>JAEVFJ010000009.1:600000-878464 GCA_021029105.1 Cristinia sonorae
TGTCTGTTAGATAACTGGATGCGATTATACCCTAACGACTTCGCTGTGCCGGGTACGGCTGGTGCCCTTTCGGCGTTACTGAAATCCGTCTTGGGGAAGACCTATCTTCTGCAGTATGGCTCGGAGTTCATCCCCTTCATGGAACTACTTCCTACCCTTGAAGACAAGGATGCCGCTTGGGCCTTAAAAGTCGAAGACCCAAAGTACGACAGCGACGATTCTTCAAGTATGGATACTTCGGTAGACGCGACCTCCACTTCGTCAAATGTACCGGCCCTTGCAGAGCCTTCCGATGCGACTGTACGTTCCCGTACACAATCAACGTCTACGAACCGGGACCGGAAGTCAAGCATACCATTGTCTCATCGCGCCGCAATTGCTGGACCCCCGATACACCACGCTTCGGAAGCGCTGTCACACAAAGCCGTATTGAAGAAGCTACAGGCCGTCTGCGGCGAACTCAACCAGTATGACCCAACGGATATCGCCCAGGAGATTACCCGTCACGAGAGCGAGCTCTTTGTGTTGATCAATGTCAGTCTCCACTCTGGGGCATTTCGTCTATGCACTTTTATTGATGATCCCTTAGCCTCGGCATTGGATGCAGCATGTTCTTGCGTCAGGGAGGAAGGATTCTGTCAAAGATCCCATCGCTGTCTACAACCGGGTGTCCAACCATATTGCTCACTGGTAGGTCACCGTCTCTCTTGTCCTCTGAGTTTTTTTGACGTATCTGTCCGATCAGGGTTCTTTCGTTGATCCTTTGTCACGACAAGCCAAAAGCTCGTGCGAAGCAGATTGACCGTTTCGCTGAGATCGCTAAGCGCCTCCGAAATATGAACAACTACTCGGCATTGCGTGCAGTGGTGGCGGGTATCAATGGTGCAACGTTTGAGGGCGACGAGGCTATTGACCTTTTCAAAACAAAAAATGCACAGTTGTGGAAGGTCTTCCAGTCATTCGATCACTTGCTACAGGCAGTGCGGTCACATCAGCGGTATAGGATGGCTCTCCGTAACACGAGCGGGGCATGTATACCAGCATTGTACGTTCCTTCATTATTTACACGTTGCTGTCACTAATCTACCGGGCTCCTTTCAGGGAAATCCATCTGTCCGATCTCATCCGTGCACACGAAGGAAATCCGGATTTCCATGAAGACGATACTGAGAAGATCCACTGGGCAAAGTTTAACATGATGGGTCGTTTCATCGATGTGGTCACCCAATGTCAGCGAATGTGCAAGGAGTCCACCACGTTCAAGTTCACTGACCGACCACATGTGTGGAGGCTATTGATGTTTTCGGAGGCAGACCATCTCATGGATGAAGAGGTGAGCACAGCTTCGTTTTCATTGCCTTCATTTACGCTTTGCTAATTCTGTTCTCTTTTAGCTTCAACGTACCCGCACGTCTTTGCCAGACCTGGACATGGAGGATCCCCACCGACCCAATCTTCCAAGAACACTGACTCGAGACGATCCCTCCGTTCCCAAAGACAGCGCCATTCTTCGAAAGATTTTCTTCTGGTAGTATCAATCCCCGTCACGTCGTCACCCTTATATCCATTTAGCTATTTTGATTTGCTGTCTTTCTTGCATCCATCTTCAGTTCGCACACACATTCCGTACTCGTACTTGTCTTCATCTTCACACATTCCTCGGATCTGTACCACACCCGTTCGTCGAATTGCTATGCTGCTATGCTCTTGTTTGAGTGATTTACTTTTAATGTTTATATGCCGGTTCAGAATTCACATGAAATATATAAGGGGGAGCTCGGTGGTTGCGCATACATATGGATTTTCTGACCCGGCATCTGCAAGCAATTCAATCACTTATTGGCAAGGTTGGTATGGGCTTCTTGAACACCTGCCTAATACGGACTTGCACCGCGTCTCGATCACATTTTTGTGAGCAAGTTCATCTCAAGCAGTCACGGAGACAATCCCGCTAAACCCCTCCTTCTCCCTCCATACTCCTCAGACGGTGACTAACATGACGGCGGATGACTTCATCATGACGATGGACTCAGACGTGGAGGATCAACCAGTAGCCCAACCGTCGAAGTCAAAGTCCAAGAAGCAACGACCAGACGCAGAGGAGGAAGCCCAACTCAATCCTGAGTTTTCCTTTGACCTGTCCGCGTACCCATACGAGGACTTGATGGAGGAGGCTAATGTTCGAGACTATGTGAAGGCAGGCTCAAAGCCGGTCAGTACATTGCAACCTTGTTAACGCATTGATAACCTCAATTTTTTCCTATTTCCTGTAGACGCCTATCTCAGTGGACGAAATTATCGAACGGAGGAGATTGTCGAAAGCGACGGGGAAGAGGAAACGTGATGCGGAAGCATCTGAGAGTGAGGAGGATGCAGACGACCAGGATGGTTCAATAGGTGATGATGATGATGATGATGATGATGAGGAGGAGAGTATAATGGGAGAGGAGAGCGAGGAAGAGGAAGAAGACCCCTTGGCCACTTCGGACGAAGATGGAGATGACGCAGAGGGAAATGAAGATGAGGAGGACGTGGACAGCGAGGAAGACGGGTCGGGTTCTACAGATGAAGACTCCGAGGAGGAAACGCAAGCAGAGAAGAACCGCAAAACTGCATTTTTTGCAGCGGAGGAGGAGCCTTCGGAAGCACACACATCTTTTCTGACGATGAACCTCTCACGCCCAATACACAAAGCCATCACTGGGCTTGGTTTCCTCAAACCAACACCAATCCAAGCTGCTACTATCCCCGTCGCTTTGCTAGGCAAGGACGTTGTAGGTAACGCAGTCACAGGATCGGGAAAGACTGCTGCGTTCATCATCCCGATGATTGAACGTCTGTTGTATCGAGAAAAAGGAATGAAGGCAGCAGCGACCCGCTGTCTCGTGCTCGTGCCCACACGTGAGCTTGGCGTCCAATGTTTTGAAGTGGGGACGAAGCTTGCTGCCCATACGGACATTCGCTTTTGCTTGGTTGTCGGTGAGTTGCCCTGTGCATTCTCATTCACCGTATTTCGCTGATTCAATAAAAAGGTGGTCTGTCGGTCAAGGCTCAAGAAGCTGCGCTTCGAACACGACCAGACGTCATCATTGCCACACCGGGTCGACTCATAGACCACCTGCGCAACTCCCATTCATTCACTTTGGACACTCTCGATATCCTTGTACTCGACGAAGCCGACCGAATGCTGTCAGACGGATTTGCGGACGAACTCGCCGAAATCATCAAGTCATGTCCGACGTCGCGGCAGACCATGTTGTTCTCAGCAACCATGACGGATTCCGTCGACGAGCTCGTCAGGATGTCGCTTAACAAACCCGTCCGACTGTTCGTGGATCCAAAGCGGAGTACTGCCCGTGGACTCATCCAGGAATTTGTCCGTGTTCGCGCAGGGAAAGAGAGCGAGCGTTCCGCGCTACTCGTCGCACTCTGCAAAAGGTCGTTCAAAAACAAAGTGGTTATCTTCTTCCGAAGTAAAAAGCTCGCCCATCAACTGCGGATTGTCTTTAGTCTGCTTGACATGAAGTGCAGTGAACTTCACGGTGATCTCAGTCAGGAACAGGTATGTTGTACAGCTCCTCTTCCCCATGCGATGTAATTGACGGGAAGTCCTCAGCGACTGTCGGCACTGCACCAATTCCGTGACGGCTCAGTCGACTACTTGATGGCTACCGATTTGGCTTCTCGTGGCCTCGATATCAAAGGAATCGAAACGGTGATCAACTATGATATGCCTGGGCAACTTGCACAATACCTGCATCGTGTTGGCCGAACGGCTCGAGCTGGTAGACAGGGAAGGTATGAAGGGTTTACTCACTCGCCTGTGAATAGCTTTGACTGTTCTCCATTTCAGATCAGTCACTCTTGTTGGAGAAGCGGATCGTAAGATGCTCAAGGCGGCCATCAAGCATGCCTCAGGGGAGGACATGGTTCGACATCGTCAAGTACCTGCGGAAACTGTGGCAAAGTGGTCACAGAAATTGGAGGGCTTGAAATCCGAGATCTCTGCAGTTATGGATGAGGAGAAGGAAGAGAAGCAGGTATGTGCTATTTTGCGAATCACGTGGATTGTAACTCAATTGGATACAGCTTCGTCGGGCGGAGATGGAGATCAAAAAAGGCCAGAACTTGATTGAACACGAGGCGGAGATATACTCACGACCAGCGCGAACATGGTTCCAGTCAGAAAAGGAGAAGGAGAAGGCGTCAGGTGCGTAATATCGATATCTTTCGGTTCTTTTTGTGTTGATCGCTCATTTATTCACACCAGCCATCAGTAAGGAACAATACGAGATGGGATTCAAGGCAGTCGCTACAGGCAAAAAGGCCCTTGCCTCAAAAGATACAGGGGACAAAGTAAGTTTTACCATATCGGTACGGCAGAACTCCCGTTCTGACGCGTGTGCCACAGCCGAAGCGAGACAAGTTCGCGGGATTGACAAGACGCGCGAAACGAAGAAAGATGGCCATGGAAGAAGACGAAGAGCATGGCGAAAGTCGTGCGATCAAGGCCGCTGTACGTTCAGCGAAGAAGGCTCAGCGGCCTGCGAAAATTGGGCTGCCGGAGAAGCGGCTGGAAAGTTCAAAGGCAAAGGCGAAGGCGAAGAAAGCAAAGCGGGTGGTAGGTCGACAGGGTGATAGATTCGATAAGGACATGGGTCAGAAGGGCTCCGGCAGTAGTCAGCAGGGCCCCAAGGAAGGTGTACGCGCGAAGAAGGGAGATGTCATTGGCGGGATGCGTAAGAAAGGGGGGAAGAAGAAGTGAAAGTAGTGGCACGTTTCTTGCATATTTGCTAAATTATTGCTGCATATACATACCAATATCAGGCTCACAATGCATTGGGATTTTGTGAACTGCTCTGGTTGTTTGAGCCGCAGCCACAGCCAAACGCGTGACGCGACTTGGACGCGACGCGGTAATCACCGGGCGTCTCCCCCCCGCTGCGATCTTGTCTCTCTCCGCCACCTACACGACCCATAAACTAGAATCGCGAACGGTTAGGACACTTGTTTTATGTCTATCACGGATTAATCCGCTGTTTACAATTTCAGAGTGTCACTGGTCATCTACCAACTGGCCGCTTGAGCCGACGCTCAATCTGCCATGAACGGGAATGCCTTTTCTCCCATCGCAAACCTCCATCTTCCATCTACTTCTCGTATATTTCGGTCGTCATGGTGCCCCGACAAGGATCTACTTCTTATAGCTAGCCGCTCACCGAGCGGGGACAAGCTGAGCTTATGGAAAATGCAGGGGTCGAAAAAGTGGGAGTTCGAATTCGACAAGGCATCAACAAGCACAACAGGGATTGTAGATGTTGCTTGGAGCCCCGATGGTAATGTTTTAAAGTCTTCATTTCTGTGTGTTTACTAAGTGTTATGGTAGGTACATTTATCGCTGTCGCGCATCATCCTGCGACCATTACGATCCATTCTTTTCAAGACGGTGCCCAGTACAATATACTCTTCCCCCGGATCAAGGCAGGCCTTTCAGAAAAGCCCAACATTAGTGGTGTGTGGTGGTTCAAGCGACGCGACGAGAAGAAGAACAAGTCCATGCCAGATTTATTGAGACGGAATGATCTCATCGTACGTCGCGCTGCTCATCTTTACATCATACCAGGTATACCAACTGATGAGCACGTATAGCCCGGGTCGGCATTGTCAGTTCTACAGAGTCAACCATTACTCGATACCTTATACGATGAGATGCATGCCATGAGGTGGGCAGCCTAGATGGACTCATTTTCTCGTACTAAGTTAGTACAGCACCACAGAGCTTTTCTCTTTTCAATCCACAGCTCCTCGCAATCCTCCGCGGTATTTAACCCCCCAAGTAATTGCAAACTGGCCATCCTTACCTTCAGACCTCGCTGCCGCTACACTGCGATCCAAAAAGGTTGCAAAGCAAAAGCAACGACCCGGTGAAGAGTTGGATGAACCGGACTATGCGAACGTGAACAGCTTGCTTGTCGTTGCCGACCAGTCCGGAAATGTATGGACCTATATGGATGGCAGCTATCCACTGGGGTTTGTGTCGTATGGTTTACCTTGCTCTGCAGCGTCCTTCGACACTACCTACGGTTCTTCACTCTTTATATACCCTCAAATGTCAGCAGCGGACGTACCACACACAAGTTTAACCCCCTTCACGATTCATTATCCGCTCTTGGACAAGAGGTATCCGAGAGATGTGGCCAGAGTGTCTACAGCGGTGAAAGACCTCACATACTTCGCGATCTGTGTTGTGAAGGAGATGCGTACGGCTTGGTTTGGCTCAGACACGCACAGTGGGGCGAGATCATGGGGATCCAAGTGGATCAAAGACTTGGAAGCAAGACAGAAAGATCAATTTGGCAGTGAGTCGCTAGCACATTTATAGTCACCTCTTTGTTAATGTTTTACTCCTCTAGTAAAGGAGCCAAACGCGATTATGGATCTCACGACACTTCTTGTCACTGGCCGTGCGACTGAGTCTCTATCCGACTTTTTGGGGAGCAGTGACCAAATGAGCGAGCGGGTGAGTAATCGATGACTTTATTTGCTCTAGGCTGATGTCCGCTCCAGGGTATTCAAAAATGGGAGTCCGCTATTCTGGAAGCATTGGTGAGGATCCGCGACTATTCGGAGAAGCTTCTGACTCCCGCTGCCGAACGACTTTATATTTTGACGACGGAAGTGCGCGGTTGGGCCGCACTGTAAGTCACCAATGTCTGTCGGCGACATACATGAACGCTGACTTCTCCAGTTCTCAACATGATCATTTTGAATTGAGTATGAATGATATCACACACATAATTATTGGGCTGAGTCGGGCTCTCCTGTGCACCGCTTGGCTGGCAGCAGCCGCCAGGACAGAGTTTGCCCGGTATATCGAGTTCATCACTTGGGTTCGTTATGGTAAGCCTGTCGATTGTCATGCTGTCTCAAGCAGCCGTTTATGATTCAAATAGAAACCGCAAGGTCGAATCAGCAGACAGACGTTCACAATATCCCGCCTCCCCGGCATGATATTCTCGAAGTGAACGAATACTTGATCTCTGGACTTGTAGACAGTCCTATCGACAAGTGGTTCACTGGTCAAGCTCCAACGTTTCAACCACAGGAGTTGGGTGGTCTGGCCCCGATGGATATTGAGACATCCCTGGCAAAAATGCATGAGATTTTGGAAGGTCCGAACGGTTTGACAGATATTGTGCGTCGGCGTCGGCTGGTCATTGGCTGCTCGTTTAAATCCCTCTTGTGCTGACATCTTCATCCATGTAGAATATGGAGCCTCCTGACATCAGCAGTATTGACCGCAACATCGACGCTTTGTTCACCGACATCTCAGCCCACTTCCGGCGGTTGTTCTTCCAGGCTAGCCATGGAACGTCACGCGCCGCCGTGGTATCTGAGAGCCAAGCGACGGCTCCGCCGCCTGCCCAGCCAGCCGTCTTCCCGACATTTACCAGGCACAGGAGTCTCATGACGAATGTCGGTTTTGTCGTCATCGGCGCAGTGCGTTGGTTTATAAACTGATCTTTCGATATCCAGGAGCCACGATTGCAGTACCTTGCGATTCAATCACCCTGTATCGACGAGCAAAGCTACTGTGAGTGCTAGTCCGCGCCTAAACCATCATGCCCAGACGCTGATCCTGTCTGACGCAGTATTTTTAATACGCATTACGAATGACAACCGGGACCCGCCAGGGATCAGCACGCTGTCTGCAGCACCGTTGCAATGCAGCATCGCGCGCGAGGGCGAAGCGGCGATATCCGTGGAGGTACTGGATGCCGAGTTTTTCGACGAGGAGAAGCTGATCGTCGTGTACCGGGTGCGCGGGCGAACAGGTGAGTGAAGTGGTTTGTTTATTGTGTTAATTCCATCCGTTGATGAGGGGTCTGTTGAGGAGCTACGTACATGGGCACGGTCAATTATGTTGATCTTAGCTACCGACCGATTGATGCATCGTGGGACGTAAACTGTAACAGTCGGGAGTGGCTGATGAGAGATCTGCTGGAGCGATTGGAACATGGACAGGTATGGGTCCACCAGACCAAGAGAGGGTAGCCGAGAGCGCGCACCAAGACTGATAATTTGCCTTTGTTGCTTTAGCTCGCGCCAGGGTCATTGCCGATCGGGGAGGGTCGGATGTTGAGGGGTTGCAGGGAGGGGGGAGTGACGCTGGCTGTGAATGGACGGGTTGGACGGAGGGTAGCGTGTGTGTTGGATGGAGCCGGGGTGAGTCTCGAGATCTTGGATATGGACGGAGAGGTGGAGGGGGACGAGAGCATGGATGCGACGACCGAGTGAGAACATGCTCGGTCGTCGTGTTTGCGGGTGTACCTTGTCGCTCTGGTCACACGGAGGTTAAACAGCCTCGGCGTACCGCACTCTCGGCTCATTGTTATCTGGTATGTTGTCGGATATCGGGCCTATGATGGGATGGGAAACCTTGGACCTCTAGTTGTACGGAAAAGATTTAAAATAATAAATTGAAAGGATCCAGGACCCGCTCCTCGTGCCCTGGAATGATTCGAGTTCTTTTATCCTAAGCGGCCAGTAGCTCGTCGCTCAAGCAATCCTTATACCCCCCTTCCTCGTCCTCCCCCCTCTCCATGCCTCACAGCCCCCACAGTCCCGCCTCCACAACTTCAAAAGCAGGATCAGACGACAACTCAGCCCCCTCAGAACGCATGTCCGAGGCAGCTCTCAGGAAAAAGAAAAACGCAGATGCTCAGGCTGCTTTCCGCGCCCGACGCGCGAACTACATTGCCACTCTCGAAGAAACAGGTTCGACAATCTCCTCCGTCAGACCGTTCCATGTCCATTACCTCATCTTGACTTGTCCTGACAGTCACCAATCTCGAATCCGTCGTACTTCAGCTTCAAGACTCCTGCAGAGAGGCAAAGAGCGAGGCCGCAGAACTCCGCTCAGAGAACAGTCGTCTCCGTCTGGAGCACAGAGAGAGAGAAAAGTTCTGGAAAGCGTTGTGGCAGGCGAAAAAGACAGGTCAGACCGACGCGCCAGGCGATGACTTTCCACTCCCCTCCTATGGCCCCGTCCACCCACCACCTGGCGTCGTTTCCTCCCTCAACTCTGGCCACGTAAACCACTACAACGATGGCTTCTCCACCGCCGGAGATCCATCTGCCTCGCTCTCGAATGGACCGTACCACTCGTCCTCAAACCAGGATTACCCGCAGCGTTCGCCCGCGATGGCTTTTGCCGGGATGGACGGCAACGACAATGATTCTCGATCCCAGCACGGCGACTCGCATCGTACCCCGCGCTACGGTCCATATCAACCTTATGCCATGGATGGCTCCTCGCGTGAACCGTGGTCGCAGGCGGGCGGCGAGCCACCGTCCATCGAAGGAAGTGCTTCTGGCCACTCTCCTGGGTTCGTCGAATCTCCCAGCCTCACTGCAGCAGACCTGAACTATCAGTCTCGGTTCCCAGTTTCTGAAGATCAGAAGCTACCCCTTACATCTCTCAATACGCCCAGTTACATGTTTCCTGCCAGTCGCTCCCTTTCCCCTGCCGCCTCTACCCCAACCTCTACTTCCTCCACCTCCTTAGCACCCACTCCTTTTCAATTCACTTTCCCCGACGCCAACCTCGCCCAGGATCGGCCAGACTTCGGATACCACCGACAATCGACCGGTCCTCACCCAGAACTTACACTACGGGGTGGCACAGCAGATATCCCCCTGGCAAGCACTGGCGGCGAAGCGCTACGCTACCGAATGAGTCGAGTTGGCGGCAACGGTACAGATCGCTCGGTTGTTTCTCCAATGACACCGTACTCTCGCACTGAAAACAACTCTCACGAGAGGGAGAGCGACGAAGGCGAATCCGCACCATATCACTACGCTACTCGCGCTCGCCAACGCCGTAGCACCACTACCTCTCGAACCTCTCGCTCACCCTCACCTGGTCCTCCCCCGATTTGTGGCACGCTAGCGGTCATAAAGGCCCAGGCCTTTGGTGCACTGCGAAGGACGAGGGCCAGAACGAAAAAGTCGTCGGAAGGAGCGGCGAAAGCGGCCGTGGAAGCATTGGAGGCTCGCGGCATTGGGATGGGTATCGGGTCAGCGTCGAAACGTCCCCGACTACATCACGACGACGCTGAAGACACATAACACGTCGCAGAAGATTTTTGGAAGTGCTGTGTGTATTGATAACCATTCGTAACTCGCTTTGTTTTGGGACGCTCTGTAGACAAGGCTATGCTGCACATTTTACTTATTCCGCATCGTTCCACACCATGCTATATGTATATATGTATTTGCTGTAGGATAATTCTCCTGTATCATAATGTTGTTTCCTCTAGCTTGTCCTTCACATTGGATAGCTTCTGGACAACTTGAAAGGGACGGACATTTGCTGTGACAGTACGGGCCCGAGGGAGCTCCTTCCACTCACTTCATCTTGTCGATCACAACACCACACAAGAAGAGATGTGTATTTGAGATGAATGAAATCAGATCATATATGAGGTATTGGCGTGGATCAGCATGATCGAAGTGAACAAGACTCGCGGATTCAGAACAGAGATGTGTTACAGGTGAGTCAAGCTCTCGATCATTGGCAGGAATATGGATATGGTCGTCCATGATGGGTACATACAGCAAATCAGTGCCGAAACATTGTAATCACCGGGAGAAAGCCTGATAATGACCTCGACCGTCGTCCATGATTCAGCAAGTGGCACAGCAACGCAAGGTTGCCACAATCAAGGACACGGTCCCGGAAAATCATCCTATCCATGAATCCGTAAGCAATGCGTGCCTCTGGACGCCGCCGAGCTGATGAGCGAGGAAACGCCGCTTTTCGGCATCCTCCAGTGGGTCCAGGTGAAAGGGGGGATGCAGGGGGTGCTCGAAAAGAGTCCGAAAGCACGGCTTCGTAAAATACACCAGCAGCACGACAACATGGCGGGTGATCAATGCACGCTGCTGTCAACGTTCACCTTGGGGACTGCAGCGTCCCAATTGCCTCTCAACTCGCTGTGTGATAATCAGGATCCGTTACTTTCACATTGGGGCATGAAAACACCCACTTCTTGAACCTTTGTGACCAGACCAGCGCCGCGGGTGCCAAGAAAGTGATAGCCAGGAATACCATGAGATATAACCAAGTGACGACGTTGGAAAGGGGACTTGTTAGAAATAGGGAGAGGCTGAGGAGGGCAACGGTCAGAACTGCGTTCACTACCTTCGGCCCATTCTGCGATTCGGAAAATAAAGGCTCATGAATTCCGTGAAATTCTACGGTGAGAATAGAAAGCGTACCTGTAAACGCCGACGGAGCATAGGAAAGAAGGCGAACGACAGAACAGAAAATAACGACAGCGCAAAAACAGAGATGTCGTCCGTTAGACGCGAGGCAAGCACCACTGACGATGATATGGCAGCATTAACCGAGAGCACTGAAGACAGTCTAAGCGAGAGGAAAAATGAGGACCGGCGGAACTTTTCTGCCCCTCCACCCAATGGTGCTTACCTCTGGCGCCCCCTGTCAAAGGGATCCATCGAGGTGTAGTCGGCCAGGATGGCATTGAGAAAGAAAAGGCCGGCAGACAGCGCCCAGATGGAGTCGGACGACGTGGCAGCTGTAAGCGTTCGAAGGACAGGCGATAGCGATAGCAATGCTAGAAATACTAGAATAGACGATTTCACTGCCTTCACGGCTTCGAAGGAATGGTTAAGTCATTGCGGGAGAGAGGTATGTATCGGTACGTACTCTTCGCGGGTGCAGTTTTGCGCGACTTGGAATCCGAGACGCATTCAAGAACAACCCAGATCGCATAGCCAGTCATGAAGCAGATGGTGGACAACCAGACCAACAGGCGTGGGTCTAGGATCCGTTCCTTCAGTCTTACGAATACCGCCACGAAAGTAAATATGGTCGCTAGGTGCTGGCTGATTGCCCATGACGCAGCGACAAGATGCCAGTATGTGTACGGTCGAAAGTTGGCTAATAGAGACTAATTATCAGCAAAATAATTGTACACCCGTAGCCAAACTTACTCGCCGTTCTTACTGAGCGAGGATAAGAACGAGTCCGGGACGTAGTTGTCCGGCAGAGTGGTTCTCTTCCACAAAGCCCGTTCCCATTGCACCTCCGAATCCCGTCCTTGCCGTACTTCCGCGGCCGTCATTTCCCAAACGCAAATAGGTACATGCGACGGCACACTTGGAAGATTTAACAAGATGGTTGGTGACAAGCGTAGAACGTTGGGTTTCGAAATCATGCTGGTTTGGGCGCTTGAACATTGATCTCATTGGCACTCGTGCCGACGAACGAACGGTGTGCTGACAGGATCTTGCACTTTTTCAGAACATGCACGTACTGTATGAACATCGGTCACGTCGGACTTTCGATTTCGCGAATGTCCAGCATGTCGAACGGTGTGTAAATTCAGATTGACATGGGGTATCAATATGACAGCATGAAATCCTCCCTCCCAGACTGACGATCCGGCCCCATGAAAGATAAATACCGGAAGGAATAAACAGGTGTTCGCACAAGGCAAGGTCAATTAATCCAAAGAGTAGTGAAGTTCTAGCCCAACCAACGATGGTGCAAATGCAACGCCCCGTTGCCCTTGAAGCAGTGCGATTACTGAATTGTGTTCTTGCATTCGCATGCCCCTAACAATTGAGGAAGAGGCGTCCACAAGGGCTCCATTAGTGTGAGTGTGTATCAATCATACTAGATAGCACCATACATCCCTGCATTCAACATTACTGAATTCCAATTGTGAAAAACATGCACTCACCACGAGTCTCTCCTCTTGTCGAGCCTCCGGAACTCGTGGCGCGGTCTTTTGCGCCTCCAGCTGAGCAGCAAGGCGACCCTTGTTCGGATTCTTCGCACTGACCCCTCTTTGCCCGGCCTGATGTTGAAAATTGAGCCAATAAATCAGAGAAATTCCCATTCAAACACGAACCGCTTTCATTCGTTCCTCCGCTGCTTGCGCAGCAGCTGTGCGAGGGTCCGGTCTCTCGCCCCCAGCCTGAGATGAAGCAGCACCACCCAACGTCTGCTTTTGACGCGCCCCTCCTGATGAGGGGAGGGGTACATGTCCACCTTCGTGATCGTTTGATTTCGAGCAGAGATTACCCATCTGGATTCAAGGACAGTCGTGGTCAGAATCAGATGGTGAGAGGAGAAAGTGAGAGCCTTGCCCATCGGTTTACAGATATTTACCCTAGGTATGTCCGTGATGGCTCTGCATCAGCTTAGCTCAGAAATATAGGGCCTTCATGCATTCGTGTTCCTTGAGCTATGGCGTGCCACAGTTGATAGTATCTACTAATCTAGCAATACCGCCTAATCTACGAAAAGAGCATTGGATGATATCATAGTACCTTGAAGCGGGATTGTATGTGGGTTGCTGGAAAACGTGCAGGACTCGTCATTGATCCTCTCAAGAACAGAATGCATAGATAAACGACTAGGGTACAAGGTGATCTCCGGACGAAATGAAGGACCATATCAAGCGTTGGAAGGCAAGGTCATGTAATCACCCCTCAAATGAGAGCTTCGTTCGTGAGATCTTCGCCTGTCGTCCATGTTGATGCTCTCGGACTGCCCGAGTCTTTGAGGAGCTAACGTCTGTGATAGAAGAGAAATCAAGATTGGAATCGAGTCCCTCAAGGCCGATAGCAGCAGACGCACCTCCCACCATCGTCGCCCACTATCCCATGAGATACTGGTATCAAGCCCAGCCTTGACCATCCGGCTCTTAATACCTGCACCAAGCAGGAGGCCGAAGACCGTTAACAGGAATAGGGTGACCACAAGTTGGTCTCGCGGGGAATCCCGTTCTACGATGAGGAAATGCTCATGTTTACCTCCTGCCGAGCTATAGGATGGAATAATGGGACTCACGAAAACATCTTGCCTCAACATCACCTTCCTTCCCGGTAGCTGTGTCCGGATTGGCATCCCCAATGGAAGCACCTGCACACATAGGTAGATTCTGATTCAGACACCACTGTTTCGTGCATGATAGACACGGCTTGTTAGGATTGTCTGGGATCTCCATGTGAAGGATGGTGTAGTTTGAACCAAAACAAATGCCTAGGTGAAAGGGTTAGGGGCTAAACCCGGCTCGCAGCAGGAGACATACATTTGCAGAAGTTGGTCGCCTCCCATTTGTGACCAAGGATAGCGTTGGCAGACAGCTGGTGCGGCAGACGAGGTGTCTCTTGCCTCAGTATCACCACACAAGACTTATGAGATGTCCCAGCTCACAGAAAACGACAGGAATAGAAGGATATAGACCAAAGGAGTCCGAGCTATGAGTGAATGCCGTCGTTGAGCCATGGTGGTCACGGAACGAGAAAAGTATGGGCGTCTAGTCTGTCCGAGCCTACGTTTCAACTCTCAACAGCACAACCGCCATCCCCGCCACTCTGCTCACCACACAACTCACGCTGGAACATCGTTCCAGCTACATTACCCTGCCATAGAGACAGACTACCTAACTTCTACGCGTCGAGGTTGATCCCCTACACGACACGCAACCGCGCGACAATGTCTGCCGAATTTGAGGATGTCCTCACTAATCAGCCAGTGGTGATAGACAATGTATGTTGAATCGTGTAGCATATTCTATGACGCGTCCTGAAATGCTTCATGTGCTGCTTAGGGGTCAGGAACTATAAAGGCGGGATTTGCTGGTCAAGATCATCCAAAAAGTTTCTTTCCGTCTTTGTGCGTCTTCTTCATGGTTAGGGACATCCCAGACGATACAAGAATCCAAGTACTGACGGTCATTTACCGCTCGAACGTGTCGTTATGTATGCAGTGTCGGTCGTCCGAAGCATATACGCGTCATGGCAGGTGCACTGGAGGGTGATGTCTTCATTGGCAAGAAAGCACAAGAGTTTCGTGGGCTACTCAAGATCAAGTACCCAATGGAGCATGGCATTGTGACAGACTGGGACGATATGGAACGGATATGGAGTTGGGTATACGCGGAAGAGCTGGGAACATTGAGTGAAGAGGTGAGTAACAACAAATTATTGTCACTCTGCATCGTCATGACATTGGCTTCACCTCATAGCATCCTGTGTTGCTGACAGAAGCACCTCTCAATCCACGCCAGAATAGAGATGTAGCGGCGCAGATATTCTTTGATACCTTCAACGTCCCTGCACTATTTATATCCGTGCAAGCTGTACTTTCATTGTAGGTCGTGAGCATGGTTTCTCGCGTTCTCCACATTTTAACGCAATTCTTCCACAGATATTCTTCTGGGCGAACAACGGGTATTGTTCTGGACTCGGGGGATGGTGTTACACACGCTGTTCCCGTCTTCGAGGGATTTTCAATGCCTCACGCTATTCGGAGAGTTGACGTTGCTGGACGGTGAGCTAACAAACTTGATTTACACGTTGTCGATATCCATATTGAGGCCACGTCAGAGATGTCACGGATCATCTACAACTGCTCCTGCGGAAGGCTGGACACCACCTTCATACCACAGCCGAGCGGGAAGTCGTTAGGACAATCAAGGAGAAATGTTGCTATGTCGCACTCAATCCGTCGAAGGAGGAGAAGGATTCGCAAGGCAGGCACGAAGAGTTCAGACTCCCGGATGGTAATCATGTGCAGGCGAGTTACATCTTGATGACAAAATGGTCGTACTCTGAACCATGGGTATAGCTCGGTCCTGAACGATTCAGAGCGCCAGAGATCCTATTCAATCCCGAGCTGATAGGGCAAGAATACGCAGGAGTGCATCAGGTCGTCGTGGACGCGATCAACCGAGTCGATCTTGACCTCCGGAAGAGCTTGTTTTCCAATATTGTCTTATCTGGTGGCAGCACACTCTGCAAAGGTAGATGAATCTTAGTCACCTTGTCCGTATACCGTTGACTAATCCATCGAACTAGGATTTGGAGATCGTCTTTTGAATGAAGTCAAAAAGTTAGCTCTCAAAGACGTCAAGATCAAGATATACGCTCCTCCAGAACGCAAATATTCAACATGGATCGGCGGATCCATCTTGGCAGGTTTGAATACCTTTAAGAAGGTGCGCTGAGCTTTCTCTGGACATCAACCCTACACCGCGAAGATATGAGTTATTGACGTACTTCTTACCCCCTCTAGATGTGGGTTTCAGCTGAGGAATATCAGGAGGATCCTGATATCATACACAAGAAGCTGGCATTCTAGTCGTTGCAGCGGGGGTTTATCTTGTCTCCATTATACACACTTTCGCTTTCCCATTGGTATATCGTATAAACCGGCAATGATACCCAGTGTACTTCTCTTTATAATCCTAGGCATTCTCCATACGTGCCTCTGCAATGGCTCACAACGCTATTTCCACATGCGCATAAATTCATGAGATGAGAGAGAAGTGGGCATACGCAATAGGATACAGTCGATAACATGCAGTGAGCGATATGTGGTATGCAATGCAACGAATGAAGAGGCACAGGAGAGTGGAGGCCGCACAACCTTTACTTGCCCTTCTTGGGAGGCTCGGCAGCCTTGGACTTTTTGGTACCACGGAACTGGAAAATAACGATCAATACCACGCGACAGCGTAATGAAAGAGTAGTACATACCTTCTTCGCACGGTTCTTGCGCTCCTTCCGCAGCTTACGATTGGTCTTAGTTGGGGCGGCAACAAGACCAGCCTGAAAGGGTCACAAAGGGTCAGTCCTTGCAGCAGCTTGACAGGGCAAAGGGCACGCACCCGAATCAACCGGTATTTGGGCTCAAACTTCCTCTGAGAAGCCTCATCATCGTAAATCAAAGCGAAACCCGTGCTTCGTCCTCCACCAAACTGTGTCCTGAAGCCGAATGTAATCACGCGGCTCTTGTCGGCCTTGTAGAGGGCAGCAAGCTTCTCGTTGAGCTCAGACTTAGAGACATTGGCGCGAGATGGGTGCAGCACGTCAACAACGAATTGACGGCGAGCAAGGAGGCGGTTGGTGATGAATTTGCGGGTCCTGATGGTTACTGGTGCGTCGGCCTACAGAGGGAGGGGGACACGCAGCGCGATTAGTAACGAGTTCAAAGAGTAATCCCACCAGCCATAAGACTAAGAGGTACATCGTGTCCTGTCCTGACCCATCCAACCTCCTACGCCACCTATCTCGCCCATTCTTCCACATGACAGAGCCCGAAGTCTCCAACAGCATCCTAGCAAGACGACTCACCATGCTTGATGTTGCCCCGAGGATGGATTTTACCTTTTTGTCGACGTGCCGGACGATGAGGGCTACGGTGCGAGATACTGAGCTGATCAGCCGGCAGTTCCCGGTACCTGCACAAATACGGCCAAGCAATGCTGTGGCTGGCGCAGTGAGCGTAATGGGCGTCTAGGATAGTTTCGCAGCAAATTGAACTCCAACTCGGAAACACATCCCTCCGCCGTTATTTATTGCGCACCATGCCCACTGCATCTTCCAAATTTGCGACTTCTTTTGCCCCCTATGTATGCTTTCTTACGAGATTCTACAATTCGCACTGACCTTGCTAGTATTCAGACACCCCCTCCTGACGATCCATCCCATGCGTCTTCTTCAAGGACTTCCACAACCGCACGGCCATGGTTCCCATCGCAGGATACCACCTCATATCAATCTGGTGGTATTCCAACCTTCAATACATCACAGGGAGGAGGTCTTGGTGCTGCAGAAGATGCTGAAGCCGAAGGCGCAAGTGCCTGGGAGACGACATATAGTGTCAAGGTCGATGCTTTAGCTGCGTTTGCTTACATACTTGGTCCATTCTCTGGTGAGTATACCTTCATATGCCTTTCTTGCCCTTGTTGCTTACGCTACTCTCAGCATTGGTACTCCTTATTTTAGAGACTAAGAACGATTATGTCCGTTTTCACGGTTCGTTTCCGCACTTTAACTACGAATTGCCCTTGACTGAGCCTGACCACACAGCATACCAATCAGCTTTGCTCTCAACGCCTCTGCTTCTGCTGCGGATATGGGTCTCCTATTGGGGATTTCCATCGTGGCTACATACAATGTTCACCCTTCTTCTCGTGATACCTCTATTATTCATGGCGTCAGTAACCTCTTCCGTCTGGCCTGGACTTCTGTTCTGACATTTCCTCCTTTCAGGTGGCGTGCATACGTTGATGCTGCTCGACATGGCCTTTCGCGATTTTATCTCCCTGGCATCGGTCCTCTCGCAGATCGCTGGGTGTCTGAGGAATGACATCGTTCTTTTCTCAGACGTGGTCTTACTGTGGATTTTTGTAATATAGGGTGACCATGGCTTATGTTCTTATCACACTGGACATTTCATGTTGGAACCGAACTGACGTATCTGATAGTGATGTGCAAAGTAGGAAACGATAGCGATGTGATACGGCTACATAACGATGCAAAAGTGTCTGTCCATAAACCACACAATCAAATTCACAAGACTCGCTCAGAGATGAGAAACCTTTCGCCATTACAGACCCCCAAGAATACAGAGACCCAACAGTTGCAGCCCAGAATTGCAGGCTGTGCTCGTCGCTTGCTTGATTAAGGGTTCCAGGATTGGTTGAATATCATTCAGGATAGCGTCGGTCAGGTTTTCTACGGCGTCCAACAGCTCGTCAAGGATACACTTGATTTCATAGACGACTACAATCACAACACGTTAACATATATCTGGACCCTGAAGACAAACGCGGATAAATGCTTACTGGGTCCCAGTGTGCTACCAACTGCAGGCAGCTGATAAACCATCGCGTCAACGTCGTTGAGCATGTACTTGTTCGCGTTAACGACGTTTTTGAGGAGAGTTTCAATGGCGTTGTTCTTATCGTAGTTCGCCAAGCCCTTGTCGGAGCCCATTTGTGCGAGGAGACTTTGGAAGCTACCGAGGTTGTTTTGGAATTCGGAGAGGTGGTAAGCGCACTGCTGCTCGAAGCCGCTGCCTTGTGAAGACGCATCAGCCTGATGGTATAGGCTTTCTACAAGATCGTTCGGATAAGCTTCAAACGAAAACAGATGTCGAGTGAGGACGTACGGAAAGAGGCAGCGTGCTGGTTCATCTGCCCGTAGTAGGTATTGAGTGCCTTGATATCACCAACGAAGGTATTGATGTCGCGTTTTCGAAGACCAGGAAGAAGATCACTCAAGTCGAGGTCCCTCTTTTCGTCAACAGTCTTTGAGACCAGAGCGGGTTCTGAGGTGTTGCCAAGAGAGCGGGGAGTAACGAAGTCCAGGTTATCCATCGAGGAAGGCATCGGTAGGGGGATGGGCGTTGCAGCTACAGGTACGACAGCCAGCGTCGCTCCGAAGATTAGGAAGGCGGCCAGCGCGGCGAACTGGAAGGCGACAAAGAGAGTGCGAACGGGTGAAGGCATGTTCAAGTCAACTATTTTTGAAGGTCGGGTATGGATCGACTGGGGCGGCTAGCGCGGTGAAAGATTAAACGAGAGGTAGAGTAAAGGAAGAGTGGGTAGACGGTGGTTCCGGGGCAAGAGGCGAAAGAAGAGAGTTCGTTTTTGAGCCTGCACTTATACTCCTCCGGTGACATAACTCTAACTTCCTCGGAGACTTCCTATTGGTCCCCATGCGTTGGTGACATAGCCACGTGATCGCGACGCGCCTGGCGCGAAACTTCCAACCCAGAACTGCTACATCCGGCGTGAAAAGCACGAAGCTATAGTATTCACTGCAACTGCGAAAACAATGCAGCAGTACTGGATCATGCACGTACTTAAATAACAAAAAGTCCCAATATGTTTGACCATGACATCGATGCGCGTGTACCGTAAGTGAATAGCATGATGTACATAGCAAATCGTATTAACTCGAGGCTCAAAGCCAGCAACGTAGATCTCAGCAAAAAAAGGTCCGTAATCAGTCTTTTCAAATCCGCGCAGAAACCGAAGGAATGTCAGAGGAAAGGAATGTGGGCTCGAGAAATGAGGTGATGCGAGGTATCAATCTTTTCGCAGGAGGCCGGTGGTAAGTGATGATATAAGTCTTATAAAAGCATTAGCGTTGAGCGCAAGATTTGCCATCAGCAGAGACTTGGTATCCCGCTTTGCAGGTAAGCACTAGAACAGTATTTCGTCAGATACATCCTCAATCAAACACAAGAAGCAATCAAACTTACCCTTGCAACCGCCTTGAGAAACATCGCACTTGACGTTCCATGCACCGATGATAGCAGTGCAGTCCTGGCCCTTACCGAGAGAGGTGCAACCACCGCAAGAAGTGAGCTCCTGGGTGGTGTCGAGGCACTCATACGCCGATGAGCTGTTTGCACCCTTGATGGGGCAGGCCTCCTGGTCAAAGGGGCAAAGGGTGTGGGCGCGAGCCTTCAAACCAGAACGACGGTGGCTCTGGTGGTAGCCAGAGGGCCTGGGAGGAGGAGGACCGGGAGGAGTGGGAGTGTTGGGATGGCACTTAGAGTCGCCGTCATTCCACGACCAGTTCCTAGGGCACTGAGGAGGAGGCTGATTACCACCGGGAGGGTGATGGGGGACACAGCAACCTTTACCAGGGAACCAAGACCAACCGCTAGGAGGGCATTCAGAGCCGGGAGGGGGAGGCGGGGGCTGGGGCGGTCCACCGTGAGGCAAGCAACACTTCTTAGGACCCCACCAGAACTGACCATCGCCACAGTCATCGGGCTTCGAGGGCGGGGGAGGAGTGGTGGGAGGCTTGGAGGGAGGAGGATTTGACCTCGTAGGAAGACACTTGTCGACATCATCGTCCCAATCCCAACCAGGGAAGCAGCGAGGAGTAGGGGGGCTAGGACTGTGAGGAGTGCAGCAACCTTTAAGCGGGCTCCATGACCAGCCGTCAGAAGGGCAGTTAGTACCAGAAGGTGGTGGGGGCGGAGGGGTAGGAGGGCCGCCACGAGGAAGGCAGCAGTTCTTCTTTCCCCAGCTAAGCGAACATTAATTAATTATTCCCAGCTGTAAATTATAAGACAACTCACAAGAAGAGACCATCCCCGCAATCACTTGGCTTGGAGGGCGTTGTCGGCGGTTTAGAGGGAGGAGGAGGGCTCGGGGGCGACGACGGAGGCGGCGCAGGTCTGGGTGGGCTCGGAGGCGAGTTAGGTGTGCAATGGAGCTTATCCGAGAGCCAACCCCAGCCCTTGTTACAGCTGGGTGGCGCTTGTTGGTCGGGAGGCTGATGAGGAACACAGCATGATTTGTCGATGTTCCAATCCCAACCGTTGCTCGGACACTGAGTACCTTGGGGCGGCTTGGGCGGAGAAGGTTGACCGCCGCGAGGAACACAGCAGTCGGCTTGCTTGAAGCTACGCGAAGAAAAGTGTCAATGCGTGAATCACTGTCCGCGAAGACTGCGACTCACTAGAAGTTACCACTGTTGCAAGATTTATCGCCACCGCTGGGCTTGCTGTCTCCGTTGCCGTGGGCGAGCACAAAAGGCAACGCGAGTGCGACAAACAGGAAACGGGATAAGACAGTCATGGTGAAAGAAACCACCACTATAGGGAAAGGACAGACGGGACACCGGCCAGGTGTGAGAGCAGGAAAAGAAAGAGAGTTGGGAGGACGTTTGGGGGGAGGTCTCGCGAGTTTATATTAGTCGGCAGAGTGTGTTTCGGCAGGTCAGAAGGATCTTGAATCTCGCTGGTTGATAGGCCACGGTTACAACGCTACCGAGCGGAGGGACTTCCTGAAACACGCGAACCTGACACATCAGCATTGTACTTCAAACGATGAACAAACACTCGGATTGAAGAGAGCATCTGGTTTGGGATAGACATGGCTGCCACAGTAGAACAAGACACTTCCCCCAGGCCAGGATGAAGTTCGCCCCCGCTCCTCCCAGCAACGTTTTCCTCGCGTCCGGGCATACAGCGCCGCTGACAGAAACGATCGCCGATCTGATGAGTGTTGGCGGAGCAGATTCCTTCTGGCGAGGCGTGTTCCCACGAGTGTCAGTCAATGCCAAGAATCTTCCGACTTTTGATGCTCCATCTTGAACATCTCCAGTGTCGCTCTTCCTATGAATCACTTCAAGGACACCAAGTGGGGATTCCTCAACCGCACGTTCCCCGACGCCAGGGACTATCCTTGTATCCATAGCGATGATCGTTCCATGGCACAGTTCTTTGTCCGTGTTCGGGACAGTCGCAGGTTCAAAATTCCCAGACGTGTCCTCTCCGTCGACTCGTCTAGACCAAAATTTGCATGAGCATGAGTGATATAATCAGTCCATTCACGTATCTCCGTTCACCTTGTATCCCATCACACCAGACGCTATAATTGGCTTCGCACTCAGGATCGGCATCTGTTTATGAAGGTTTAACGATGGATGGGGTTGAACTTGTGGACAGTGGATAGGCCCGGGAAAAGAGGAATGGAATGAAATCTTTATGCTGCCCAGCTTGTACACTACATTTCTACAGTTCGACTTTCCGAGCGCATATCTTGAATCCGTATCTCGAACCGTACCCGGAGACTTGCGACGAAAGCCACAGCAGTCCCAATCTGAGGTAAACATCATCAAAGGGATATACTAGCTGCGGTCTCTCAGGCTGCCGGCGGCGTAGCAAATTCGTGGCGTAAACAGAAACAGAGGGATAACGTGAGCGACAGCCCTTACAGATGACTGAGGAACGGAGGCGCACCTCCAACTTCTACCGCATCCGCCTTTTGTAACGCCTTGGAGGCGAAATAACGAACGTCAGCGTCGGAATCATTCTTCTGTTGATCCAAAACCGGCGTGATCTTCTGTCGCACCAACTGACGGCCATCAGGTTGTCCGCCGAAGGTGGTGGCAAGGACCTCCAGTGATTTAGCCACGTTGAAACGAATGTTGGGTATGGGATCCTGTGCGAGCTGAAGCAATGTGTCCAGGATCTCCCCTTGAATGATGTCAAGAGTCAACGATGGGGCAATGG
Source organism: Cristinia sonorae (assembly GCA_021029105.1). Taxonomy (NCBI): domain Eukaryota; kingdom Fungi; phylum Basidiomycota; class Agaricomycetes; order Agaricales; family Stephanosporaceae; genus Cristinia; species Cristinia sonorae. Next base: position 622,871 of record JAEVFJ010000009.1, read on the forward strand.
TCTTGATGAAACAGCTGATTAGCATCATGATGGCACACATTCCATGGAGAACCTACTGTGATGGCCTGGACGGTGGTCATACGGTAGAGGTATGTGGGGTGTTGGCCCATACCCACAACTTTAGGCACGATCTGTACCTTAGCCCAATCCACACCGAACACCTCGGTCAACTTCTTAAGGTTGACAGTAGCAGCCTCACGAATACTGTACACGTTGTCGCCTAGCCATGCCATGCAAAGATTCCCAAGTTGTTCGTCGAAGATGGCTTTCCCCAGCTGAGTGGCAAGAAGGGGGATGTATTCGATGATGGCCTGTCGAACACGCCATGACTTGTCTTCCGCTAACTCCATGATTGCAGGCAAAAGGCTCTCGGACAGAAGCTCGATGCCGATCACTGTATTGACATAAATCATGAGTACGGGAAATACCGTCAGACGCAAGCAGATTTCTCACCAGAATTGACCTGCTCCAGCTTGCTAATGATGTTCAGTCGAACCTCTGGGAATTCGTCTTTGAGTAGATGCAGGAAGAGGGGAAGGAGGTGCTCGATAGTCGCGTCTTTGCCCAGGAGTGGTGCTAAACCACTGATTTGTGTCGCCAAGGCGGCACGGACGTGCTGAGACGTATCCTGGCAAAGATCTCGCACGCAAGGCACGATGCGAGCCAAGATAACCTCCTTCTCCAGTAATTTCGAGAATCCTGAACGTACATATACACAGAATCAGCAAGTGCACCAAACCATGGTCGTCTTGATAAAACGTACCGGGGATCTGACCGGCAGCGGCGGTCCTAACCTCTGCCTCGTTATCCTTGAGAAGTTGGACGTAGTGACCCGTCAACTCCTCTCGCACAAGGTCGTTGCCAACAGCTTCTGACAACTAAGTACACCTATAAGTTCAGGTCTAGATAGATTTCTGGATGGCGAACCTCATTGAAGTGTGTCGCGACCATGTAGCGAACTCTCCAACTCTTGTCGGACATGGTTTGTCGGATCTGCTTCAATAATTGCTCCTTCACTTCAGGTGGTGTAAGTTGCTGCGCAATTGCGATGAGATCTTCAACGGTGAGGAGTCGCACAGAGTCTTGGTCGTCCGACTGCAGCCTGCGGTACACCGCCAATCCATCCGTCAAAACATGAGTTTTCGAGTACTTCTTGATCAGCGACTATGAGAGCAGATTGTGTCAATAAAAACGGAGATCATGACACTGAGAACAGCACATACTCCAAGCCATTTACCCGCCGCACGTCTGACCATCGGGGTATCGTCCGAGCCTAGAGCACCATAACCCTTCCGCAGCTCATCCTGGACTGGGGGTGCCACCCTGTCATACACAGGTGCATAGAGCGCGCAAGCAGAGGTCCTTGAGGTGAACCATTCTCCCTTGGAGAGTCTTTGGACGAGAGGGATGTAGTACTGCTCGATCTGCGCTTGGCTCAGAACGGCAGCCACCTTGGTGATAGACTCCGCAGCCTTTAGATATAGAGTGACAATCATTAATCAAGCAGAATAGTCGAGAGCATTGGCTATGAGTACGCACCTTATCCCTAACAAGAGTTTCCTCCACTGCAGAAAGGTTTTCCAATGGCCCTAACAGAATGTGGGCATAGTCACGACCTCCGATGTACTCTTCAAAATTACGACCAAGCTCTTCTGCCAATGCGAGCAAAACTTCATCCTCGTCGTCGACAGAATCTTGAAGGAAGGGCAGAAGTTCGTCCCGAGCACGGTCGGGACCGAGGGCGAGGGCGATTGTGGAGATGCGATGAATAGCATTGAGTCTCAGTTGGACGTCCTCCGATCGAAGCTCATCCATGAGAATAGCTATTGGAGCAATCTTTGAAGAAAACCAAACCCCAGATAAGACTAATGCGAAATCAGCTCGGGCAAGCGTACCTCGTCAACAGAGAAACCTGGATCCATGATGAATTACGAGTTGCGGGTCGGTGCGATTGCGGTCAAACTATAGTGGCAGTTCGATGTACCGTCGGTTTGAATCGTGTGATATCTTAGAATGGGAGAGAACAGAGTCGGGAGGAGATAGATGAAAAGAAACGGTGGACGCGAGGCAGGTTGCACCTGTTGTTGCCCAATTTGGATGGTTATCGAGTGCCACGCGTCTATCTAGCGCTTGCCATTCGCCACAACCTCCTCCTTTGTGAAGGTAGCACAGAATCGGTTCTATAAACAGCTTTACATGTTTCGGAGAAAAATGAAACGAATTGAACGACGAAGTCTGATGCTCCCTAGCAGTACTCGCTCATCACCGACCTGGATCCCATCGACACCGCGAGCATCGTGCAGCCCGTGCTCCCACCACTTCCAGGCACTCCAACCATCCATGTATTCCGAATCAAGAGACGATCTTCACGAAGAAGACTAGGATCCAAAAATTGTGCAGAGGTGGTAGCATCGCCCGCAAAGACGACGCTGGACCTTCCTCATGCACCATCTTTCCAATATCTGGGCGGAAGTCCTGTACGTGAGTGCTTTTGTAAACAGATATCAATGTATTGAAAGAAAAGGATGGATCTGCCTATCTCCTAGTGGCTTCAACCTCGCTACGCTAGCCAAGCACAGAGATGGCCGACAGTCTGAGCAAACCCAGACCTCGTACCACCCGGATCGAGGACACCACTCGCTCTTCCCAACAACATCCTCGCTGAAATACCGCAAGGCAGAGTGAACCACTTCTGAGACTTCAAGACCCCATGTGGCGAGCAGGAGGTCGTTGTGGTGTGAGGTCAGCCTCTGCCTGTGGCCCGGGGGATCAGCTGTATCTCATGACCAAGCGCCCATCACGTCATCCATGGGTACCAAGCAGCTCCGGGGCTCAGGCTGTTCGCTCTTTCCCTACGACCTCAATCTCGCCAGTCTTACTTTGCATCATGCCCGTTGAAAGATCTCAGGATAGAGTCATTCTCCGTCACCCAAAGGTGAACTAATCCGCACCAATGATCGAAGATTAGATCTCATGACTTCATCCACAGGGTGCTACCGCAGAGATCCTCCTGTACGGTGCCACAGTGATATCCTGGAAGTCAGGATCCAAGGAGATCGCTGAACCTCTGGAACGTTTCTTTGTCTCTTCGAAGGCGGCACTCGATGGCACCAAGCCTGTCCGAGGAGGAATACCTGTCGTCTTTCCTTGTTTCGGAGCACCCACACACCCCGAGCATGTCAGACTCGCGCAACATGGATTCGCCCGCAGCGAAATATGGAGCTTCGGGTCCATTGTAATGGATAACGAAGCCGGCGTGTCGGTCAGATTGAGTGAGAATTTTCACCGGTCCTATCTGCCGCTGAATGCTAATTGAACGTTTGCCAGCTTTGGAGTCCACCCCGAGTATCCAAGAGAAGTTCAGCAAACCATTTGAGCTAGCGTATGTCGTGACACTGGCAGAACACCAGATCAGTACGGATCTCCACGTGAAGAACGTTGGACTTTCGACCACGGGTCCTCTCGAATTCCAGGCCTTACTCCACAACTACATTCGGGCACCAAGCCGTGAAGTCTCAATCACACCTCTGCAAGGGGTTTCCTACTACGACAAAACAGAAGCGACGGAAGAATTGAAGGCAACGGCGAAAGTTGAGAACCGGCTCGAAGTGGATGTGAAAAGGACCACCGATTTCGTTTACGAGAACGCACCGGGAAGCTACAAGATATCCTGGCCCACGGGGGTTGTAGAGATAAGGACAAAGAACTTCCCTAATGTCGTCGTATGGAACCCACAGGAGACTGGTGCAAACATCGCAGACATGGAGCCAAAGGGATGGTGAGTTGGTAGATGTTCATTGCAAATGGGTGATCTGACTGCTCTCTATAGGGAGAAATATGTTTGCGTAGAGCCCGGGTATGTTCGCGGATTTGCCAAGTTAGAAGCTGGGGAGTCGTGGGTGGGCCAGCAGGTGATCACGATTATTCAGTGAGCGGCTGGAATGACCAACAAGGACATTACGATGACCGTGAACCCAATTCTTGTACCGTCATCAAGAGATGCAAGTCATGTACGCCGTGTGAGATTGAATTGATTCGCCCTAGTTCGCCCCGTCGGTGGTCCTTCTCAATTCGAAGTCCGCCGAGTCAATATGATCCTGCACCAAAAATGAGCGTCAAGATGCTCCTGGCCACACACCAATCTCTCTTCACGTCCTTTATGCGCCAGCATTCACAGCCAACTACCCCTCGAGTCCACATTATAGCAGAAATGCTTGAATATGGCAAGCTATGAACCGACTCTGAGCATCAGGATCAACCAGATTGATCACACCGTAATCCCCTCTGGTACTTTGGATGATGCCGGTTCCCGTTGTGCACCAGTCATCAGAATTTATGGCAAGGCGTCCAATGGGCAGAAGGCTTGTCTGCATGTTCACAGGGTTTACCCGTATTTCTTCATTGAGTACCTTGGGAAAACCAGCCCGAATGGTGGTGAGTTCTTCCGACCTGGGTATATGCTGTCCCTGACAACATCTGCAGTGAGCCAATATATCGCCACTTTTACTCATTCCTTGAACCATGCAATTGCTGTTTCTTTGAAACGCAACCCCTCCTCTCCCAAATCACAGTTCATTCGCGCTGTTGTACTTGTGAAAGGGGTTCATTTCTACGGCTTCCATTCAAAGTACTCGCCATTCCTCAAGATCTACATCAACGACCCAGCGTACACAAACCGAGCCGCCACAATACTGCAATCGGGGATTGTGATGAAGACACGCTTCCGTGTGTACGAGAACCACCTGACATTCGCGCTCCAATTCCTATGTGACTTCGGGCTCTATGGATGTGGCTGGATTGACCTGTCTGCAAATGTGTGGAGACGTGGGGAGGAAGATGGGGAGGAAGACACGGGACCCCAACTCAACATATCAACATATCACAAGCAGAGCCGAATGCAGTTGGAACTCGACGTTGAGTCTCACGAAATTTTGAACCGCCAACGCCTGACAGCTCGCAACATCCACCACAAACTATGCATACCCGCACCAACACTACCCTCAGAACCGTTAGTTATCAGCGTGCGAGAGCTGTGGGAGGATGAGCGCAAGAGGCGGATCGCACGGGGATTACCTCCTTCTCCCGACATACCGAAGGATCTCAGTGAAGGATCGAGGGGCCGTGGTCCGGAGTGGGTCGCCGAGGCGCGGTGGTGGGAACATATCGAGAAGCGGATTGTCAAAGAACGTGAGTTACTGCAGGCTCAACCACCGAAGGTAGAGGACGAGGAGGAAGAGGAGTGGACGCGCTGGGTCATGACCACCTTCGACAGCGTGCAAGCTCTCTGGGACCCTCGACATCGTACTTGGAGACCTGAAAAGAGGGCGGAAGCTGCTCCCCCAGAATTCAATCCTTACGACTCGTCTCAGAACGTCAACGCGTCTCAGGTCCAAGCTGCAGATCAAGACACTGAACTTGACATCGACGAGACACTACTTGCAAGCCAGGAGATTTCTGTCCTGATTGAGCAGGAAGAAGTCGAGGAAGATCGACGGCAGAAAGAGAACGAAGAAGATGCCGACAATTTACGACGCGAAGAAGCGGCTGAGGAAGTATCTCCTGAGGACATGGATGCCAGTCCACGGAGACCAACGATACGGTACATATTCTCACTCCTTGGCATTTTGAATAGTTCACTCATGGTTACTCCGAGTAGTGCCTCTCCAACGTCTAATTCAGAGGATGTAGACTCGGGGGAGAATCCATTTGACGGTATTTGGCATGATCTAAGGTAACATAAGCATTACTCCTTGACGTTTGACGATATATTCATATTAGTTTCTACCCTCAGAACGTCGACTACACCAGATCCGGAACGCGTTCCTACTGTTGAGAGGTACGCTGATGACATGGAGAAATTTCGAATCCTTCTGACCTGTTCATGCAGCAAACCCATGTCCTCCCCGCCCGACGATGATCCTGACCCATCATATCCAAAACCCATCATTGATGACTCCCCGGAGAATCCATTCTTCGTACCAGAAAGGTTCGTGTGTCTGGGTCACCTAGGTCAAAGTGATACTGATAGGCGTGACCGTCCTCACAGTCCGCGGAAAATAAGCCAGCAAGTGACTTTTGCCAACGATGCTGTCATTCACAATGGACAGCCCGAAGACGAAGATACTTCCAGTGTAGACCTTCATGAACGGCCGCAGAAGCGTCGAAAGCTTGGTGTCGATCATGCCGAGATGCCTCTGTCGTCGTACGCGTTTTGGTTGAGCAGCACTGCCAATAAACAGGCCTCCCTCTTTTCGGGGTTCTCTTCCGGATTTCGCGCTTCTTTAAACTCTTATCAGTATCAATTGCAGCCTCCCACTATCGCGCAATTAACGTCGACCATGGAGGCCTACAATCTCCCGCACAAGATCTATCAAGCACCTTACTATTCTGTGGCAAACGATGCTTCAGACCATCCTTGGGAGTTTGCTGGTCTTTCTTATCATATCAAAGGTAGCATGGGTGTAAACGTACTCGAGGAATGGGATGGAGCAGTGACGGAGACCTCGTTCTTGGAGGTGCCCGGCCATTTGTGGGGGTGGGAGTATGCCAGTAGTCCTCCTACACCAAAACAAGTCCGGCGTTGGTGGCAAGAAAACAAGTCGCTCCTGAGCAACCAATCCGGAAACGCAAATCGGTCATCACAGGTAGGTACTACTACTCCTCGTAGCTTCACACAAAATGACTATCTATCTTCAGATTGAAGGACCGACTCAGAAGCACCCATACGGCTTCAAAACTACCCCTGCCGCTCCAGTCACTGCGTCCTTTCGTGAGAAAGGTAATATGGAAGTTCTCGCAATGGAGATTTTCGGTGAGTCGTGTTTTGGGGATACCATCATATGCTCACAACTTGGTCTGAATAGCACCATCTGGGACCACCAAGCAGCCCGACCCAGGAAGAGACGAAGTTGTGGCCATATTCTGGTGTTTACACGACCCTAACGTTCAGCACAACCAAGAAACTCTCCACCAAGCCCGTTCGGGTGTCATTGTGATCGATACGCCCCACCTATCCCAGGATCGATTACGGGACTGGCAACTTGAAATTCTGCAGACCGAGTTGGATCTTTTGAATAGGGTAATTGATCTCGTGCAGGAGCTCGATCCTGACATTGTGTTGGGTTGGGAGGTGCAGTCAGCGTCTTGGGGGTACCTCGATGCTCGTGGGCGAACGTATGGTATGTCTCTGTGTACCCAGCATATAGTATGCCCACTTCTGATGACATTTTTTCGTATGTCTAGGGCTGGATCTTGGAGAACAGATTTCTCGTGCGCCAGGGCGCGCCGACTTCGGTAATAACCAATGGGGTGAAAGAACGTCATCTACTTTCAGAGTGATTGGCCGTCATGTCTTGAATGTTTGGAGAATCATTCGCGCGGAGCAAAACTTCACCAGCCATACTTTCGAACATGCCGTCTTTCAGCTATTGCACCGCCGGTGCGCTATTCTATCATTTAGCAACTGCACATCTTGCTGATCTAAGACGTCTAGAACACCACGGTATAGGTCCTCAACTTTGACATCATGGTACAACAGCAATACCCCGGAACATGGTTCCCGGCTTCTGAGATACTTTGCGGACCGCACGGCTATGCTTATTGAGATCGTCGACATGGCCGAAATAGTAAGCAAGAACGCGTAAGTTATATACAACCGTCCTGAGCATAGGGCTGAAAAGTCATACAGTGAATTTGCTCGGGTATTTGGAATCGATTTCTTCTCGGTCCTCAGTCGAGGATCTCAATTCAAGGTTGAATCTTTCATGTTCCGCATAGCGAAACCAGAAAGCTTCGTCCTTCTTTCGCCAAGTAGACAAGACGTGAGTGATTGCTTTGGTTGACGTTGACGTTGACGTTGAGTTCACGTTGCGTCATAGGTCGGAAAGCAAAACGCAGCAGAGTGTATGCCGTTAATTATGGAACCTTTATCTGCTTTCTATAGCAGCCCTCTCGTTGTTTTGGACTTTCAATCGCTATACCCCTCCGTCATGATCGCCTATAATTATTGTTATTCTACTTGTCTCGGACGTGTTACGGACTTCAAAGGGCAGAACAAATTTGGTGTTACTGAGCTTCGCCAGCCGAACGGATTATTGGAGACTTTGCATGGGCACATCAATGGTACGTTTGGATATTCGTGATTTGCAGCCACGCCAAACTTAGCATCAACATAGTCGCACCAAATGGCATGATTTATGTGAAGCAGGATGTTAGGAATGGACTCCTCGGGCGTATGCTCACAGAGCTCTTGGACACCAGAGTAATGGTCAAGCAAGCTATGAAGTCAGTTGGAGATGACAAGGTGATACAGGAAATGGAAATTTCAACAGTCCTGATACTCATTGCGTGTTTTGTCAGGTTCTTAGAAGAGTGCTCGATGCGCGTCAACTTGGTCTCAAGTTCATTGCAAACGTCACCTATGGTTATACCAGTGCTTCGTTTTCCGGACGCATGCCAGCGGTCGAGATCGCTGATTCCATCGTTCAGACTGGACGTGAAACTTTGGAGAGAGTAGGTTCACTAGCTTCTTCTATACCTGAGCCCCGTCTCTCATCTCAAATTTGAGGCGATCCAGTTGATACAAGACAACACGAAATGGGGGGGCAAGGTTGTCTATGGTGACACCGACTCCCTTTTCATATACCTTCCAGGGAAGACAAAGGACCAAGCGTTCCGCATCGGCCATGATATCGCCGACACAGTGACTGCAATGAATCCTGCACCGATCAAGCTAAAATTTGAAAAGGTGACGGTCACCATGACAGTACACTCTGAGACTCTTTCCGATTGATAAGATAACATAGGTGTATCTTCCATGCGTTCTTATGGCGAAGAAACGCTACGTTGGTTTCAAGTACGAAAGCCCAGACGAACAGGAAGCCGGCTTCGACGCGAAAGGAATAGAGACGGTTCGCCGGGATGGCGTGCAAGCCCAACGTAAGATGGTAGAAACCTGCTTGAAGTAAGACGTGGGTTTCCTCCCCATGAGAGATGAGATTTTCATTCTCCATTAACTACAGACTTCTTTTCCGGACACAAGATCTTAGCAAAGTAAAAGAATATTGCTATGCTTCATGGACGCGGATACTGGAGAACAAAGCGTCTATCCAAGACTTCATCTTTGCAAAGGAAGTGAAGATGGGTAACTATAGGTAATAGTATCCGGCTTGTGCAACATGACATCGGGGTCTTATACAGTAACTCAGCGATAAAGCACCGCCTCCCCCAGGTGTAGTAGTCGCAGCACGACGTCAAATTGAAGATCCAAACGATGAACCCCAGTATGGCGAACGTATCCCATACGTTATTATCCGGGACGACACTCTCCCCAGACTTGTGGATCGTGCTGTTGCGCCAGATGTCGTCCTAAACGATAGGCATGTACACCAGGGTCATTTCCTGTTGATGATAATTTTACTGACAATATTTGTCTAGCCAAATGCATCTCGACGCCAGATACTATATTACTCGGGTGCTAATACCTCCTTTAGAGCGTATATTCAATCTCACGGGAGCGGATGTGCGCGGCTGGTACGACGAAATGCCCAAAAAGCTGCGAATGGACGAGGCCGACTCTGTGCTTCTTTCTCCTCGGAAGGAAGCAATGCTGCTCAACCGCCTCAAGATAGATGAACATTTCCTCAACTCGCAATGTCTTGTATGCAAGACCCCGACAGACAAAGGCAAGTTAGTTGATGACGCGCACTGTGCTAAGACCGATTACTCATCCGCTTGCTTTCACAGGATTATGCAGGCGATGTCGCAGGCGTCCCCAGACCACAATCTCTAGCCTGTTGTCCCGTGTTCATAGAACAGAAACGCGTCTGAGGAACGTCCATGCGATATGCGCATCGTGTGCTGGAACCCCAGTGTCTGAACCAGTCCAATGTGAATCTCTTGACTGTCAATGGCTATTTTCAAGGAAGAAGCAAGAGAATAAAGCCGAGATGTTGGACAGTGTCTTTGATTACATCACGGAAGTAGAAGAGGGCTTAGAAGTCCCCTCTGACTCTTCTGAAGAGGATGTATGTGGATCAATTATCGCCATCTTTGCAAAATCTGACTATCTCTGGCAGGATTTCGAACTCGTTACAGTCTACGAGGAAGTAGAGGAAGAGGATGATGATTTGTTCTACCTGTCCCCGACGTCCAACAGAGCGGACTTCACAGACCTTGACTCCGCGTCAGAGCAAGGCGAGTTGGCTTCGGATTAACTCCTTTGTCTGCCGCTCGGACTCGTCAAATATCGTCAGGGCTTCTGTCATTTTGCGTGTAGAATCGCTGTCTTTAGCAAATGCCTCTTTGAGCGCGTATGCTCCGTTGGCCAAATAATCGATACCTTATGAACGCATTCAGTGGTTGCAGCAGAAGTATGACAGATGTTTCAACAAACCGAGTGTTGAATTGTTAAGGGACTGCTCGGATGTGGGAGCCTTGACAGAGTCCAACTGGGTTGTTGTATCTGAGGCCAACTGATTAAGGATGTTGGCAGAGATAGTGAGGTGGTGTGGGTGCAGCGCCGCCAACGCAAGAATCTGATAAGTAAATGAATACTTTCATGAGAAGTCCAATTGTGTTGCTCAAAGGTAGTTAGTTTACCTCGGATACTGTGACGATACTGCGAAATGCTACATCAAAAAATACCATCCGTCGCAGCCAGAACGGGTTGTACACACCTGGCTGGCATCACAAGCGTTGGGCTATCTATTGCTTTGAACGCCTTCATGACAGAGTCAATGACAGCGATTGTCGGATGCTCTTCTACTGTATTCTTGTATTCAACCCACGTATCCGGTTGGAAGTGCACACGTAACTCTGCGATTCCGAGCCATAACCAGATCACCAAATTTGTCGAGGTAAAGAACACGAAGGCCGCACCATTGAAGTAAGGAGCGACGTAAAGACATCCCGCCTGTGACGCTGCTAAGGCTTGTGGGAGATTAAAAAGGCAGGTTCCCAGTGTGTTGATGCCAGCGTTCTGCAAGGCATGGCAAGCAACAACTGACTCAGGTGTTAAAGGGATTTTGATGCATACTCTTGACCTATTGTTCGGTCAGCTCACTGTTCCTCTGCAACCCCTGGAGAAGACAGACCTCGGTATTCCGACTGCTTCAAATTGCTCGACCAGCCGTGTCGCGTGTGCGATAGTTTTCTCGGTGTTATGAGCGACCGATGGCGATGTTTGTGCATGAACTCTTTTCTCGAGATATGGGATCACATCTTTTGCAAGGTAAGCTGTCTGGACAGTGCGATCAGCATAGAATGCACATTTAACGGGGGTAAAGCGTGCCTGACCAGGATATCCAGAGCCAATGTGACTTGCTCTTCAATACCGCTGGTTGGAAGCCTCGCCTTTGCTTGAACACAAGCCGCCTTCACTACAGCGACTCGTCCTGGTTTGGACGCCTCAGAGAATGCAATCGCTTGATTGGAAGTCATATCACAGAACCGTGCATATTGACTGTACTTTTCCGCGACCGCAGGGTCCATCGAGTCTACATCGACGACGACGCGGTCTCTGAGTTGTGTCAAAAGCGTGGGCGAGGACATGTTGCTGGTGAAATGATTGCGGCATTGTCATGAAGATCAGGGTATATATCTTTTCTGTGAAGCTCACGGCTGGGTGAGCATCTGACTCTAAAACCATCGATAGCACGGTTCTCGATCCCACATGAGGTCATTATGACATTTCAATGAGCTGGGAGAAGTGGTCAGGAGACATGAACAAAGGGAAATAGAGGATCTGAATGCACATACTGTGCAATCGAACAATCTGTATTCCTGACTCACGTAGGCATTGCGAGAACACGGTCCAGATCGCAATAATTTATTCAGAATAATTCGACGAGGTCTGACGACAAGAAAACGGTCTTATCCGCTATATGCCTGTTACACGGATTGGTATGCGCCGGGAGCGTTGGGCTGAGTTGTGGGTGCTGGTGCAGAAGGGGGTACATGAGGACGGGGTGAAGTAGAGAGGGGAGGTTCATCAACAGTCTGGTAACCATCGCGGTCGCCGTTGGAAGCGAAGCCACCAGGCATTGACCACACTGAGAGACAATGCGTGAGTCAAATACGAGAAGACTCTCTTGCTGCGTAGCTCACCTGTAGCACCAGCGGCATCGTGAGCCCGGAATGACCCAAGCCCGCTGAACTGAGCGCCACGCTGGCGAAGCAGGGCAAGACAAGCAAGCGCAGTAGGGAACTGCACATTCCAGGTACAACACATTAGCTTGGGTTTCGTGGCGCGTTGCTAACGACAAAACTCACCTTCAGAAGCATGATAATAACAGTAAACGTCCTGATGAACCAGTGTTGGGTGTTGTTAGACATCCAGATGATGTCAAATAATACAGAGACAGCGGTGAAACCGCTGAACTGTGATGCATACACAGTGAGAAAGGGTGTCAAGCGACACATAGCGCCATAGGGACGTACCAATTTCAAGGAATCATTAGCCTCTTGATTCTCCTGGGCATACACACCGAACAGAAAGAGCGGGAAGTTGTACAAAGGTGCAGTGAATGGGGTGGTGGCAAACGAGAGGACCTGGGTTCGAGTAATCATCAGTGATATTTCGGGGATTATGGTTGAAGACTACAGCATACGGATTCTGCAAGGAGTAGCTTTGAAGGATCGAGAGCTTGGATGAATTCAGCCATATTTTGTATGGAGGGAGTGGAGGTCGTTCAGTGTAAGGATGCACAATCCCCTCTACCTTGGTAGGGGGTCTTCTAGGGGCACATCCGTACCCGTTTTCCGCCAAAAATCGCGTCACGTGAAAATCACGTGTTTTGTCACATGATCATCACGCCATTCATCCTGAATCCTGATCCTCCTCTCGAGTCTCGAGTCTCAACTTTTGAAATCTCATTGTCAAGTCTCAGAGAGGCTCAGCCACCATGTATCGATTTGTTTTGTATTTGTGTAGCAATTATGGAATTGCGGGGGTCAGTGAGCTGAACTATGCCAGTCAGCCACCAGCGGGGCCGGACCGGCCCCGCTCCTGTTGCGCCAAAAGCTGCCAGCGGAGCGAAGCGACGCCTGGCAGCGATTGGCGCAACAGTCAAGTTATACATGAGCCAATGGTGTTAGAATTACTGTATTCGCCCTCTCCGCAGCCTTGTGGAGGGCTTGTCGCGTGTACCAAGGTAGAGGGCAATGCCGCTTGTCGGCGCTAGTAGCTTATTCACAAATGTTGGAACTGCGGCCATCGGGATTTTCCGAACTAATACCGACTGCTAAAGCGAACTGTCATGGCCGCTTTCGACACCATCTGGCCTGCCGACTCAATCGAGTTCTGTCCCAACGACGAAGCCTCAAATATATTCGTTTGCGGAACGTATAATCTCGAGAAGAGTGACGAGACCATTTCCCCGGAGACGGATCTACAAGAGCCGCCCCGGCCTCAGAAACGACGCGGAAAGATACTGCTCTTCGAGGTGGAAGATGCAGAAGACAGCACGACCTTGTACGTTTCATATTCTGTCCATGAAAGTCGCATTGACCGATGGCCTTATCGTGTCCTGCGCAGAAATAACATTGAGGAAGTCGATCTGCCCGCGGTGCTCGACCTGAAATGGTGCGGTGAAACACCCACTCTCAGAGTTTGCATTACCGTGTTCTCAACGGATGCAGGTGTCACAGAGATTCATCGCTGCCACCTCTGTTAGCATCCGCTGACTCTGAGGGAGGCATCAAACTATTCGAGTACCATGCCCTCGAGGTGCGTACGCTCAAAATCTAGAAAATAAACGTACGCCCTGATGTTGCTGTATGGAAACAGAGACGACTTGTTATGTCGCAGTCTATTGTATGCGCAGAGCCCCATGTGCTATGTCTCTCTATTGACTGGTCAAATCGGCGAACCGCTACAACGTCAGTGGGATGGTTGTCTTCTCCAGCACACATAAGCTGACTCCAAAGTCACTTCAGCGGGCTTGGATCCCTTGTCGTGTCCATGTCAGATAAAAACGTCTCAGTGCTGCAGTTCAATGGCTCTGAACTTGCCGTCGCGCAAACATGGGCTGCACATGATTTTGAACCGTGGATAGCGGCCTGGAACTACTGGGATACGAATATCGTTTATACAGGTACGAGCTTTGCCACAAGAAATTATCGTGCGTTATCTCAGACGGGTAAACGCAAGGCGGCGATGATTTGAAAATGAAAGCTTGGGATATCCGAGAGGACTGTACGCAGCCGATCTTCACGAACTCTCGGTGTGTGTTACAGTCTCTCCTTGTTCATTATCGCCAACTCACCCGAGATGTGACTCAAGCTTCGACGCCGGCGTAACAACGATACAAAGCCATCCATTTGTTGAACATCTTCTAGCTGTTGGGAGGTAAAAGATTCACAGTTTTGAAGTACGCTTCCTGAATTAAACCATTTCTAGTTATGACAACACCGTCCGTCTCTTCGACGTACGAAAGCCACTGAGGCCACTCGTTCAAGCAGACGTAGGAGGTGGCGCCTGGCGGGTCAAATGGCATTCCTCTCCAGAACGCAAGGAAGATCTCCTCGTGGCAAGCATGCATGACGGAGCGAAAGTCGTCCGCTTCAATCATGCCATCTTGGGATCACTACCGTCGGCGACGCAAGAATGGGAAATCACGCAACGGATGGATAAGCACGAGTCGATGGCGTATGGAGCTGACTGGTCATTCCAAGGGGTGAATGGGGGGAAGGACAGTACGTTGATAGTGAGCTGTTCCTTCTACGACCATGTTCTATATACATGGAGGGGATAATTCTAGGTGTTACAACAAAACAAGTAAACACAGGGGTATCCGAGCTTGCATGCGAAATATGTGTAATAGTGATCTCTATGAGGCTGAAGGTGTATCTGATTTAGTTGCGTCAGTTTGAAGAGCCTGTACTGTATCTTGTTTCCTCTTCCAAAAACTCGCGTTGGGACCTTTCATGATGAACGCCAGCGTCCAACGCGACAACCCACGGAGGGAGTCGGTTCGATGAACCGCGGCCGTCAGAAGTGTAGCCAGTGACAATATGAAGACCAATCTGTGAAAAATCGTTCAGTCGATGGTGGCAGCAGCTGGTGAAGACGCGTACCGTTCAACGATCTTCACACTTCTCTTTCCACTCCTGATCCAAGACTCCGAAAAGCATGCTCTCAGAGCGCGGGGCAACACATACAGCGCCATCTCCCCTCTCCGTCTCCCCTGTTCGATCCATATGCTTGAACCGCACATCAAACTGCCGACGAAGGTACACCCCAAGGGACCGTCCCAGAAATCATGAGATATTCCAGGGAACAGTCGGGCGAGGGCTAGGGTACGCGTCAAGCACACTGATATCCAGATCGTGGAAACGAAGGTGGAAAGGAATGCGGAGCTCCGGAGAACAGATGTGAGTGTTTTTATCAACTCGGAGACGCAGAGAAGTTTCCGGGGATTGGTGAGGAGGATAGGTAGTGTGTGGACCTATACAAAGAGCTCAGAACCGCTAAAATGCGTGTGTACTCTGAGCAAAAACCATACCGGAAGGTAGATAGCCATCGCTTCAGCAAAGGCATGAACGCCTCTAATGGTGGCATTTGCAGTGCAACTACCACCCGTCACACCACCATGCACAAGTTCACAAGGTATGCCGCCCAATCCATTCCGGCCAGACACGCCAAGAGCCTTCCATGCCTCTATAGTTTTAGGTCCACCGTAAGCAGGCATGCGACTGAAGTCGCCCCAAGCTGCTGGGTAGCCAAGGTCGGTGGAAAGCGAGGTCAAGAGGTCCACCGGATGGCATTGGCCAGTGGTGTAACGAATATCACCAAGGCGGATTCCTCGAAGTGCCGCGAGGATGCGAGGGTCTATGTTGGCTAGTGTCATTATCCTGTAGGCTCCTGTCAGGGATCACAGTGAGAAATGAAGGTTCACAGGATTTACTTACCATTTGTTGTATGACCGAGGCAGTCTAATGGCATCGGGCGATTGAGTCTATGTCCTTCTTGCTTGTATAGGAGATGAAATAGTACCTCTCTGATTGATAAAAAAAGCACCACATGATCCTATAAAATGGGTCAGTGTCCTGGAGCAGCGAGAGAAGTTGGAATCACTGACCTGGCACTGCTTGCCCAGAACACAAACGCATCTAACCTGGACGTCCAAAGCCTTCGTCTCTCGACATTAGCATCGTTCGCTTCAGCATCCTGATTCCCCTTTCCACCTTCAACGGAAGCAGAGCGGAGAACAGTCGCGCGAACAATGACGTCCATTGCTCTCACGAAGAGAAGCAAAGTCAAATCCAACGTGGGAGACGTACGTTTCCCAAGCCCGTTGAGCGTGTCCTGCATGGGCACCGTCATAGGCAAGGAGGCCTTGCGGTATTTGGGGCGGCTTCGCCTGCTCTGGAGCAGCATGATTGCTACAGAAGCAGACAACGCGTTCGCGACGAAGGCTTTGCTCCAGTCCGGAAGGGCTGCCACGTAACGTTCAATGCGACGGATGTGTGCACTAAGGGGACTGGCTGGCGACTCGTTTGAGGGAGCTGGATGCTCTGGTCGACCGTGACTTCGATCCAGTTCGGCCAGACAATGCTTCAATACGGCACCACCGCCGACACCGACACTCATCGCGAAAGCGAAGCCATTCCAGCCCAGCTCCTTCCTAAGTATGTCAGCCAACGATTTAACTCCCCCTGAACGCGCTTTTCGCGATGTCAGGAACGGGACAAGCGATGGTGCGAGGGAAAGGGAGAGGGAGAGCGCGTAGGTGCGGGCAGCAATCTGGATCGGGTGGTTGCTGTCGGCGAGTGCGGGGGATGAGGCGGGCATGTCAACGCCCAGGAATGCGCGACGACGGGCGCAGGGAGGGTCGTCGGTGGTGGGCGGAGAGACGAAGCATCTCTGGCGATTGTTATAACGGCTCACAACTTCCAACTCCTTCCCCACTCCCGCATGTGACGTTGGCTGCCTCGAAGAGGGAGGTCACGGTCACAGAAAGAAGAGTCACACGGAAGAGAGACAGGGATAAGGGCTGTATAACTCAACGGAGTGAACTACCGACTCTCTACAACTGAGTGGGCTATATATACAGAGAAGCTGTCTACTAATAATAGGTCAGGATGAAGCGGGAATAAGGAAGAGGAGGGATTCGGACTAGGAGAGAAGGGGGGAGAATCCCGACGAATGTAAAATAAAGGAGTGTGAGCGAATGGCATAAATGCCGCAAACGAATGGAAGGACGCGTCAGCGTAAATGGAATAACAAAGAATGCGAACGAAGGGGAGAACGAGTGGAACGGAAAAGATATGAGGGAAAAGTAGGAAAGGGGGGAAATAATCGGGGAGATTAGATGAAAGGGGATCTTATCGGTTCCGTTACATTCGCCCTCCTGGTTCTCGCAGAGGACCAAACTCCTAGGCGGAGGAGCCGGTAGTGACGGAGAGGGTGGTGGCGGCGACCTCGTCGGTATCGACGTTCATGACCGAGCCTTCGCGGGAAGTAGTCCCAGAGGGACCAGCGGTGGGCTTGTTGGAAGTGTCGCCGTCGTCACTGGAGTAACCTTGGATGGTGTCATCGTCGTCGAGTTCGTCCTCGTCGTCCACGCGGACTGGAGAGGCCTTGCGGCGGACGGGGGAATGAGAACGACCATTTCGGCGGGAACGACGACGAGGAGGAGGAGAAGGGGAACGATCATCGGGAGCGTCCTCGGAGCCGCGACGCAAGACATTCTGCATAGCGCGAGAAAGCTGGCGAGTTTCGATAGCGCGGGCCCGACTCTCGCGTTCACGGACGACCTGATGGGCGGTCTGGGCGTAGAGAGTATTGACCATGCGACGCGGGACGCGATCACCCGAGCCCTCAGGGAGGAGGACGTCAAGGGGGACGGGACGACCTTTACAGGTGCGCTTGAAAGTACCGTCCTCGACGCGCCAAGTCGCAAAGCGGTAAGGGCAAGACTTGTCCTTATTGAAGCTGAAGGCGAAGTCGAGGAACCCGACGGGAATGGGGACCTGGGTCAAGTCGCCTCCATTGCGGATGGTACGGTCGTGCTCGTGGTAGGCCTTCAGGACGTCGGGAGGAAAGAGAGTGACGCGCCCCGAACAGGCCATGAGGATAGAATAGTCGCCGAGACGAGTGACGCGGGAGTTGCCGGTGGGATCGGGTTGGCGGTGACCGCGCGTCATTTTTGGTAAGAGCTTGGTGGCGTTGATCGAAGATCTAGGTCCCGAACTGACGGAAGGTCGACACGACGGACGAGAACCGTGGCGAACGGGAATGCGAGGAGGTGGATGGAAGGGGTGATGAAAGCGAGGAAGGTGATGGGAAGGTGGACGAAGGTGAGTGCAAGAATGCGAGGAAGGTCTAGAAGAAGAATAACGAAGTTTAGCAGGAAGTGAAGAACGAGAAGTGCAAGAGGAGTATCGAGGCGAAGTCCTAGGGAGTCGGGGCGTCGGGGCGGCACGCCTTTTATGTCGCGGACCCAACTCCATGAGCCCCGAAAATACCTGAGGATCGTCGTTGGTCCCCGGGAATTCCAGCTGAGTACTCTTCGGCAGAGCGTAAACTGACTCCGCACCCATTGCCTCCAGATACGCTTTCACCGGGGCAAGATGGGCGACGTCGGCGCCAGGGACCCAAGTTTCATCCCCGCTCGACCACCGAACCTTGAAAACGGTCGAAGTGCCTTTTCCGGAGTGGCCAAGGACGGAGTCCAACGCCCACTCGCTCTCGTGCTCATCTGCTTCCGTTACCTGAGAGTCAAGTCGCCCCGGGAATAAACGGTCATCGTTCGGGACGTGAACACGAAGCAGAGAGGCATGGAATACGTCGTGGACCCCTCGTCGCTTCAAATTAGGGGGAGTTCAACGCGATATGAGTTGTTCCCGAAGTCCTGGGTGATAAGGTAAGGTCCAATATATTGGGAACCAACTTACGAGCCTGCCCCTTAGGTAGAGACAAGTTCTTGGTGGATATATACACCAGGTCACCTTTGACAACGGAGCCGGCCTGCGATGCCGATTCGCATCCCGGGTTTGCTTGACTCGGGCCGCGAGGATGCTATCATGAGCCGCCATGATGGCGTTCTTGATTTCAGGGCGTAAACGCGAACTCCAGGATATTCCGTCGGAGTGGGATCATTCCAGATCATGGGTCGCGGCATTCGACCTGAGTTGAGGAAGAACGGTGAGTATCCCGTGGTGTCCGATCGAGCCAAATTGATCGCGAATTCTATTGCAGGAAGTTTCGACACCCATCTTTTTGGCTGGGCTGAATACACTGCCTCAGCATTTGAGTAACCGTCCGATTGGCCCGCTCTGTGGATCCGTCGGACTGCGGGTGGTACGCACTCGACATGCGAAGTTTTACGCCAGTTAGCCGGTGGAGGTGAGTCCAGAATTGGCTGGTGAATAGACATCTCGGTCGCTGACTATGAATCTAGGAAGGCCATGAAGCTTGTATACTTCCGAGAAGACGAGCTCAGCGACCTGCCGAGCCGTATAGTCAATGCGACTAGGCACTAAGTGAACCATGGAGGTGAGCAAATCAATTATGACTGTAATTGAATCAAAACTGGAATCTCTGTTCTTAGATTCGGGCAAGGACCAACGAAGTCAATTCCGATCGCTTCCCAGGGCTGTCCAGGCACGGGAAGCGGATTCAGCAGACCGAAAGGTTTCTGATTGGAGGGTTTGCTACGCCGGCACGTCATACAGGTTTCGCAATACCTCTTCACGTCCGAGACTAACGTTTTCCACCAGGCGTGATCGCGAAGGAGATGGGAAGTTTTAGTGCACCCAGGTGAGCCAACAGCGAATGGGCATGCGAAATGACAATCTCATGAGAACTCCGGCCATACATATGACGCGAGGTATGCACAACAGTTTGCGCCCCTGATCGAGCAGAAACACTAATCCGTTTTCCACAGAAAAGTTTTTGAACTGCCGAGGATTCTTCACGATATCGGAGAAGAATTCGTCATCCGCGTATCGACCTCGGATTTCCCGTACCAAGTCTACGCCCTCCGCATCGGCCGACAAGGTATCGAGGAGTTGGGAATGCACGTCGGGACCCGAAGTCTCCGATTGTGGGGTAATACCGACATCATCAGCAGGAGTGGAGAATTCCGTGGAGGATGCGAGACCACTGGGGTTTTGTGACTGAGGTACGATTCAGGCTGTGCTATGATCAGCACTGACTATCTCATTCTGTGTCGCCTCAGTAGATAGGGTGGTCAAGTCTCCTGTACGGACGCGCCCTCCTGTCGTACGTCCGGGACCGAAGTACGACACGTTTAATACGACGGGCGAATTCCCGTGAATTTCAGGCCTGGCCAGTCTCAGCCGGGCCTCCTTCGCCCGGACGCGAGAGCTACGACGAACGCCGGCTCCTTTACCGCCTGACGAAGGACCGTCATCGCAATGCCTCCAATCCCGTAACGACAGGAACGGTAAGGCCGGCCGAAGAGGCTCTAGACGTCCAAGGTGTGACTCGTCGTGTCCGCATATCCGGAGGGGGAACGAACAGTACTGGGGAGTCGTATGCGTAAATGCGAGACAAAGCGTCCGCGAGGACGTTTTCAGTGCCCGGTACGTACTGGAATTAAAATCAAACTCGCCAATGGTTTCTAACCACCGCGCCCTCCAACCGGACAGGTTCTTTTGGCGAAGAAGGTGTATAAGACCCTTGTGTCTGTCACCCATGTGAAACGCGTTCCCAGCAGGATATCCCGATGCCGACGCATGGATTCAACACCCGCCTGCATCTCTATCTCGTGTACAGTTGGCCTGAGCACTGGAGAGCTTCGCGGAGAAGAACGTGGCAACGCGCCCACCAGTCCAAGTAGGACCTTGACAGACAACTCCGGCAATACCAGAGATGGAACCATCCGTCACCAACCAGATCGGATCCGCGCCGCTACCATACGAGAGGGGAACACGGTGGTGGTGACGATGGACGTGCACGAGGTGCTTGATCTCGTCAAACGCACGCTGGTGAGTCGGATCCCACTTAAAGGACGAATCCGAACCCGTCAACTGAGTCAAAATCCCCATAGGAATTCGAATAGTCGCGAAATCATCGGCGAGGTACCCTACTGACCCCAAGAAGCCTCGCAAGAGCTCCTTGTTCGTAGGCACCTTCCAATTCATCACACAGTCGACCTCGTCGGGGTCCATCTGGATACCATGGTCGTCAATCACTCGGCCGAGAATCTTAATGCTGGAGCAAAGAAAACGAAGCTTCGCACTACTAAGGTAAAGTGATTCGCGTTTAATACGTCAATAACGAGCTTACAATGCTCAATGTGGTCACGAAGGAATCAGAGTAGATACAATGTCGTCAAGATAGACGTCCATGAAGACACCAATATACGGCGCGAATATATGGTTCATCAATTCTGGTACGTCGCGACTGCATTACAATCACCTTGCTGCAGTACTAACGAAACCATGTTACCGTCAGGTGTGTCATGGCTGTCGTTCCACCTGATCAGGGTCTACTCTGATTGTTCATAGGCGTCCTTGCCGTCTATTAACGAACGGTAACGACGACGCACGAGGGTGTTCAGTGAATTAACGTGGACGCACCGAGTTGGATGGTTGGCACAAATGCTGATGGCGGCAGGTCAGTTTCAGTTGGCTGATGTAGGACAGTACTTGTATGTCTGTAGTCAACGGATGTGCTATGACCAATGCAAAATACAAGTCAGCTGTCTGAGGTGACCATGTGGAATTGAGTGAAGCTACCAGGTTAGCCAACCTGCATCCCATCACAAGACCCAGTCAGTCGACAGTTGGCTGACCAGCGCGTCTGCTGAGTGCACCAGGTCAGCCGACCTCCCTAGGGTGGCTGACTGGCTCGCGCGTCCGCTGAGCGCACCAGGTTGGCCGACCTCCCTGGGGTGGCTGACTGGCTCGCGCGTCCGCTGAGTGCACCAGGTCAGCCGTCCTCCCTAGGGTGGCTGACTGGCTCGCGCGTCCGCTGAGCGCACCAGGTCAGCCGACCTCCCTAGGGTGGCTGACTGGCTCGCGCGTCCGCTGAGCGCACCAGGTTGGCCGACCTCCCTGGGGTGGCTGGCTCCCTGGTACGTCCGCTGAGCGCACCAGGTTGGCCGACCTCCCTGGGGTGGCTGACTGGCTCGCGCGTCCGCTGAGCGCACCAGGTTGGCCGACCTCCCTGGGGTGGCTGGCTCCCTGGTACGTCCGCTGAGTGCACCAGGTCAGCCGTCCTCCCTAGGGTGGCTGACTGGCTCGCGCGTCCGCTGAGCGCACCAGGTCAGCCGGCCTCCCTAGGGTGGCTGACTGGCTCGCGCGTCCGCTGAGCGCACCAGGTTGGCCGACCTCCCTGGGGTGGCTGGCTCCCTGGTACGTCCGCTGAGTGCACCAGGTCAGCCGACCTCCCTAGGGTGGCTGACTGGCTCGCGCGTCCGCTGAGCGCACCAGGTTGGCCGACCTCCCTGGGGTGGCTGGCTCCCTGGTACGTCCGGGCTCCCTGGTACGTCCGCTGAGCACACCAAGTCAGCCGACCTCCCTGGGGTGGCTGACTGGCTCGCGCGTCCGCTGAGCGCACCAGGTCAGCCGACCTCCCTAGGGTGGCTGACTGGCTCGCGCGTCGGGTGGCTGACTGTCCGGCGCGTGCTCTTAGCAACATGTATTGGTGCATGCGCTCAGCGTGAACTAAATACACCGAAAGGATATTCAATTCCAGAGTGTGCGCTATTGGTATTGTTAATGTCAATTACCATATGCGGTATTAGGTAAGCAAATTCAAATAATCAAAGATGATCAGATTAGCGTCAAAGCGACCTTTGCATCCCAACCGTCATGGCATCCACCTCCACCAATCCAGCACAAGCACCAGAACTTGCCGAGCACCAGGAGCGACTCAACGAGCTTGGATGGAGGATCCAAAGCGCGATTTTGAAATACCGCGAGTTAGTCAATGCCCATGAGGATGAAGACGTGAGAAATGATATCAGCTGGAAATTTCTGAATGGCCTGCACCGGGAGATGGTAAGCCAATTGTTTGTAGTTCACCCCCCGCGCAGACTCATAGCTCATGTTCCAGGATGAAGTATATTTTGTCCTTGGCTGGATATCCGGCTGCACGCTTGGCGAATCTGCCGGGCAGATACCCTCGTCCATCCGATTCCTCCAGCAGTTTTCGCTGTGGCAGTCGTCCATCCGTGGCTACAGTATTGCCATCAAGTATTTGCGCCTCGGCAACATAAATGCAATGGAGCCTCTCAGCGAAAACCGGGGCTATGTGCAGGAGGCTGAAGGATTCTGGTGGGAGTGGGACCTTGATGATTTTGGAAAGCCAGGATGGTGGTGTACGCCGGAGGATTACACGGTGCGCTATCAAATACAATACATTCACGTTGGTTGCTCAAACACTCTCAGGGAGACAAATTCGTGCGCGTTCCGGGGATCGAGCTAAAGGCGATGGCCCTCAACAATCGGAGCATTGTCCAGCGCGCCAAGGACATCCTCATGCGCAATGCGGCGACCATGGCCTTCCTGGATGAGGTTATTGACGTGAATCAGGCGGCGGCGGGTGAGGAGAGGGAAGACGATACAGAGACGAGTGGGCAGGAGGAAGACGAGGGAGAGGACGAAAAAACAGATGAGGAGGAGGATAACAGAATGGTAGAGTAGACTGCGCAACACTATGTACACTATTTTTCTAGAAGTCGTTTTACTTGCTCTACACCATTTGACGCTGCATCCACAAGATCCAGCCACTGTGAGACCTGGCGCATAGCATAGGCATTGCGCCCGGGAGAAGAGGAGTCTTTTGAGACCCGCGATCGCCATATTTCTACTTCGTTTTCAAGGTAACACTTTGTCCAGTCCATCTCATGTTGCAGTAGTGTGCACTCCTCTGATGCCCGCGCAGCGCGTGCACGCGCGCGTAGAAAGTTGACACGAAAGACTGCGGGAGTCAGAAATATACAGTTGGGAAAATGGATGACACTCACGTTCAGTCAGCCAGTCGGAGTCATCAGCACTCCCGTGATTGACTTTCCAAATCCATGTGAGACTCTCGTTGCGCTGGCCTGGCGCGTTGGGATCCCACATGCATCAGGAAAAATATTCTTTGCTAATTCTAGATATTTAGCCATAATGTCAAGAATCCTTGATATTTCTCGATAATTATCAGTCTTATAGGCAACCTCTATAATTAGCAAACGTATACCTGTCCTGATAATATTATAGCCATGATCATGTTTTCTCACTCTTTTATCAATGTCCGTCAATGATTTATGCCACTTTATATACACTTTGGTGTGTTTGCAATGACCGCAACTGGCAGATTATCCCTCTTCATACATGCTAATCTTACAATACACACTATTTTCGCACACATATCCATCCTTATTGCCAAGTGAGAGAACAAAACACTGATATTCAAGAGACTGAGGTCACAAATAACTACGCAACGATGATATAAGCTATAGGAAAAAGAGTAGACATGCATTAAGAGATGAAAAGTATTTGTGCAGACTCAGAACAGGACCACACAGAGACACAGCAATCAAAATAATGATCAAGGGTATCGGGGGTATTGAGGTGACAGCGGCCTTACTCCGGCATATTGGCGGCGTCAACCTTGTGTGCGGCGGCGAGAGCATTTGTGGGCTTGGTGGCCACGTAAGAGGCATTCCTACGCAAGCACAGGTCAGCATGTGAATGTTGGAAATGGCAAATAATGAGATACCGAGCACTCGCAAGAAGGTTGGCAAGCAACCTATGCAGCTTGAGAGGTCCAATCTTGACACGAAGGCCCTCAATGAAGTTCCTATGGCCGGCGTAGAGCTTGACGGAGGAGTCGGCGTTCTTTGCAGGAGGGAGATACACCCCAGTTGCCCAGCTCAACAAGCAGAGCTGAATCTGAGTAATTGTTTGAAGTTAATGTACTGTGGTGCGGAAGGAATGAAAGGATTGATCTACCGCAGTGCCAACCATGGCGACGACAGGAATTGGCAGCTCGGGGGAGTTGTCCTCCTTGATAGACGATGTGAACTTGTCAGCGAATCTGTTACCGAGGCCACTCGACGACCTGAAGAGCACAATATGAAGGGCTTGGATGATGAGGGGGTGCTGGTACGGGCAGTGCATCATAGGGTCCACCTTGACGGTGGTGATGTTAGCGCGACGGAGAAGGAGGACGACTTGACTCACATATGAGCCGGCTTGCATGCGGTACACAAAGCGATATTCGTCCTCGTCCGTCAAGAGCTCCACACGAGCCTTGATCTCGTCTGCAGAGAGCTGGAGACCGTCCTTCAAGTTAGTGAAGCCATACGCATTGCCGAGGAGGGGTTCCACGACGGTGTACCAGCGTGATCGGTAGTGGCTCAGACGATTTGACGGCTGTACATGTATCAGTAATCACATAAAAGCAAGTCAGAGATGCTTACCTGGTATATGAGCTGATCACAAAACCGGGAGTCCTTGCGAAGCCGGTCAACGAGTTCCGGCGCGATCCCCTTCGCAACCTTCTTGAGGACCTCCTCGATGTACGCGTCCTTGTCGTCCTCTTCCGGATAAGGTGTTTTGAAGATACAGTCGGTCTTGACTTGGCGGATGGCGCTCTTGATGAGCGTGCGGATGGGGGACTTCTGCTCCTTGAGGTTGAGACGGCCATAACCGTTCGTCTTCAGCTTCATCCAACTTGGCCACTCGGAATCGGAGTCAGAGGAGTCACTCGTGGACGCATGCTGACAGAATCTATCTGTTAGTTCCAACTATCAGATATGGCATTCAGAAACGCACCTTGCCACGCCTTTTCTTCCCGCGCTTCGACTTCTTCGAACGCTTGCGTGATGGTTCGTTGTCGGTGTCTGAGTCACCAGACTCGGGTTCTCTCTCGCGATTCTTTGATTTCTCGGAGAGCGAACGCTTGCGTGGCCTAGCTTCATCGACCTCGTCCTCATCTGACTCAGAAAATTCTGGACGCTGTATTGGCAAGAGTCAATGAGTGTATGATGTCGCCGAGTATTCCAACATACCTCGCAATGTTCCTTTTCCTCTCGCTTTGTTACTTTTGTTTGGCGCGACCCAGAACGAGTATCTTTTGGGGTCTTGCTCTTGATACGATTGCTGTTTGTCGACTTCTTCGCGGATGTAGACTTGTCGTTCTTCGGTGGTGGTGCCTTGCTCTTCAATAAATATTCACTATCAGCAACGACAATGTAATGACATGAATACCTTATGCGCCGTCGCTACAATCTCCTCGGTATTGTTCATTGCAGGATCGGAGTCGGCCGAAGCAAACAGCCGATCTTCCGGACGACGTTGGGAGGTTGAGACTGGGGGAACAGAAGGGCACTTGGCAGCGGGCTTCATGTTGGATATCCTATCAGGGAGGGGGGGAGACATGCGTTCGGAATTCCACACAGCAATCTAAAACTAACGTTCAGTAAATGGAGGACAGTACAGTGGAATACCAGACCTCAGAATCGTTCTCAAGAACGTCAGCAGTTGCAGAATTGCCGCCGCTGCCATCGCGTCGGCTCTTGGGACCCACAGCATTAACTTCATCACCGAATAGCTCAATGGCTACATCGGGGGACTTCGACTTGGCATTACCGTGGCCGTTGTTTCGTTTATTCTATTCAAAGTTCATCAATGCTGTAAAGTATGGCAAACAAGTGCAAAAACGGACCGTTGACTGTGAAGAGCTTCCTTTCAACGGAGTGGGAGCATGTTTCTCCCTCCCTTTAGCTGAAAACGCGATGAGAATGAGATATCAATGGTAAGGATCGAGAATAAATGGGACTTACAGGTCGCCGAGCCTTTATTAATGGGGCCACGCCGCTCGTCCTCATCCTCGTCCTCGTTACCCGATGGCGAGGGCGAACTCTCATCCTCAGAGTCGTCGTCCTCCGAGAATTCGTCCTCCAAGCTTTCTGACTCGTCCTCAGAGGATTCTTCATCGTCGGACCCACGACGCTTGAGGATGCGACGACGAGTTGGGGCTAAAGCAATCAAAGGTGAGCGTGAACCTGCATCGGCTGTGACATGGAAACGTACCTGATTTGCCCGAATTCACCTTCGACTTCTCGCTGTCGCCTTTGGACTTGCCCTTGCCCTTTGAAGTTCCATCTGGGGGAAACGGTCGGATGAAGTATGTGGTGGTGGAGGACGACGAAGGGTGCGGGTAACGGCAAAGGTGAGTACGTTTGCAAACAAGAACAAACAGTCCAACTTACCGCCTGTGTGTTGCCTATCGTCGTCTGACGATGTCTTCTGCTTCTTCCGTGAACCGCCTTGCACGGCCGACGAGGGTTGCTTGGCGGCTTTCCACGCTATGGAGTAAGGTAAGTATTGTCCCGATGATAAGTTTCTGAGATCAAACACTTACGCGGGTTTTCCATCAGTTTATCCTTCGACTTTCTTGACGCTGCAAAATGGAGGTGAGTACTCATTTCCCAATAAGGAAATGCATTTTCGAGCACTGAAGATGATTTTCCATATTAGGGCATCAAACACACGTGAACCCGCCACCCACCCGCACACCCGCCCATCTGCGGTGTGGGTTCGGGTCGCAATGAAAAACCCTCGGGTGACCCGTGCCAATCCCTAAACTGTATGTGTTTCAAACAAGTCAAATGCGCATCACTTACGACGGTTTGATGTAGATATGGCGTTGCCAGCAGCCGATTCCTCCCCCGAGTCAGAGGAGTCCGAACCGCGCGATCGCTTGCGCTTGGATTTGGACATTGACTGTGCAGTCCAGTCGAGGGGAATGGAGACAACGAGTGGAAGTGTGTTGAGAAGGAGTGGGAGTGGGAGTGGGAGTGGGTGGAATGAATGGAAACGAGCGGAATACAGGTGAGTAAAGACAGAAAAGGTTTGAGGGAATGAGCTGACGTGGGCTATTGCTTATAGCAGTGGGGTGCAGGGTCTCGACCCCCGATTCGGCCCACTTGCGCTCAGGCTGAGCGGTCACGCCATCGGTAAGGGCCAAATAATATACAAACTCGCCACACCGCTTATGAGTCCCTCAATTTTCAGCCACAGCAACCGACTCGCATTCACCCCAGAAACTACGCACTACAGAAACCTCTCAGCAATCAATCAATACACAACCCAACCCTCGAGTCTTGACACGTCCCAGCACACTCGCTGTACACGCTGAAAACCCCCGTTCTGTAGAAGTGTGTTAGAGCAGGTAACCCATCCAGAACCGACTGTATCGAGATCTTGGCGTCATCGTCATCGTCACGGCCCTCGGCCCCTCGCCGACACTATTCCAAAGCAACCCAGGTGCATCTGACCTCAGACAACAACGGCACACGGCCTCACCTGACTTTCAGGCACTACCCCAACCTTTCCCCCCTCTGAGTCCCCCCCCCCCCCCCGTCCTCCGCTCTCCGCTCACTGTTCAAGACACCTCCATACCGCTTCTGACGCCTGCGCTCACCGGTCTCGTAACCCCAGTACTTGCCACTCTCACGTTCGAATATTCCGTCGCCAAAGCCATCCCCCAAACTCGCTCAATCACGCCGCACCATTGCGCCTCAACGACCTCCCGTACCTCAGGTGAGTCTTTGTAGTATCTTACAAGAATTTGTGTTGATACTGGCTTGATCCCCCTCAGTTGCGCATATAAGTCACACCCCCTCCCCCCCCTTCCTCACTCAACGGTCAAGTTCGCCATTGCCCCACAACCTTGTGCTCTTCCCGAGGTGTCCTCTTTCTACCCGTTGCTCAACGTTCAAACAAGGTCAGTACTACCTCAATCACTTGATTGATTGCTTGATAACTGATATCCTCGTTTCCTGAAGATCAGCATGGGGAAATGTCGTGCCTGCGGACGCACCTTCTCGTCGTCAGGTTTCCGAAACCACGGACTGCAAAGTGGCAACAAGGCATGCAGAGACGCATACCGGCGGCGCAAGGAGTACATGCCCGGCCTTTATGACTCTGACTCTGACCCCGACGCGATGGATGTGGATGAAGATGAGCGTATGGACGTGGACAACGGCACCGGTTCGGAGGACGACAACAACGGTGTGGATGAAGGCGATGAAGAAGACAACGAAGAAGATGACGGGATTGAGTATCCCATTGCAGGATCCTTATTTGACCCAGAGAACAACAACGACGGTGCTGACGACGAGGGAGACGAAGGGAGGGAAGACGAAGAAGACGAAGAAGACGAGGAAGACGAGGAAGACGAAGATGAAGATGAAGACGAAGAGGCTGGACAATGGCAACCACGGCCGCCATCAGTACCACCACTAGCCCAGGCCCCTAATCCTGCCACACCTGCACAAGAAGCGGAAATGCCGCCACCCGGTCGACAGCGAGTCGAAGACGCACTGCGTCAACCAGTCCACATCAAACACTTCCCTCTGGATTCTGCAGGCAAGCCCGTTGACCAACGTGCAACAGTATTCGACTCGTACGGCACCGATGCCTCAAACCCATACGCACCGTTCGCCTCAAAAATGGAGTGGGAGATTGCCCGCTGGAGCAAACTTCTCGGACCCGGGTCGAACTGTTTAGATCGACTTCTATCCATTGACGGAGTAAGTCTATTTCATTGCACTTGGGTGACAGAACTAACCACGCTTTTTGTAGCTTCCTGAAGCACTCGGACTTTCCTTCTCAAATGTACGCCACCTCAATCAAATTGTCGACCAACTTCCCACTGGACGCCCTCGTTTTCGGTGCAAGGAGATCAATGTCGCTGGTGAAACTTACGAAGTCTACTATCGTGATGCCCTTGAGTGCATCAAGTGCCTCTACGGTGACCCCAACTTCGCTGGCGACCTTATCTTCAAGCCAGAACGTCATTATGTGGACGCCGACTGCACCATGCGCATGTATCACGACATGCATACCGGGAAATGGTGGTGGGATGTACAGGTGAGCCAGTCATTGCATCTCGTTGAATTGTGATTGACATCTTTTTTGAAATTGCAGCAGGAACTGAGGAGGTGAATCCTGGCGCCACAGTCGTACCAGTCATCATCTCGACCGACAAGACGAAGCTCACCACATTCAAGGGGAAGTCCGCATATCCTGTCTACATGACTATCGGCAACATCCCCAAGGAAATCCGACGCAAGCCGTCTCTCGGGTCCCAGATCCTCCTTGCGTACCTGCCGACCACACGGCTCGAGCATATCACTAACAAAGCTGCTCGCCGTCGGACTTCCGCCAACCTCTTCCACGCCTGCATGCGCAAGATTCTCGAGCGACTTAAGGATGCAGGAGAGTTTGGTGTTCCCATGGCCAGTGGTGACGGAGTTGTCCGCCGTTGCCACCCGATCTTTGCAGCTCATGTTGGTGACTACCCTGAACAGGTGTTAGTTACTTGCGTGAAGTACCGCAAGTGCCCATGCTGTCCTGCTGACCTGGACGACCACTCGCATGCAAACGGACCGTTCCGCGATCTCGAAGCTGTCCTTGACGCACTCGAGACGGTTGACCTTCTCGCACGGAAGAGGGCATGTAAGGCTGCAGGAATCAAGCCCATCTACCGACCCTACTGGCAGGACCTTCCGTACGCTGACCCTTTCCTCTCCATCACGCCCGACATTCTCCATCAGTTGTATCAGGGTGTAATCAAGCATCTTGTTGCATGGATCAAGACCGTCTTCAGCCAGACAGAGATCGACGCTCGCTGCCGAAGTCTTCCACGCAACCACCATGTGCGTGTGTTCACCAACGGGATCACAAACCTGTACCAGCTCACTGGCCGTGAGCACGCAGACATCGCCCGCATCCTTCTTGGCCTGGTTGCCGACATGCCACTTCCTGGTGGTGCCTCTTCTGCTCAGCTCGTTCGTGCTGTTCGGGCCATGCTCGACTTCCTGTATCTCTCCCAGTACCCAGTCCAGACATCGGAGACGCTGTCCATGCTTCAGGACGCCCTTACCCGTTTCCACGATAACAAGCAGATCTTCATCGAGCTTGGTGTTCGGGATGACTGGGAGATCCCGAAGCTTCATTTCCTCGACCACTGGGAGTACCTCATCCGCCGGCTTGGTACACCCGACAACTTCAATACGGAATATACCGAACGCCTTCATATTGATCTTGCGAAGGACGCTTACGAGGCAACAAACTGCAAAGACGAGCTGCCTCAGATGACGCTGTGGTTGGAACGTCGCGAGAAGCTTGTGCGACACGAACGATACATTGCCTGGTGCCTTGCTGGCCGCCCCTCTCTCCAGTCTCTGACTCACCTCATGCACGAACCTCCACCTGATCGCATGAAGATGACCAAGCACCCGTCGAAAAAGGCTGTGCGTTTTGAGAAGCTACGAACCGAGTATGGTGCTACTTTCTTTGAAGATGCTCTTGCTCGCTATGCAGTCGAATGTCGCCACCCCACATACAATGCACGGCAAGTGGAGAGGGCTGCATTCAGGCCAGCATTCACATTCTCGTATGTATTATCATTATCTATTGCTGCTATTTGAATCTCACTTGCATACTAGATCTGTCGCGGTTTATCACAAAGCAAAGTTCTGGCTTGGTGATGTAAACAATCATCGTTTATCCTCCGACGAGTGGGATGCTGTACATGCAACCCCTGCCCGTCATGATAAACGTGGACGTCATGTCGATGGTCAGTTTGATACGGTTATTGTCAAGGTCAATGATAATGCAGGGTACACTGGAGTACAGGGTAAGTTAGTTTTACACTCTGAGGGCATCCAGCTAATCATCTTTCAGGATACCTTGTAGGTCAAGTCCGGGTTATTTTCTCACTCCCAAATCATGCTCTCCAGCATATGTTTGCTGGTGCTATACACCAGCCACCAAAGTATCTGGCATATGTTGAATGGTTTACGAAGTTCACCACTCCGCATTCTGTACATGGCATGTACACAATCAAGCGGTCGTTGAATGAACGTGGTGAGCGTCTTGCTTCTATTGTTTCACTGCGCTCTGTTCGTCGTAGTACCTACCTCTTTCCTGTGTTTGGTCCCACTGTACCCCCTGGTTGGACCAGCGGAAACGTACTAGATAGGTGCCCTAAGTTCTATGTAGACCCTTTCTCTGACAGACATGCCTATCATACAATACATTAGATTTTACTTCACAGTTATCTATCTAGGTGATAAAAATTCTGAACTTGCTGTTCTCTGGTGAAAATGAGTAACATTTGTGAACTTTTATTGAATATCATCAATAAAGTTTTCGTATTATACATCATGCTCAGATTATCGCATTATTCTGCTAATTATCTAACTTTAGCAAAGGAGATTTTTCCTGATGTGTGTCAGGAGATGAAGCAGCACGATAATGTTGTAAAGAAGAATATTGAGACGTCTGCGCGCATTCTACTGGTGTGAGCACAGTCTGGGTCGGTCAACTTCTCACTTGCTGGGATGATGGTGGTGGCGTGAAGGAACAAGCACTGGCAGTCCCGCCAAGGTAATGTTGACCAAACTTGAGGATCTAATCTTATCTAATGAGATCTCTTGATCTCGCGAGCCCCGACACAAACCATTGCGGCGAACTCAAAGCAACGGAAAGAAACCTCGTTTACCGTCTCAACGCAAATCATTTGGAGTATTAACGTCGGTCCCTTGATGAGCGCAGGGGGGAGACAAGAGGGGGTGCAACAGGTGCCAAATTTGGAGATGGCTTACCTCAGCAGCACTTGGGTGACCCGCCACACGGGCGTCTAGAATATTCCTCCCCAGTCCTCCAAGTCTCTTAGACAATTCACCTTTTCTAGCCCCAGATGACAATATCGACTCCGGACGTATGGATTGAACAGCTCAAAGAATGCCAACATTTGTCGGAATCCGACATGAAGGCGTTGTGCGACCGCGTCCGGTGCATCCTCATGGAAGAATCAAATATTCAACCCGTCTCAAGTCCGGTGACGATATGCGGGGACATA
Source organism: Cristinia sonorae (assembly GCA_021029105.1). Lineage (NCBI taxonomy): Eukaryota > Fungi > Basidiomycota > Agaricomycetes > Agaricales > Stephanosporaceae > Cristinia > Cristinia sonorae. Next base: position 655,713 of record JAEVFJ010000009.1, read on the forward strand.
CACGGTCAATTCTGGGATCTGCTGGAGTTGTTGAGGAAAGGCGGGAGCGTACCAGAGACGAGCTATATCTTCATGGCACGTAGGTTGTCTCATGATGTGAACAGAGGGGAAGGATTTATCCTTGCCTAGGGGGACTTTGTCGATAGAGGCCATTACAGCCTTGAAACGGTGTCGTTATTGTTTGCGCTGAAAGCAAGGTGTGTGCTACTGCTGAATGTTCTGGCGTATGAATGGCCCCCGACGCCATGTTCTCACCCTGTATTCCGTAGATATCCCGACAAAGTGACCCTTCTTCGCGGAAACCACGAGAGCAGGCAGATAACGCAGGTGTACGGCTTCTACGGTACGTTTGTCAGCGGAGCCTTTGTGACTGGATCTCACCGTATTCTTCTTCGTTATAGACGAATGCCAGCAGAAGTACGGGAGCGCATTGGTGTGGAAAGCGTGTTGCAGCGTGTTCGATTATCTGAACCTCGCCGCGGTGAGTGCATAGTTCATGGAAGCGCACTGAAAACATCCGGACCTTACCGTTGCATCAGATTATAGATGGAGAAACATTATGTGTCCATGGTGGTCTTTCACCAGATATCAGAACGTTAGACCAAATACGAGTGTTGTCGCGAGCGCAGGAGATTCCGCACGAGGGTGCATTCTGCGGTGTGTTCCGTCTGCTAATTCTCGGCCTCCAGTCCTCACAACGTGTCCAGATCTCATGTGGTCGGATCCGGATGACATAGAGAACTGGGCAGTAAGTCCCAGAGGGGCGGGATGGCTTTTTGGCGGAAGCGTCACACGAGAGGTTCGCATATTTTTATTGTTTCACCCTGCGTGCTCTTACGACTGTATCAATAGTTCAATCACGTCAATTCATTGTCCCTCATTGCCCGAGCGCACCAGCTGGTACAAGAAGGGTACAAATATATGTTTGACGAGGGTTTAGTGACCGTTTGGTCGGCACCGAACTACTGTTACAGGTGTGGGAATCTTGCAAGCATATTGACAGTGAAAGAAAACGGGGAGAGGGAGTTCAAGGTGTATGAGGCCGCCGAGGAAAATGAGAGAGATCGGAATGGGGGTAAGGGTAGGAAGTTTGTGAGTAACCTTGTTGCGAATTAATTCCGGAAGGCCGCTAACCCGTATATCGTAGGGGACGATGCAATACTTTGTATGATTACGACGCATACATATTAGAACACTGTATCCATGGTTTGTTCAACTTTGTTGAGCTCAGTTGCTCACTGTAGAGATAAGATAAGATGTCGAGTTGAGCGCCGTGGCGCCAAGAGGTGATGATGAGATTTAGGAATCTCGCACTGCATTATATTCCTCATCAAACTTATCCACACATCCATCCCAAAGACTGTGAAACGGTGCAAACAACTACTGAACTTCCTGCTCATAAGCGTATCTTTTCCTACGCAAACATACAAGCCGTCATGTCCAATTTCAGTTGCTACCACAACGACTGATCGAGCGCCACCGGCTACAAAACTGCTATTATTGGTTTCCGCCGCCTCTCTTTGTCCTGACCGTCATCTTCAACGGCCAGAGACTGGCATTGTTGAGGGGTCAAGCTTCAAATTCCGCTCGGCTTTGTCTGTGGTACAATTTCTTGCTATATAAGTCAGCGTACTCGCTCACCCTCTTATATCTGTAGCATGCGCCACTCGGACTTTGTAACGACCGGACGACCAACTCCAAACTCTCAAACGATACACCTCAGATCAAATGTCTCGCTCGGAGTCTTCGTCAAAACGCGATACGAAAGAAGAGAACGTGCCGTCACCCGAAGGCGACCAGACATGGATTGCCATCCAGCCACTCCCGAGGCGCACGTCAGACACAGGAGTTCAGCAAGGTGAAGTTCGTGATTCCGCGCAAATACACTGCATCTAACTTCATATCTCATAGACCCATCAACATTACCTCCACCGTCCTTTCAGGCATCCAGGTTCGACATCGTCTTGCGGCGTCAACATCAGCGTCCCAAAGAAGGTGGCGGCCTTAAATACCCGGACGTCCCGTCGCGTTTTCTGAATCTCTCTAATACCTTCGAGTTCTCTGGGTGGGGTATACTCACTAGGATAGTTCTAGACGCGGACGATATTAAGAAAGGCGAGGGTGACATTCAAGTGGCGCGGAGTGGCAGACGGTTGGGCCAGTTCACCGCTGCCGCATTGGCTGGAAACGCAGTGCTGGGTAGTGTGTTCTACGCATTACCAGCTGTAGTTGCTGTTGCGAACATATAGTGCGTATTCAACACTTTATGTCGTTCTGTTTCTTCGTTAACAGCGTGTCTAGCTCCCCGATATCGCTGTTCATGGCCACAATGATTATGTTCCTCTGGCGCCCTGTTATGGAAGAATTGGCGTCTGCACTACCTTTCGGCGGCGCACCGTATACATATCTGTAAGCGTATCCCGAATCTCGACATAGTCAGCGTACATAACAGAATTCTTGGCTAGGCTCAACGTATCCTCCAAATGGGTGGCATTGTTGGGAGCTGCGGTCTTGCTCCTTGACTTTGCTTCTACTTCAGTTGTCTCCGCCGCGACTGCAGCCAGTTATCTTAGTGGTGAAGTCAAGTTACCGTTCCCGGTCTACGTGATTGCTATATCGGTACTAGTTGTCTTCGCCCTGGTTTGTCTCAGTGGTCTCAGGGAGAGTGCGCGGCTAGCCTTGACTCTGCTCAGCCTACACGTGAGCGAACCTTTTTCAATCACATACATATATGCTCACCTCACCTTAGATGATCACAATGATTGTCATGTTCATCGCTGCCATTATTGCCTGGGCAAAATCAGGAAATGGTCTTCTGAAAGAAAATTGGGAAACTGGCAGGACCTACGCGCCACCACAGAGTATCGGTCAACAGATCTTCAACGGATTCTGCATAGGCGTATTGGGGCTGACAGGTTTTGAATGTAAGTATAATACATCCATCTGTCTTCTCCGCCTAACGAAGTCACCGTCAGGCGTGCCTTCCTATGTCTCCCACTTCAAGACTGGCATATTTCCCTCCGTACTCCGCAATCTGCACTATCCCGCTATCTTATTGAACGTGCTTTCGATGCTGTTTTTGATGGCTTTGGTTCCGTTTGAAACGATCTTGCAGGGAAACAACGTCCTGAGTGCTCTTGCAGAAGTGGTACGCACAAATAGCACCTTTCGTCATTCACCAGCTGACAGGAATGGTGCAGGCGGCGGGCAAGTGGTTAAGAATATGGATTGTTGTTGATGCCGTCGTTGTTCTTTGCGGTGGGGTGTTAACCGGTATGCGGCTATCCTTCTATCGAGTGCCTTGTTAATTGATGGAATCATCGACAATCACAGGTGTTCTAGGTGCATGCGAACTCGCAGAGCGACTTGCTTGCGACCAATTAATCCCGCAAATCTTCCTCCGAAAACTGATCACTGGTGCACCTGCGGCCTCTATCGTCGCCTTCCTTCTGTTTAACTGTGTCCTCTATGCGTCATCAGGGTTCAGTTTGACCATCATATCCAAAATGTGAGTGTCGCTTTTGCATTACCGATGGAGTATACGGAAATTCACCGGGCTTGCAGGTTCTCGCTTGTATGGCTCATTGTTATGACGTTATTCCCGCTGTCGGCGTTGCTCCTAAAGTTCAGCCGAGGCCGACTCCCCCGCGCAAGGCGGGTTCCGCTGTCGGTGGTTTTCCTTACGTTTGCGATCGTGTTCACAGCAATCGGAGGCAACATCGCTATTGACCCAAGTATCGTCGGGTATGTCCTATTAGTCTCATGATCAATCATCACTACAAAGCTCATAATGCATGATCCAGATATGCCGCTACGTACGTTGTAGCCATTGTGACCGTATTCCTTGTCACTATGAAAAAGGTCCACATCGTCCGATGGTTATTCTGGTTGTATGATCAGAGTGTACTGTTGCATAACCTCCCAGGCACGAAGACTTGGGGAGATAAGATGACATCTGCTGTCAAAGATATGCGTCGTCAACCGGTCTGTTTGTTGATCAACACCGACGAGGTGCGCCTGGCCTGAGCCAATCTGTCTCACATATCGGACACGCTGACTAATGATGTACAGATCAACCGCCTGTTCCATAAAGCGCTGTATGTGAAGCAGAATGAAGAAACCTCTTGCCTCAAGCTCGTGCATTTCTACGAAGAGGAAGAGGGTATTCCCTCTGAGATGGAGGCCAATTGGAAAAGTCCGTCCTGCGTTCTGTTCCGCTAGCTAACTACCTTACCCCGTGCTCATAATAACTTACCCACGAACAGTTTTAGACGAAGCTTTCCCAGAGATCACGATAGACCTTGTCAGTACTCCTTGGATGTTGATCACTGTGCAGCTGATTCTGATCTACGCTCACTTCCACAGGTTCTAGTCCGAGGAGCGTTCACTCCGAGCCGGGTGGCTGCGCTCTCACATCGATTACAAATCCCCACGACGCTCATGTTCATGTCATGCCCCGGATCCCATTTCCCATACGTCGCCACCGATTTTGGCACGAGGATTATCAGCCTTTAATTCCATCGTGTATACATTACCGACGATCACGACGATGTTTCTTTTTTCCGCACGCATCTCCTTTCTTCTCACTCATCATACTAGTAACTCGAGGACCAACCGTATATCTGTTTGCCGGTCTTCTTTCCGGATCTCTTCGTACGTTTTATCCCACCGCACTCGATTCCGGTCGTCTCAAGGCCGGCTCTGTGGTCAATTTCAAACCCATGCACGTTATACCCACCAGGATGTAATTAGTTATTGTATATTTTTTGAAACGAATCGTTAGATGGGTGGACTACTCGGAGTGAGAAAGAAAATCAGCCTTGGGTCATACTACTGTACCAGAGCGCGCAGAGCACTCCGGTAAAATCAGTGGGCCACAGCGCGGGATGCTTGGTGATCAGAGAACGTTCCTGTATATCCCGTGAACTCGGACGATGGAGTCGGAGACAGCGAGTGCATGACCTCATCGAGGAGCAGTTACAGACTTGAACGCACGCCCGTCAGTCAAGCTTATGAATCTCAGTCGACTGCCGGATCCGATATCAATCCCTGCTGCATGCTTCGGTGGAACAAACGCCACAGTATACGGCTGGGATGATATTGAATAAGAATACGGTAGGTAATACTAAGATGAGAATGATTCGACGGAGAGCTTGCGACTACTGGATATACTTGCGAGGGGTATGGCAACTAACATAATGCGAAGTGATAAATGGTACAATGTCCAAGTGAAGAAAAAATAAGAACAGGAAAGCCCCAATCACAGGAGTCATCATACTCTTGCTCGGAGATGAGGAGAATGAATCGTCCGTACACAGCCAAATGCAAGACTTCCAGATAGAACGAGCACCCCGGTGAACACGATCAAGGAATTGAAATCATGTTGATTCACAGTCCTGATGAATGCCCCCGCCGTTGGTGTTCCAACGAGGTTTGCCACTGCCACCACAAGGTAGATGGATCCTATTGGGAATGAAACATTTTGTTCAGCCACTTGAACCCGCCGATGATGAGTCGGAGAGACAAATCACGTACCGAGCCTTGCCCCGAACTTCTCTACTGGTGTGATGGTGGCGATGTACGATGGGAGCAGAGAGACAAACGCGCCTTTGAAGAATTTGTTGCGTAAGTATGGTGATTCACTATGATGAACGCTATGATACATACCAGAGAACAACCCGTAAAGCGACGCAAACATTGTCACGGCCACGGCGCCACGTGATAGCAGCCAGAGTATGAGCACGAACAGCCCGGATATTACCATCGATGGCGTAAGGACGTTCAATCTAAGATTAATGTCAGTCCAGTATCATACGCATTGGAAGGGCGACATACGGTCCAATTTTATCCGCAAACAGGCCTGGTAGAATGCGAGAAGGAATACCCATAGCATTGATGATCGGGAGGAGGTACTTTGCAAGCTCGGGCGAAACACCCTCAAACAAGGCGTATTGTTCAATGTAGAAGTAAGGGATGAACAATGCATAGAAGGCGCTGTGGGCGAGTAAAGGGAGGTAAGCGAGCTTCATGCAAGTTGATGATGAGGCTGCTCACAGAAAAGCACCGAGTGCCGAAAGGGCATATCTCCAATCTTTGAAACCCTCAAAGTCCATACAATCCCTGAACGACATGCGTCTGCTGAGAGGTAGACGCGTGCGCATTGTGAGACAAGACACGCAGAGGCAGGCGAGAGTGATCAAGGCCGTGACGCGAACAGCCCAGGAGAACCCAATCTTGGGAATAAGTTCCTGGAGCATTATGGGGTAGATGACACCACCCAGGGCACTTCCAGAGGCTGCGATCCCGATTGCGTAAGCTCTTCTTCTTTTGAACCAGTGGCCGACCACAGCTAGGGCAGGCGGAAAGCTAAAGCATGGGAAATATTAGCACTAGCTCATTTGGGGTGATTGAGCGGGAGGAGTAGACGAACACAAGTGCATTCCCTAAGCCAAAGAAAATACCTTGGCAGAGAAAGAATTGATAGGCATTGTTGGCTTTGCAGAAGGACAGCATTATGAGGGAGAGAACGGTAACGAAAGACCCCAGCGGTAGGAGGATCTGTGCTCGGAAGGATTGGTTAAGTGATAGTCGAACGTAACGACATACGCACACTTCCCCCATACGCATCGAATATCCTTCCAATCAAGGGAGACATTCCATACAGCAAGGCCAACTGCAATGATCCTATGAGACTGATGATAGATGCGGAAGAATTGGGGAGTAATGTCGTAGTATAGTGTTGCTGGAACACGCCCTGGAAGTATTAAGACGGGATCAGCGCAAGTCTCAAAGTAGATTCACTCAAGCTCACGTATGAATTGACGATCCCGAACGTAGAGAATAGGTTCAAGAAGGATCCAAGAAGGACCAGCCAAGCTTGAAGTCCACCGTCCGGGGGCAAGTCCTCGCCACAGGGTACAGACCGTATGTCTGACTTGAAGTTGACATCGCTGTCAATGACAGTGCTCGTATCCGACAAGGAGCTGGTTTCGGGAGTGGTTGCCTGGCTTCTGATAAGCGTGATTTTGTCCGATAGCTCCGAGAAGGACATGGCGACGGTGAAGAGGGGGGGGGGTAGAGGTGAATTTCGGGCCTTATGTTGGAGCAAGATGGACAATACTTATAGGAACACGGGTGGGGGCAAAAGGGGATCGTCCGCGGTTTGATCTGGATCCACAGATTGTCTGTCCGATCCGAAAAATTCTGGAGACTAGCAATTAGCTAGTAGCATACCATCCAGCAGGCAGGCAGAGGGTGCGTTCCGGAGGATTTCCGACAGGGCTACAGGAGTGGAGTCTCCTATGCTGACTACACAACAAATCACCCGGACACAATCAAAACCTTCCACTAGAGACCTCAAAGAAGTTTGGGCATCGTGGAACGTTCTGGGTAGTTATGTTCCCGTAAGCCCTGTACTATCATTATCCATGCATCTTCGAGGTCGGAATCGGTTCGTCGTACCGTACAGTCCATAAAATGAGTCATCAATTCCAATTGCTTCATATCAAGTCTCAGATTGGCTCACCCTTGAGCATCCTCAATTACATGTACAGAGGATTGAGGAGGTCCGGTCGGACATCTCGCTCTGTTTCAAGTTCGCTTTCAGGCTCGAATTATTAGTGACTCCCATCGCTGGCGGCACTTACGATAGTGAATCCAATGTCTATCGCATTTATATAGAGCCAAGCCAGGGCGTACTTCAATGAAGTTCAATCCATTCCAGTGGGTGAAAGGGGCGCCACGGGCAGAAGTTGGATGAGTTGTCAACAGGAAGATACTGAGTTCGGAGAACATTTCCTCAAATTGATAACCCTGAATTACGTAAGATATGGATCTTCAAGGCCGGTAATCTTTACTTTCCCGACGATTTATTTTCATTGACCAACGTTAAATAATCGGCATTTTACCGGCGGCTCGGATTTGTTGCGGAAGGGAGTTGGCTTTCCACTGACGACAGCTTGACGACAACCTTGTTTATTTCCTGGCTGCTTTAGCGTTTTTGATTAACGGCATGAGCCACATTGAAACCTATAGTATTGTCATAACAACTCCACCCAGGCCAGATTCTATACAGGATCACCCTATCTGCGACCGCATGCAACCAACTTACTTGCAACTTTTTCCCCTTAACCCCCTCTCGGTATAGGACTTCCGAAAAGCAGAAATCTGTTCGACCCATAGCTGCAATATCAGGTCGCATTCCTGTATATTCCCTTTCTGTGCGCGCCGGCTACTTGTTGGCGGCAAGAACCAACAAGTTTCGCACAACATGACAGAATGGTGTTGTTGTTGCCCACGGGGAAGCACGCGGCCTCGAGGGAAATGTAGTGGCAGGCAGGCCCTGCGCTGCGTTTGTTGAATGAAGCTTCGTCCCCGCAGCCGTTGAGTCTCGTTCACTCCTCATTGGCTTACGCCAGTGGCTCACTCATCAAACTGTGACAGGGAATAGCATCTCACTGGCAGCAGTGGTCAACACGTTGTCTTCGATCACGATGTTCGAGGATTCCGAGCTGCACCTTGTCGCACGGAAGGCTGTGGACATTTTTGCGTCTCACGGTTTGGTATGCTGCCTCTTTGGCAGTTTTGCCTGTGCTCTATACGGATGTTCTCGACCTCCCAACGTATGTCCCGCGTTCCGATCCTCATGAGCTTCTGCCTTCTTCGGCACTCACGAGCGGTGGATAGGATGTCGATATTGTTGTGATGACGGGAACGCACACACAGGAAGAGCTCAAGCAACTGCTCGTTCGGCATCCGTCCTCCGACTTCTATCTTCGCCCATCACGTAGAATTGGCGCGACTTATACGATCGCTTACTGCAGCTTGGGAGAGGAACGTTTTTGCAAAATAGACGTTCTCATTCCTGGTGTGCTCAATATCCCACGTGTACCGTCGGAGCGAATCACGAACATCAGGGATCTCCCGGTCCTTCCTTTCATGGCTCTTTTGCTGATGAAACTTCAAGGCTGGTCCGATCACAGAGCATCGGCGCGTTCAGACATGTGGGAGAAGCAGTATGTCGACGTCCGCGATATCAATCAGATGCTCGGTATCGCGGCAGTTCGGGACGAGGATGTCAATAGAGAGACCTGGCTGCCACCAGAATTCCTCGACGCAGCTCGGGCACGCGTTGGTCGTTTCATTGAGAAGTTTCGGCAGGGAGCAAGATGGGAGCGTATCGGATTTGAAGTGGCAGTGGAGGATCCCAGCCGGTAGGGTCCTCGCTGCTCCTTTTCTATCACGCACCTTCCTGTCTTCCTCCGATCCTCCTGCACTTTTGACGTTGAGGTACCGATTCCGGATCCCAGATGCTTCTCAAATTTCTCAAATGGGCTCACAGCTGTTGGTTTCGCTCGCAGGACTTTGATTTCGAATTCCTCCATTCAATATTGGACACAACAACGCGTCATGTGGTATACAGATACAAGAGCAGTCTATTTAATTGTCTTAATACTTGAGTACACTTCTTTTCTTCTCTTCCTCGCTCTCACAAACCTGGGAAACCAAGATCCTTGACGTGATGGAATTGACCGGTCTTGAAGCTCTCGTTCGCCAATAAGCCAACGGCCAGCGCCAGCGCACCGTCCTTCTCATTCGCGGTCTGCTTCGAGGCGTCGCCGGTGTCAACCTTCTCACCGGGCAAGGGACCGAAAAGGACGCTGAGCATGCGGCTGTCTCCTCCACCATGAGCCTCGTGCTCCATCTTAACCGAGATGAACTCAGGCTTCTGCCAGAGACGGTGCACCTTAATGGTAGCGTCACCAGGGTTGGGCATGGGCTCACGGCCGTGGATCTGACCACCAGAGATTTGAGGGTCCGTGAGCTCACGGAATTGAGATTCGACAACCTCGAGCTCAAGACGGCCGAGGGAACCGTTGAACATGACACGGTAGCCCTGTAAACATTGCATGTGGTAAGTAGATTGAATATTCGTGAAGGATGATAGTCGTCACTTACCTCCCAAGGAGAGTAGGCGGTCTGATTTCATACAGCGATGTCAGCAACACTGAAATTAAGGTAAGCAACGTGGGCTTACCAAGTGGTATGTCATGGTGGCGCCGCTGTCATAGCGAACAAGGAGAGACATGTCGTCCTCGATTCCAATGCCCGGAGCAAACACCTGTGGCGAGACGGGTCCAAGTTAAACAATGACTCCGTATATCCAATCAATGAACTGCTCACATTCTGATCTCTATGATAACCATCCTCCTTCTCAGCATCTGCATAGATGCTCTTTAATGTCTCGTCGGCTTCCAAATGGAGAGCGAAGGGGTCGTCCTTGGCCTCAGCGGAGCCACGCGCGCGCTCATAGTCCTTCGCCCATCCATGGCGCTTGCCGTTCTCGTCACCGTAGAATGCAAGCTTGCCAATGCCGGCAACGGTCTCCGGTTTAGCGTCAAGCCACCAGTTGACGAGGTCGAAGTGGTGGCCAGACTTGTGCACCATGAGACCACCTGAGTTGGTCTTCTGACGATGCCAGCGCCTGAAATAATCTACAGAACAAGGTGAGCGATCGTTTATGTTAAAAATAGACACGAGTGCTTACCGGCGCCATGGACGGTGTCCAATAGCCACTCGAAGTGCACGGAAAGAACTGCAAAAAGGGAGGTCATCAGTATCGTACTATGCGCGGATAAGAGTGCACGGAACTTACTTCGTCCAATCTTGCCTTCGGCCAAAGCACGCTTGACAGCTTCGTGAACGGGGTTGTAACTGGAAAGTAAGGAGAAAGTAAGTCATGACTTCATCGACGGTAGAGGCTTTACTTACCGATAGTTGAAGGTAACAGTGACGTGTTCGCCCGTCTTCTCAACGGTCTCGAGGATGCGGCGGCACTTGTCAATATCGGTTGTCATTGGCTTTTCGGTCAGGACACGAACTGATCAATTGGTATTTGAGAATTCACTTGGTTCAGATCGCGATAATCGGACTTACCTCCAGCCTCCAACGCAGGGATGATGTACTGGTCGTGAAGTGCATCGATGCAAGTGACGACAACAGTCTCAACCTTCTCCTTCTCCAACATCTCCTTGAACTGCTCTGGCTTGTAGACGGGGACGGTGGGTGCGCCAAGCTCTTGGAGAAGAGAGTTGTAGTACGCGGCGCGTACCGCGTTCGGCTCGCAAATTGCAACAACACTGCTCTCCGGACGCTCGACGATGCCTCGGACGAACATCGCTGCGCGACTGCCTGTGCCAATGACGGCTACGCGGCCACCGAGATGCTTCTTGGGCTGAGACATAGATTCGATGACGACGATGAGAGGGGAAAGATGTGAGAAACGTTGAGTGTCGCGTCGTGGATGTTCAAGACAGTTATAAGTCTCTTGCGCGAGTCGGTCTCCGGCGGACCGACTCGGTCCGCCAACGCTTCAGCCTCATCTTTGGAGCAAGAGCTTGGTTGAGAGATCTCTTGTGAAGAACTCATAATCTGGTTCAAACGAGGCTAAAACATTCTTTTTGCCGTTCGCCGCAGCCAAGAGTATGCCAAGATTCCCGCCTGTGCACATGACCCCATGGTACTAGCGTCAGGGCAGCATCACTTTCTCTCTAAATTTTTCATCCAAGGCGACGCCATAAATTGGACCACTATGAGACCTCCCGCCACAGCGAGCAGCGCATGACGGATCTGCGCAGAGATCCAAGACATATCGAGGCGGCCCGCCCAAAGGCGCGCCTTTTGTCCACTTTTTGTCTCGGTTTGTTCTTGTCATTGAGGAGACCAGTTTTGAGGCACGGAACTAGTGACTTGCAAGAGAATCTGGAAGAATCTTGAAGAGTAGTTCGATTAAATTGCGATACCCCAGACTTACCCCGGACCGCTTCCCCAGAAATAATTAGACTACTGGCGGTCCGGGGCATGGGTGAATTGATATTCCCAGGTTACCCACTCCTTCGATGATGCCTGAAAGTGCCTTGTGCGTGATGCGTATAAAGTGGTGAGCGAAAGAGAGCATCGACCCCAAGTCGGGTCCTTCGTACTTTCGCTCAACTTCCCATCATGACAGCTCCCCGTTCTGCATCCCCTTCATCGGACGACGTCGAACGAAAGGTCGACGTTGAGCACGCTGAGAATGCCCCTACCCTCAGCCCCGATACGCCAGCTGGTGCTTCCAGCGGCAAGGCGAAGGACGCAGCTAAGGATATCCTTGGTGACTCCGCGGTTCCCCTTCACATCACGCCTGAGCAGGACCGCAGGGTCTTGCGCAAGATCGACTTGTGGTTGATGCCCGTTATCTGCATCGTTTACTTCCTGCAACAGTTGGATAAGTGAGTCCCACGTCAAATATATCACTGAGACGTGCTAAATTTGTCTCTTTCAGGTCCTCGCTCTCTTACACCTCGGTATTCGACATCCAGAAGGAAACCAGTAAGTATCTGTAGCTCTCTCGTCTGCAAATTGCTAACTGTTGCCTCAGACCTCCACGGCACTCAATACAGTTGGCTCGGAAGTATCGTATACGTTGCTCAGCTCATTTGGCAACCTGTATCATCTTACCTCCTCGTCCGTCTCCCTGTCGCCAAGTACTGTATGTCCCATTTTTCTCCTCTTCGCCACGAGATGACACTAACTCGTGTCTCACAGTGTTCGTTAATGTCTTCCTCTGGGGTCTCGTCGTGGCTACCATGGCTGCAGCGAAGGATTTCAAGGGTCTTCTCACTGCTCGTTTCTTCCTCGGCATTTTCGAGGCTACCGTCGGTAAGTTCACTCCTCTTTTTTTATCACGCTCGTTACTTACTTCCTAACAGCGCCTTGCTTCATCACCATCACCCAGATGGTAAGTTTATCTCCGATTTCCAGGGTAGTCGCAGTGTCCTAACTTTTTTTTTAGTGGTGGCGTCGTCGTGAGCAGACCATGCGTCTCGCTATCTGGTTTGCCGCTAACGGTGTTACCGGAATGGTACGTTCAGCCTCCTCATTCACAGTGGAACGTGAAATTCAAATTCTGTATCTTTAGATCGGCTCTCTCTTGTCCTGGGGCCTTGGCCACATTGAGGGCCGTCTTCGCCCATACCAAACTATTTTCCTGTTCGGTGGTCTTTTGACCATTGTTCTCTCTCCTCTCGTCTGGTTCATCCTTCCCGATTCACCCAACAAGGCCCGCTTCTTGACTCATGAGGAGAAGGTCATCGCTGTTGAACGTCTCCGTGCCAATAACATGGTACGTTGTATAGCTTATGTTAATACTTCAGCCGCTGATGCAGCAAAATCATTAGGGTACCGAGACCAAGGTCTGGAAGTGGGAACAAGTCTGGGAGCTGCTCCTCGACGTCAAGACCTATCTCTGGTTTGCCATGCTCTTCCTTTGCGCGTACGTCCACTCTCTTCAGTGTCCGCACTTGGCTACTCTTTCTTATTCACCTTTTCCCGTGCTACAGTGTCCCTTCAGGTGGTATCTCGGTCTTTGGTCCTCTTATCATCAAGGGCTTCGGTTTCAACCAGTTCCAGACTTTGTTGTTCAACATCCCCTTCTCCGCTCTCCAAGTTGTCACCACGATTTTCGCCGCTTGGATCTCCACCCGCCTCAAGCTCAAGTGGCCCGTCATCTTCGGTCTCTGCTTGCCCCCCATTGCCGGTGCCGCTGGTATCTACGCTCTCGGACGTGGCCCTGAGTACAGGAACAGGCTTCTCGGCTGCTACTACGTTGTATGTCTCACTCTTTCATATTAACCGGTGCGAGTGCTTACCTCTGGGTTGTAGTTGTCGCTCTTCATCGGTCTCCAGCCCATGCTGTACTCTTGGGGTTCCCAGAACACTGCTGGACACACCAAGAAGATCTGCACCACCGCCATCATGTTCGTCGCTCAGTGTGTTGGTAACGTAAGTACATTTTCTCGACCCGTCATTCTTATACCACATGCTCATATCATTATTTCAGATCGTCGGTCCCCTCGTCAACAAGGCTGAGGATGCTCCCTACTACCGCCGCGGATTGATTGTCGAGTGCGTGCTCTTCTTTCATGGGTACATCCACAGAGTCCTGATCATAGTTTTTCTCTTCAGCCTTGTCTGCTGGATTGCTTTGTCCGGATGCGTGTTGTTCACCGCTGCCTATTTGACCTGGCTCAACAAGCGTCACGCCAATGAGCGCAAGCGTCTCGGAAAGGCTGCCGTCATTGTGGATACCTCTCTTGAGGACACCAAGACTGCTGCCAGGCTGCAAATTGAAAACGAGGCCAGGGAGAAGGAGGAGGGTGCCGACCCTTCCGCCTTGAACAGCCGTGCCTTCGACGACTTGACGGACGTCAAGAACGAGGATTTCATCTACGTTCTTTAAGTCTGTGCCTTCTACTATCTTAATCATGTTCGTCGGTCATGGTTTCGTCGCCGTGATGGATTATTGTGGTTGTTCGCCACTGTATCATACCTACTTGTAAAGTACACTACTACTGCTTATGCCATGGGTTCATGAGATTCTATATTCCGCTATTTGTGATGTCTTCCGTGCCGCTGAGTCTTAAACCTCAATCGGTCCTGTCTCTGACATTGTCACAGTGTTACTTGGAGTTGACCTGTGCACAACGCTGAATTTTGAATCACGGTGCCGGAATGCAGAAAGAACGTACCTGAGTAATTTCGCGGTCCGGTATCAAGGGGTAAGGCCATTCAGGGCCCGTTGGTACAACCCGGAAGGTACTCTTTAATAAGTATGAATCATTCTCCGCAGCAATTCAAAGCAAATACCATAAAATTGGATAGGTATCGGAATTGGGGTTGATCTGGGGTTTGTTTATGCATATACTTTGGCTTGGAAACGATGAATCATGTTCGATGCCTTAACTTGATTAGCACGAATGGACCTGCTCTGACCGGCGTACCCCACAATCCCTCGACATGAATTGAGGAAGTGTAACACAATCGTTTCTAACGTGCAAGGCATATGACGGTCGTTATCGTCAAATATTACAAGCGCTCCAGTTTCAGCTCCGAAGTGCATCAACGCCACAAATCCCAGTTCAACTTTCCAGTTCCAGGTTACCCGAGGTGCCGAGAGCGCTCCCTTCCCAAATAAGGCAACGGCGGCGGGATTTCCGTACCGGGCCCGCCATGATCGTGCGCCATTCCTCAATGAACGGAATAATACAAGGCGGTCGTTGTGTGGTAAGTTGGCCCGGCACCTATTATTTTCCCTAGAAAGGGTGGACTGGCAATTGAACCCACAAAGTAGCATGTATATTATAGGGTAGCATACAATGTTGAATAGAGATTTATTACGCTAAATACCTACCAGATGTCGATGAGGTCGGCGGGATTTGGCCGGGAAATGGCGCAGCGGCGGGATGATCGGGG
Organism: Cristinia sonorae; assembly: GCA_021029105.1. Classification (NCBI taxonomy): domain Eukaryota; kingdom Fungi; phylum Basidiomycota; class Agaricomycetes; order Agaricales; family Stephanosporaceae; genus Cristinia; species Cristinia sonorae. The sequence continues at coordinate 671,004 of JAEVFJ010000009.1, forward strand.
GGATTCCGCTCCCGATCCGATCGGGAAGTCAGCCTCAGCGACTCAGAAAACTCTTGGAATGTGGCCGTTAATTGACAGAGAGTGACTCGCAGAGCACTAGGGAGTTGATAATGTATGGAGCTGAGAGGTGCACTCAGCATTTTTAGCTGAACTGAATTGTAGAGCGTGCAGAGTTTGGCAAAACCTGGGACTGGAGAGTTGAGGTTTGCCGAAAAGTGTGTACCTTGATGCTCGGTAATAAATAAATGACGAAAACGACTGCCATAAAGGCAGTCAAGTCAAAACGTATTCTCCAAATGTATCGGGTTGTAGCCTTGTAAGTTCAGATACCACGCCCAGTTTATAAACGTATTCTTACATGTCGCAAGTTCGCATAGTCGTTGCCCGCTAGCCTATACTCCGCTGATACCCAACTCCTCCGCAAGAATAAGAGCGGCCTTCTCTCCTATGCCACATGTTGTCGAATATGTATTCTGAGATGGGCAGATATCAGTACACGCGGTCTCACTATGAGCAGCGCCACTCACACCGCCAACATTCTGAGGAGCGATAGACAGATCTACATCCCGTGAACACGACGTTAATGAAATGTGAAACTTGAATGAAGCGTGAAGACGATACAACGTACCAGCCACCTTGAGGCCTTTCACGCCATACACGTTCAACTTCGAATCGACGACTCCACCTTGTTCACGAGGCATCATAGCGCAAGTACCCAACTATTCGCCATGTTAGCGAGGGATCATACTGCGAGATGTGCTGAGCGACTTACCGCGTGCCAACTCGTCATAACTAGGGAGGGTCAATCAGTCCCACGACCACCGAGAAAGGGAATACCAATGTTGTCAACGCACCTATCTTGCGCACATACGTCCTAATTGCTTCGTCGTCCTCCGCTGTGTAGTGAATATCAGGAGTGTCGATGGGCACCGGCGTTGGGTCTTCGGTAACGGCAGCGGCACTGCCTTCCGGGAACACAGGATGAGTCGGAGCGTATTCTCCGCGGTAGTTCTCCATCCGGCGAGCGAGCTCACGGGAGATCTTGTACGTCCAGACCAAACCTTCTAGATCGTCCTCGCTGATTTCAATATTAGAAAGGCGTGATAATTAGTAGAATTTAGGATGCTGCACTTACTTGTCAAGGAAGCCTGCATGGAAGTCTGGGTGTGCGCCGGGATCGGTAGCGGATGTGATATGAATGTGGCCGAGCGAAGAAGGTTGAGCGAAGACTACACCGATAGTATAGTAGCTTCCTGATGGCGCAGTGTCAAGTGCTCCAAAACAGCTGAAAGGGAAGAGTTCGATTTAGGGAATAGAGTGAAAGGCAGAACAACGAGTAAGACTTACAAAGAAACACAGCCCATCGTCATGACAGAGCGGTCCGGATGATCTGCGTAGAATTCCTTCCACCTCGTCTGGAAGGCCGGCCCAATGGTCTTCACTTGCGCCTCGGTCGGTCTGTACTTTATCCCCGCGTCGATACCACTAGAGAGTGCAGATAAACACAAAAATAGGCTACATGCCCTGGGAATCAAATACTGACTTGCTTCCAAGCATTCCAGATCCATCCTTCAACCATTGTGGCGTCCACTCTGCAGGCAGAGCATGGTCAGCTTTGAATTGATCGAGCCCGCGAAGGGATAATCACTCTGAATCTCCTCCGCATCACCCTTGAAAATTTTGTCAAACGTCCCAGAGTCTTCTGTAGCACGGTAGACTGGAGCAATAATCTGATGATCTATGACATAAGATTTAAGCCGGTCAAACGGGAAGGTCGAAGTGTTGCGTTGCGCCCGTACCTTGGTATCTCTCCCCGACGCCGGGTAAGTCAACGACTTGCTTGATACCGTACTTCTGGAGGATGGCTGCTGCGCCGATACCGGACCTCTCGAGAATCAACGGGGACCCAAAAGACCCGCCGGACACAACAACCCACTTGCTCGCCAGCGCAATAACGGGCTCCGACGGCGCGTCTGGATGAAGCTGAGGGCTAGGTGTGTACTCAATACCAGTAGCACGCCCATTTCTTGAGATAAAATGAGTATTCGCTTTGGGAGCAATCTCAAAACTATAACGCACTCGATAATGACACGGTTCACAAAGTGTCCCGTCAAAACCCGAAGGTTTCTGTTCTCGGTCTGTGGGTAGATGAATGCATGCGCGACATCAGACCTACGCCCATCCTTCTGGTTGATCCACCTTTATTCTTGTCAGTCGAGTGATGGTCGTAATACAGCAACAATGGAACTCACTTCGCCCAACGCTGCAAAACAGTTCGCATTCAAATTTGGACTACATCGTGATGTAGATGTCAAGACGTACGCCGTAAGTATTCACATGGTCTGGATCACTACTGTCCAGCGATATCCCACGATCCTTGTCGTACTTCTGAACCATCTGCAGGAAGTCTTGAGGAAGCTTGTTGAAACATCCACCGAATGATACGCCCAAGGGGCCAGACCTTCCCCGCGTCTTCGATGATGGGTCTGCTTGATACGTCTCACTCTGCAATGCGGGGATCAATATGGGAACCACACGTGAGAATGGGTAGACGGCAGACTTTGTTCATCAGAGGCACGAAGTCCTTCGAGCCCCAGCCTGGGTTTTGGAATTTTGTTTCCCAGTCGTCGTATTCAGATGGGACACCACGGTTGTACATGACGACTGTATGGGCCCGCTTAGAACAGGCACGACGGGAACAAGAGAAAAATGCAGCTCACAATTGACACTGGAGCCTCCGCCCAAGCACTGTCCAGCGGGAACGATGGTGAATCTGGGGTTTACACCATCGCCGAGCTTGGCGCTTGGTTGGGAGATCAAGAATTTCATGGTCTTGCTCCCTGGGACCATATGACTCAAGAACCGTGCAGGTTGTACATGAGCGAGGTCTTCCTGGGTGTGAGGACCGGCTTCCACGATGAGGATCTTGAGAGACGGGTCAGCAGCGGCGAGTCGGCCTGCGGTGATACAAGCAGCAGCACCACCTGAAGGGCCAATGTCAATGAAGTGGTATCATACTACTACGAAGGAAAACGCACCTCCAGCGAAGATGATATCGAACACATTGGCAGGATCGGTTGGGGACATGGCTGAGAAGGTGGTACTATCGATGTTTTCAGGATAGCGCAAAGTCCCAAGCTTATAATCCTTCAGGTGAACCTTCTTCGATGTCGCCAGGTGTACAAATACGATATTCGGGGTCGGCATCTTGACAGAGAATACGTTATGGCCTGTCTGAACGCAAGATGGACGCATGACTGTTGATAGATGATCAGTCACTACCACCATCAAAGATGGAGCGGTCAGTAGTAGGATGTAGCGCACGAAGGTCTATCCATTCTGTAGCTTGGGCTGCTGTGAATACTCCCAACTCAATCATGGATCATTGGTGGAAGAAGCTCAATAATCTATTCTCGTCAGAAAATACACATGTTGTGCGAGTGAGTTTACTTACAAGTTGTACTAAGATACACAAGTCTCCGTAAAGCACGAGACTCTTCGGTGATCTCACAGCTTCAGTGAAATGAAAGGATTGAACAGCATTACGCTGGTCACGCTCAGTCCATGCACAACCAGGGAGTAAGCTTTGTGATTACTGTCTGAGGGCGCCGAAGAGTTTGGCTGAGACTCATTTGCGAGAGAATAGAAAAGCAAGAGGTACTAACGGGCCTTGCCCCTGGGTTCTGAAGAAGATAGACGAGTACCAATCGAACGGGCATGACGTCTGATAAAAACACAAACCTGTTTGCAAATCCTTCTCGGCGCAAGTTGGCCCAAACGATAAAAGATGATTAGACCCTGAATCCAGGTCCAAAATAGGCAGACAGTTGACAGCTATGTAATCACGAGAACAGGCGATCAGTAGCGCAGATAGAGTAGCGCGGTATCGGCGAGGAGGGCGTTGTGAATGAAGCCTTCTACGATACTGGAACTTTTGATTTCAACAGACGTATGGATGCAGAATATATGTACTCACAGATTAGTTCTTCCACCAGCACTGAAGGGACTAGCAGAGATTATAAGGAAACTACATCCCGTGATGGTTAAGACCGTGCTCGGGGATCATTCGACACGAACATCTTTAAAATTATCTTTAGTACCATCCGACATGCGAACAAATGCCACGAATACACCTCATTACCAACTTTCTCGGTGATCTTTTTCCGATGCTGTTTATGCCACGGCTCTACAATAGCAATCCCAAGACTGGCCTGTCCTTTTAAATTGTTCTGGGGATGCATGTCGAGGAACCTCATACCGTAGTGATCGCCACACTGTCCTGAAATTATGACATGTTATAGATTGCCTTCGGGCCAGGTTCAGGCCTGAAATGTTTGGAATTGGAAAGAATGCAAGCCAAAAACACTTGTATTCAGTACCTTGACGGTTGGCACGCGATGAGGTTGGTTTGTCCGGAAGTGACGAAGCGATGGCCAGCACTGCAGTGAGTCCGTACGTTGGGCAGAACCCCGGCGATTCTAGGTAGTAAGATTAGACATCCTTGTAAGTTACAGAACGACCCTCTAAATCTGGATCATGAGAGGTCTTTTTTTCTTTTGGCGCAGTACTTACCTGGTTAAGGGAGGATATCGAGTGGTGAAAGGTGGCGCTGGTGCAACAGTCAGAAGCACGTGACTTAACAATTTTGAATCTACTATTATTAATATTGATAAGTGGGCATTGCGAAATTGAAGAATTAACAAAAGAGTGGAAATCATCAGAAATGCGCAAGGAGTAGATATGCACGTGCAAGAACTCATTTTCAAGTCTCTTTAATACCCAAGAACAACAGTCCTCTCTTCGCCTTGACGACCTCCTCCTCCAACTCCCTTCCATTCGCACTGGTCCACCACTGCTCCTTGGGAAGGTCCTCGAGTTTCTTCCCGGTCCGGATCGCTGTCTCGAAGGCATTCTTGCGAGCATTCAATTCCGCCATGCGGCGTGGGTCTGAATGGCCTGTAAAGATAACTAGCGCGGTGCGTGCGGGCAGTGTCGCGTAGAGCTTCTCGAGGTTTGAGTTGATGGCTGAGAGCGCGGCTGGAATGTCGGCCGGAGGGATTCGTTCTTCGGACGGTGGGTCTTGGGCAACATCACCAGTGGTCCTATTTACGATCCCTATCTTTGTCATCAGCAAGAGATGCAGCGTTGAACTTGTAAAGACTCACATCCGGACGCGTCAGCTAAGCCAGTGAAACGACCAAAGATAAAGTTGTGCGACGGAGCGGCATCGAGAAGGCCAGTGAGAACGTCATCGTCGCTTTTGCATGCGACAGTGGTCGTGGCTTTTGATCCATGCCAGCTAGAGGGGTTGCCTCGGTCTACGACAGCAGATCGGATGGCGCCACTTTTCGCCCGAGACAACCTCTCAAATATTGACTCATAGTCCATCTTGAACTCGCCAAAGCCAGCACCTGCATGGAAAAATCAGACAACAAGTGGCAGTCAAGGAGTTTTTAAGACGCACCATTGTCCACTTTCTTTTTTAGCAAGTCAAGACACGCTCGCGCGTCTTCTTCCGGGTCGTGGCCACCTTCACCGCGGTTCTGAATCTCCCTTCCACACCACTTCTTCGTCAGCCAAGCGAGTCCTGGTTTCAGAGGTCGTCCACGAGGATGGTGGTATATCAACGCCGTGTCTATGACATATGGGTGGCAGATTTGGAGCACTTTCAAGTCTGATTCCAGGGAATGCCCAAGGAGGACTGGTGTTGGTTTTGCGGATAGAACAGCTAACACATGTGACTGGACATCATCGAAAGTTGCAGTTGCGGCTGCTATACCCTCTGCAGTGATCCCTGACCACCTAGAGAAAGTTCTTCAGCATCAATAAGAGAAAGTAGGGGGATGCAACAAACCTCGTAAGATAATCCGTAATGGGTTTTGACGGCTTCACGAGTTGGTCATAAACCACGATCCCTGACTCGTAGTCGATCATACACACCCGCGCCAGTTGCTTTCCATCTTCTGTAAGGCACTATAAAACGACAAGTCAGCAAGGGTGTCAAAGGCCGGTGATAGGCCACATACCATCTCACAGTCGATAGACAATATTCTCCGCTTCGTCGGTACGACCTCATCTACCTCTTGAGGTGTCTCTACCCATCCTTCAGGTTTCTCAAACACGTCCGCGACATATGAGGGTATCGGATAGTCGTTCTCGAGCATTTGCTCCGTTGACAAGAGGTAACGCAAAGGGTTCTTTTCTTGCGCACGCTCTGCTGTGCAATGGCGCGTAATGGAAGGATAAATCAGCGAACATGGGTATACAGCCAGTAGCAAGGACACTCACATGCGACTCTTTCCGATATCCGCCGCTTCTTCTCCTCTCCAGAGACTGGTGACTGGAAGAATGCACCTAACACTGAGTGCATACGAGTTTGCTCTCCTGGGGCGTGTGTTGGACACGCATGGCTGAACGTCGAAGCAATGAACGGAACGAGCGACGGTGAGCTTGATTCTGGGTTCGGTAGGGGAATCTCGAGGGGAAGGTTTGGGTTAGAGGTAGCGGATGTGGGGAGAGGAGGTAATGAGAGTGAGTCTGGAGTTAGGCCGGGAATCAAGAGCGCAACCACTTTGTTGATAGACCTAGGGTTCTGCGGAGTAGATCAGGTATGAGAACGGCGGGTGAGCATCAGAACATACCTCGACTCTAAGCCAGCTTGGGGGAGGTGCATCTGCGAGAATGTGGAGAATAAGGTCACGAACGTCCTGTTCCCTACGACTTGAGTATGTAAGTAACTATGGGGAAAACATCACGCACGTCAATCCCAACAGCATTCTTTCTCTTCAATATCTCGCCTCGTGCATACAAAAATCGAGGAGGGGTGGCCTGGCGATACAATCTCAGTGAAGTAACATGGAGTCCAGGAACCGTACGCACCTCCTGCTTTGCATTCATCCTCTTTTGCTTCTTCATGGACCTCTTCTCAACTTTCGTCCAACCATTTGTATCGCCTCCCGCTGAAGAGTCATCTTCCCTGGAAACACTTGGCGAAACTGTTGAAGACACCTTCTGTTTTTTCGGAGCTGGGCTTTCGCTGCCGTCGGTAGATGCTATGGCGTCTTGGGTCCGCTTCATGATCACAGAAGAGAATGTACCAGCAAATTTGGGTTCCAAAATTGACTGTTCTCGTCGGCGAAATGTGATGAAGTAAAGAAGGCTCTGCCAGGAAGTCACTGCAAGGGGTGGAGGTCTGGAGGCGCTTGACTTTACACGAAAAGGCCGAGAGACGCTCGATAGTAAGCAGGAATTCAGACCTCCATCAATCATAGTATAAACTCTCAATGAACTCTCAACTGTATATCCCATAGTAGATCCTTAGTATACCAGTAAAACTACCATAGAGCCAGGTAAATCAGTGCCTATATAACGGCGTCGCCGCTGGAATAGCTCGAGGTTCGCCGAATAATGTCCAAGCTCGCCGAGACTCCCTTCATCCACTCCTCCCGATCCTCGTCTGTGGGTCCTTCGAAAGCCGAGAAGATGCCTTTCACCAGTTTGTACTTCTTTTCCTGCGTCTATACGAGCCCACTTCCCAGTCAGCTCTGAACCAAAACAGAAGTTCAAACACCACCCTACTGACCTCCAATATCTGCTCGTCAATCGTGCCCAATGCATACAGCCTGTAGATGTGGCAATCTTTCTTTTGACCGATGCGATGAACCCTGCCAAAAGCCTGTTCCTATATTAAGGTCAGAAGGAGAGCTTGTCAGTGGCCGGTAGAGCAATCTTACCTCAATGTAAGGATTCCACCACGGCTCTAGAAGAATCACATTGTTGCACGAGGTTATGTTGAGGCCTGCAAAGGATGGGGAGAAAAGTGTTTGCATTGAATCTACACAAAGAAAATGAAAAAAGCACGTACCGACACCACCAGACTGGACGGTCATGAAACAAATCATACAACTGTCGTCTTCAGCCAACTGTCTCAGGGCCTCCGTGCGCTGCTGTGCGGACATGTCGCCACGGTCTATCAGAAAGGCTCTGTTATCAACATCACAGCAGGAGAAAGGGAATATCAGCACTTACAGTAGATAGATTGAATTCCTACATTCCTGAAGTAGGACGCCAGAACCTCAAGAGTATCCCTGAACCGAGACTAGGCATCTTCATCAGTAACAACAGCAGAACGTCGTCGAAGATCACGCACGATAATAATGACTTTGTCGCCAGGGCGATCATGCTGAATCCGAAAATAGATATCGACGCTCTTCCACATTTTTGAGGACAAGTATGTCGACCCAAAGATCTCCGCCAAGCCACGGAGTTCCTCAGGAAGGTTGTTCAGATCCACTGCAACATCGCCCTCCGAAATATGTTTATTCGCGTATTTCTTGGGGGACCTAGTAGGGATATCATTATTCTATAAGTCATGCAATCCACCAGTGCAAACAATGTGGCGCACCTTTTGGGACTGGGGCTCGGTATGCCATCGACAGGAGCCGCTTCTTCAGTATCGTCATCGCCATTCTCCTCAGCTGCCAATGCCCTCGTTGCCAGCATGGGACAAACCGCGCCTATCAACCCGAACACTTTCCATAAGCTTGGCACATTCACAATCTGGAAAGGAGGCCTACCTTGTTGCTCGCGCGTCATTCTCGCGAGAACCGAATTGAAGTACCACTTCTCGTGCATGAAACAGTAGAAAATGAACTCTTTCGTGCTGAGAACTACTTCGTACCGATGCTCGAAGCGATGTGGCATTTCAATCAATGGTTCGCCATTCGGGCGATAGTAACTGCGGTAGATGAGGCAATCTGCGAGAAGTTCCTGGGAAAAGTCTCTGTTGGAAGTGATAGCGGGAAGATAGTACAAGTACTCACATCTAAGACACGAGGAATAACGGTGGTATGATGTCTCAGGGGCAGGCAGATTTTCTCTCGGAAGACCTTCTCATCGGTGAGCCCTTTGTAGGTAGCGTTTATGAAGCAAACAAGCGGAAACAAGTCCAGAACGGAATTCTATGCAAACATGTTAGATGAGTCGAAAATGAATGAGACCAAGAGAAGTTTACATGAATTGGCGTTGCGGTGAGACAGTAGCCGAAGCGTTTCGACACCGCAAAACACGCCAGGGTGGTCTTGCACTGCGAATTCCGAATCGTGTGGGCTTCGTCCAAAATGACGCGATGCCAGACCAGTTTAAAGAGCGGCCATCTGTTCTTCTCGGAGACAAAGATCTCCTCTTTCTCCCAGCGGATCTTGCAGCTGTGTTGGCTTCGCACCTGACAGTAGAGTACGATCTTGTGGGAGCAAAAATTACATTGCGGTTAATACTTGGTTGAGGTGCTCAAAGAAGAGACTATGGTACTTACAACCACATCATACTGCGCCATGAACTTTTCATCCACGGATTTAATACCGGAAGGAATATCGCTATCACGGTACAGCAGCACTTTGAGGCCCGGCGCGAATTTATTCAGCTCATTGCGCCACTGGTACATCAGGCCGATACCTGGGCACACAACACTGCGACATACGTATCAGCACTGTGGAAGAAGAAGAAGAAGGACGATACTGACAGGTTGGTGCCACGTCTCCCAAAGCGCAAAATTTGTTCACTAATCAGCGCGATCATGAGCAAAGTCTTCCCGAGACTGTTTCAGACAAACCGTCAGATACCGCTCCGAATACCAGGGGGTCTAAACTAACACAAACTCACCCGGTACTATAGTTGATGATGAACCCGTTCAATTCCTTGTCCTTGTCCATCTGCAACTGGTCTTGCTCCCTCACCAACTCACCATTCTCCAGACGTTGACATTTCTCCTTATCCTCGGCTTGATAGTCCTTCAGCACGTAATTCAGAGTCGCACCGAGACGACGGTCGGCGCTAGCATCCTCCCAGCGAGGATACAGGCTGATTTGGTTCGGGGAGAGGTTCGGCTCAGAATCGGGTGGGCATCTCGAGGTGAGGCTTGGGGTGCGGGGTGATTGCTTTGGAGTCCTTGGTGTCCGCGTTCCGGGTCGGGAAGACGGTGTCTCCGAAACCGCTGGAGGGCGAGGGACAGAGCAAGAGGAAGAGGCTGATGGGACGACTTTGGCGTCTTCAGACTTGACTTGAAGATTCGGTCGCCGGGGCGTGCTGGGTCCCGCCACATGCGTCGGTGAAGGGACTGAAGGACGCGAACTCTTGATCTGGGCACTGGGTCGTTGTCTCGATACAGGAGTAACAGGTAAAGCGATATGGGGTTGTGGAGTAGAGCGAGACGGTGGGGGTGTCTGCTCGGGCTTGACTGCACGGCAGTCCGGTTTGGGTTCAAGCTTGCGTCGGGGAGTACTGAGACCTGCTACCGGAGCGGGTCCTGGCGAAGGTCGCGGCGGAGGAGGTTGGCTGCCCCTAGCCTCGACGCGCGTGCGTGTAGGGGGAGTCTGAGCCGACAGCCCATCTTCAGAATCAGAATAGAGTGGCTCGACCTTGAATGTCTTCTGTGGCGTAGATGTCGAGGCGGACCTTCTGTTCGAAAAAGACCTAGAGGCATTGGAATCGAGTTGCCTGAGAGGTAGCCGGGAGCCCGAAGATGAGGGGGAGGGGGAGGACGGCGAAGTGCTGTGCTCTGATAGTGATACGGAGGGATAGAGCGGCTCAGGTTTGGGAGCAGGTGCTGGAGTCGGTGTGCTCCCCCAAAAGATGTCTTTGAGCCACTATAAGATAACAGGGAGGGAGGTTAGAGACTGACGTGGAACACAGTACCGGTGCTAAAACTTACGGCGGCCATAATAAATGAGTGTGTTTAGAGTCGTATGTAAGGAACTAACAGATATCGATGAGAAATGAGCGACGAAAGTCAACTGAAAAAATAGGAACTTACTGAGTGATACCCCTCGGCACAGCGGTGGGGAGTTGAGCAAGGGGGAAAGGGGGAGAAAACCGAGGAGAAGATGAAACGATGATGAGGTGTTCAAAGGCAGACGTCTGCCATTTAAATAATTTCTTAGAGCCAAGCTGCAGAATGGGGAGACAAAGAGCATTGACTGTAACAAAGACCCTGAGTTAGAACCGGCCCTAATTTGTGAAGAGAATGCGCCACTCACTGGAAGGCTTAGGTAGTGGTGCTGGGGTTATTACAAGTCCCATCAAGTCAACGAATAGAGGTCCGAAACCGTTGAGATGATTTGTGAAGACGAACTCAGGTGTTCCCTGTCACATTTCGGTTACTTTGGGTGTGCGGTCCGAACACTTCTATATCTGAACTCAAGTGCGTTGCAAAGAGAGTAAGTCGGACCCAACAAATCAGGATAAGGAAACAATATAATCTACATAACCATTGCAAAACAAAACAGACAATCATACCTACGCCTACAAACCGACTTTCTGCGCCTTCCTCTGGCCCTCCTGTAGCGCAACTGCCTCCTCAACCCACGGCAACCTGAAATACTCGCTCCTTCTCAAGTCATCTAGCCGGAGGGTAGCGCCTTCGCTGGGACCGCTGCCCAGGATACTCTCCAGATCCCGAGATTGAGACTCGAGCCAAGTTTGGATGAACTGTTGCGGGTCGGAGGCAAAGGAGTCGAGGAAGGTGTGTTTTAGGTGAGAGTTGGTGAGGGACTGTGTGAGGAGGGATACCTGGAGGAAGGGATACGTATCAGCAGTTTTGTGGGACAAGAGTGGGTGGTGGGTTACTCACCTCCTCGTCAATCTTCACCAATTCCTTTGCTGTCTCCTGCGCAACACCGACCACCAGCCCATTCATTCTACTTCGCAGATTTGTATCGTCGATCTTCACCTCCACATCCCACGCGCTTGGCTTTTCTGGGGGTGCATGCTGCGGGTTTAAGGTATAGTGCAGCACAATTGGGTCAGGTGGCATCAAGAACCGGTTAACGAGGTCGGGTATTTGGTTGAACGGGAAAGCGTCGACACGGAAAAGCTGTCGAAGAGCTTTGTCAGAGCCATAATTATACACAGCTTGGACGTATGTATGCTTACATGTCGAAGTCTGGCATCGGTACGGATTGTCTTGCGGTCGAGTTTGTCTTGCAGACCCTCCGCTTTGATGTAATTCCAAAGTGCTTGGACTGTTCCCAACCTAGACTCTTCTTTCAACCCAAGGACGCTTCCTGAAGAATTGTCAGATAGCTTTGAGGACTCTTCGTGGTTCCGACTTACCAAGCTCGGGGTGAACTTTGAATATCTCAGGCTGCTGTTCAAGGTGAATGATCACGCGTATCTTCGTAGTGGCGTCACCTAGCCTCCGGATCGTGAAGCCGTCTTGAGGTGGCTGGTTTGGTGCGCGATTCCACTGCAAGCGTGGTGAGCTGGAAAACTGTGTATCCCTGTATATTCGGCACGTACCTCAACGATATTCCCGTCCGGGTACTGTGCAGGGTCCCTTTCCAGCTCTACTACCATACTTTTGATGAGTGTCGAGAATTTACGAGGCGGTTGCCGATCCTTGCTTCGTTGATTCGGAACCTGATGAGTTCATGAAGCTATTTCTGACACTGTCAGAATCTTGACGTATACGCACCTCAAGTAACCTCCCTTCAACTTTGAACTGCCATGCGGGAATCCCCTCTCCTGTTTCCAAGTTGGGCTTGACCTCACCGACGGGGTCTGTGGGGTCTGTGCCCTGCTGCCAGAGTTGCCCGGACAGGGAATGACTGAGGAATATGCGCAATATACGAGTGGCCTGAAGATTTCAGCGCTCCCCAGCAGCAGTGTATACCGGGGGAAAGAGCTCACTGGCATGGTCCTCAATAACGCGTCCTGCACCTCAGCCTTCTTCCGCGACATTGTCCAGTCCAATCTCCTTTCCATCGCAATCAAGTCTTGATACATCTGGGAGTCTACGGAGTAGTTCGGCGAGGAGAGGATTGTTGCGGGAAGTGCCTTGTCGGTCAGCTTGCGCTTTCTAGGAAAGAGTTGTCAACAACGAGCAACGTGGCGGCCAGAGGAATCGTGTACTTTGCTGCCGGTGCCTTTTGTGATTCCATGTTTACTGTTTAGGAAACGGTGGAGGTTTTGAAGCTGAGACCTATTTCGGAATGAGCTGCTGGTGGATGTGAAGACCGAGGAGAATAGACGCTCTTGCAGGCAGAAACCGTCACGTGGGAGAAGTTCGGAAAAGGCAAGCGCTTCCCGATGGGATCTGGGATTTTCTGCCAGCACCCGTCACGCAGTTCTTCCGCGGTCCGTTCTCCACCATCACCTTCTTCACGAGGTTCAGCTTGAAGTAAAGCCGCTCCTACCTTTATCTCAGGATATTATCACGTGGGGTGCTGTATGGCATCATGGTCTGCGTGCAGATCGCTTCGACCATCTTTCTCAGCCATTGCCAATGGCCGACGAACGGCTACAAGTCGCACCAGCTCGAGAGGACTCTCAACCTTGCTTTATGCAGACAAGGGTGTAGCCATCGTTAACAAGCCCTCTGGACTCGTATGTCAGTTGAACCATCAACACAACTCCGGTGTTGACGCATCAGGTGGTGAACTGCAAGATCTCCTTTTTGGTATGTAAATGACGTTAGTGGGGGTGGGATTTCCAATGGCTAACGAGAAATAGACGTCCAGTATCATTTGAAGCTGGGTAAAGACTCTATTCCCACCCCAGTTCATCGCTTGGATAAAGTACTTCTCAGCGTATTGGCTTCCGCTCCATATCTAATTTTGGCATCCTAGTCCACCACAGGTGCCTTAGTCCTTGCCCTCAACAAGGGCGTCGCACGGGATGTATCTCAACAGCTGAAGTCTCGCTCAGTGGACAAAACGTACCTTGCTATCGTTCGTGGCGGGAGCAAGACTTTCCCTTCACAGACAGGTACCATCAGCAATACACTTATCATCGACACGGAAGGTCGAGTAAGCTATCCGACTGCGGAAGAAAAGACAGGAGAATTCAAGGAAAAAGCTGCGGTGACTGACTGGGAGGTGCTGGCGACTTCGGTATGTCAGTTGATCGCAAGTACATCACGCACTGACATCGATGATCATAGCCAACTGTCCCGCTGAGTTTACTCAAATTAACCCTACACACTGGGATTAAACACCAACTGCGAATACATATGGCGCGTACTCTCTCTGGTTCGTCATAATTCTTCGTATTGGACTGTAATAAGATCTGACTACTTCGTGTACAGCGCCAATATTAGGAGACACCCTGTTCTCTGCATCTCGCTTACCCCCTGCAATCACCAACATCGTCAGCGTACCACCAGGATACATGTATCTCCATGCATCCCAGCTGTCTCTTTTCGTATGTCATTTCACGCGGGGCTTCTAAACTAAATGCTCATGTTCGCCTCTTTCATGTTGTAGCGTTACGCTCCAGGCGGCAAGCGGCTCAGAGTGAGCGTCGTCGCTCCCCTTCCCGGCTATTTTATTCGTCTCTGCGCCAAAGCGGATATCCCTCTCTCCAAGGATCAGGTAAAGGGTGGTGTTTGGATCGATGGGGAGCGTATTGGAAATGCTGGATATGTGGCGGATAGGTAGTCGAAATTCACGCTCCGAAAGTATCGTATCACATGCGTTATAATCTACGTTATATCTCTGAGGCCAAAAATACGACAGGACCAGTGGGTAGATGGTGATAATAGGTCTACTCCCCGGGACCGAAAATAAAAAGTGCTGGTATTCATCTTATCCGATTTAGTTGACATGTTTCTCCGTTATCTAAATCCGCAGACCGAGGGCTTGACCATCCGAAAGCCCCACTAAACGGAAAAGGAAGATAATAGTTTGACAAAGACAAATGCCAGTGATGCCACCGAGAATATTAATTCAACCTGTCGGAGCACGCAAAACAGAAGAGCATCAAGTTCCAACACACGCTGGAGCAGATTTCAGTTAGTGAGATAACCGGCGATAAAGATAGACTCTCAGCACACACCAAAGATAAAAGATAGCGTACGCATCTCGGACTCCAGCGAACAAGGGGCTCTAGGCCTTGGCACCGCAAAAGACAGATCCCCGTGCGTCATAAGAAGGGAAGAGAAGTCGCGTACTGGGACCGAATCATATGGAGCAGGAAGAGCGTAGATGGTACCGTCAATCAGTGGCCTACCACGCAGATTGTAGAGGACGAGTTGCAAGTGAATAGGGGCCGGAGCGTTCTGATAGGACTGATGGATGAAGGACGTGTGTTCGGATCGTTGCGGTATGAATGATGGGCTGTAGACGTTGGGGCGGGAGACTTCAGTTACTGAGGTGAGCTGTCCGTTCTTCGGCGAGATTAGCGCAGCTAGTAAAGGACGAGTTCGAGTTTATTAGGTTGCCAATGAGAGGATTCGGAGATACTCACCTGGACGGAGGCTGACACCTATCCGCAGGTTTGGGCGATGGAATGTCTTTGTGACCCATAGGACGCGAAACGTTCTCATCGTCACCTTGTCATTTCACCGAAGGCGGGATGGGGTTACGAAGCCACGGAATGCCCCAATATCACCAAGATTGAAAGTCATTCATAAGCCTTACGCGAAAGGAACGGCATGAAATGGCCCGTATACCCCGCTCCCTGTCACATATATCACAGTCAATGTCGCAGCCAAACCGAAGGACAAAGAAGCCCTTTGTGTGTCCAGTGTCCATCCGGGTTTGATGCGCCACGTGTTGTGGCCTTCCGCCACAACGGCCAGTCTCGATGGCCACCGTTCCGGAGAACATATAGCTCCCGAGGTCATAGCGACCTCAACCAGAAACTTCCCTTCATCCAATTCACGGCGTTATTCCCTCCCCAGCTAGCCATGACAGTCCTTGACGTCTTCAAGATCGGGCCCTACAATTACCAAGCCATATACGACTCCTGGCCCGATGCACCAGTCTTCTCTGGTAAAGTCAAGAAGGACCTGGCTGTGAACGTGTGGCTCGCCGAGATGAAAGAGGGATGTAAGAAGCGGAAGGTTCCCAAGGGCTTATGGCACCGTGTGGCGCAGAACTATTTGTGTGGAAGGGCGAAGAGGAGGTTTGAGGATTTGAAGAAGGTGATGAAGAACATGCACGGAGGCAGGTATTATTGGAACTGGAAGAAATTCAAGATTGCGATGCGTAACATGGGCTGTGAGTGACAGCGCTCTTGAGATTGAAAGATTGACTGACCGTGCCACTTGATACCAGGGGAGCTGGACTCCAAGCTCACCCAGGCATGGACTATTGGGAGTGTGCCGTCTGGCGTATGGTGGATCATCGGAAAGGCGGCCAGCATGGCCTCGGCGACACCACCACCACCACCCACCCGACAGCCCTTCCTCATGAGACCTCTGAAAAGCAGCGTCGGAGTAGTCAAGCCTCGGACCGTAGGTTCTCAGAAACCGCTCGCGTCTTGCGGAAAACGTGCGGTTCCTGGAGCCCCGAAGCCATCTGAAAAGCGGAGTTTGCTCAAATCAGTCCCGGCACTTCCGTTCGGTCAAAGTAAGTAAACACACGTGAGCTCCGCTGTGCATTCTGTTCTGATCTCTGCGCCTCTCGTTATCGCAGCCACCACCCGAACAACACACGTCCCTATTTGGCTTCTGAACGCCAGTCATTCGCTCGACGTGCTGATCGCAGAACATCCCAAGACCATGTGCGCCCTCTCTGCCATCCTCGTCGCGCTTGGCAGTGTGCCCTCTGTGCCAGAGGTTGCGTCCGGTGGTGCGGGTACGTTTCTAGCGAGCGGGACCGCACAGGCCATCGGGGGTGTCGTTGTTGGTGTCGGAAACTGGTTGGGGTCACAGATGGCGCCGGAGAACGCTTCAACCACAAGATGAACTTGAAGTGCGAAACTGCATCGAGATAAATTTATCAGGGATCTCAGTACAATTAACTTATCGAGAAATACTCACCTTCGATCGGGTTTATGGGGGCTATTTCAATTTGAGCACAGGGAAATAAGAGTTCGTAGTACAGTACATATACCAAGTTATTTAACAGACCTTCCAGCAGTGTCACTGTCAAGCCACTGAACCCTGTTGACGTTTGTGTGTTGACGATAAATTTCTCTCACTTACTTACGATCATGTGACTCTTTCTTGGACCTTAAACTAGACGCCTGTGTGAATGTTAGGTTTTGTTCGCACCATGAGACACGTCTATTGCCCAGTCCAAGCCTGGTCCAACGCCGACTCTTAGGGGATAAATTGATTCAGGACTGTCCTCCTAGAACATAATACACGTGAGTCTCTCTTTCGGTGATTTCAACTCCCACTGATGCTGCGAACTGGATACATCTACAAAAAAACAGCTTGTATCCTGCGTGTCGTGGCGCTTTCTGCCGTGCTGTCAGACCTCACATCTGGCGATCAGAAGGCTGCCTTCGCCAACGATTCGACCTCTCCGACCTGGCTAGAACAGCAGAGGAGCTCGGATAAAATCTGCAATGTCGCAGCGCGGTGTTTAATTGATGGTAAATGCGATGAACTATTACCCCTCAGTGCGTTTTACGTCTTTCAACTACTGCTGACTCTGACGGCGAACATCGTACTACAGTATTCTTGTCCGAGTCATCCAAAACGCCTCCACAATCTGTTTTGACCCTCCCCAGCGTCATCTCCCAAAATGAATGACGCAACAGTCGCCAGGATAGTGAGATTACTTGCAGCCTTCCATTCTTGCCGTTTTGCGCAAGAAGATAGCTTTACCAACATGGAGCCTCATTCCTGTCGTCGAAAAGCTCCCGTCGTTACTGGCCTCATGCCATCGATCGCATGCCGACAGATGAGTGGTATGCAGAATATAATGCAGTTTTCGGACCTGTGACTCTCCAGGTCGTGGAAAGACGTGTACTATGCTTGGAGGACTCCCCCGCAACGTTTTTGATAACCTTTGGTGTCTCAAACGCGGTGCGTAGAATTGACTCATTCAGATCCTGGATTCTGACGATTTTCCTGCCAGTGGGTACTATACGATTCAGGTGTACATTGTGAAACCTCGTTATTTGCGAACAGATATTCAGTCACTCATCTCACGGTTCTCCTACCCCCCGCAATCCTGGTATTGTCCCAGAGAAAAATTCACCAGTATCAGGATGTGCCCAACGCCCAACCTTCGCCGCAGAGACCGTCCATTCGTCATATCCGTGTTTCTGCCACGGCTCGGACTCGGTTGTCCTCTGTCAGGCTTTCAACACCGTGATGAGAATCCAAGAGTTTGATCACCATCATTGGGAGGTGTTCGTAATGGACGTGCTTGTGTGATTTCTCTGAATCAGAGCACCGATGCCCCATTGCATTGAGAGGGTGAGTCATTTGCAGTCTACAACGAGCTTCAAGCATCAACGCTCCTTCTTCTCAGTATGTACTACCCCCAAGTTGACACCATGGCAGAAGCTACTCCCGGACTATCACCTTGCCTATCGGCGCACTGCACCCTTCGTAGCCTTCAATCTTTCAACCGCGCTACGCTCACTTGCATATTCGATTCTCGATCTGAGTGTGCCAACTTCCCGAACATGACGGTGCCAGCGTATCCCACTCCTTCGCGGGATTGCGAAAGACATGCACGCCAACTCTATCATTTCCTTTCAGGAATGGCACTTGGAGAACCGAGTGCCGCTGAGAAAGGAAGTGTTTTCAAAACCCACATGTGGAAGGTGCGTGTGATTCTACCCACAAAACGCCGCTCCCGTTTCTCACCAACCTTCAAAATGGCTCAGCAATGCTCAGGAAGGTCCTCTAACATGCTCGATCGCCAAGTGCTACTGGTACATTTTATGACAGTCGATGTATCATCCTGGGGCTAATATCTTCCTAGTTGGTGCAAATATTCCTTGCAATCGAGTGAACGTCCTCACTCCCTGTCTCATGCGCAAGGAACGTCTTCACTGACGGGCTCGAAGCCGACTTTTACGTTACTTCGCTTTTTAGTGAGTCCTCTCCGTTTCTGGAATGTGCTCTTTTTCACAAACGTTCTTGTTACCATAGATGTCACAATGTCAATCATCCGAACAGACTCTCCGAACGTTTCGGGGAAGTCCAGAAGGTCCAAGCGCGACAGTACAACAAGAATATTCACCGATTTCAACTTACAGACCCAGTTGCTGCCCGATGCCTGATTGCGCATTGGGATGCCAGCTCACCCACCGGGGATCATCATGCGGGAGATAGCCTATACTTGGACCAGACGACGTGCCGGCCACAGAGAGTTCGTCGTTCAGTGGTCAACCCTCATGGCGTTCTTCACTGATGGTCAGTGGATGGTGCATCCGTCTATTAGCTCTCTCGACGGTCTTTACGTATTCGGTTTACCAGGTATACGGTACGTTATTCGTGAAATGTGCCCACACAATGTTCTGAGCTTCATGAGCACCTTAGCACCGTACCTGTTCACGAGGTCGGCAGTGGCGTAGGAGCGTGGTCGCAGGGTGTTGTTGATACTTGCGCGGTTTGCTCCCACCTGATACCAAATTTCTCAAGGATACCCGGTCCCTCACGCAAATAAACTGGCAGAGGCCAGAATTCTGGTTGATCCCAAAGCATCGTAGAAATATCTCATCTTCATCATACGATCTCCCGCTGCTCTGTCTCTTGGGGCAAGCGTATGTGATGGACCTGCTACACGGGGTACAGTTTCGTGCTGCGTGACAAGCCGAACAGGGGGATGCGTGGGGGATGTGTGATGATAGTGCTCATTAAGTCGTGGTATGTGTTAATGAACCGCCGGCTATGTTTGTCTACTAAATAATGCCCGTATTCTATTCCCAGGAAGTTTCGGGAAGAACGCCGGAGAAGCTCACCAATGATTTTCGCTCTTATCTGATTTCTGGTGTGAGTCTCTTCTTACTAACGTTTCCATCCAAGCCCTGATATGCTTTTGGGCAGGTCTCGGGATTGGTCTCGGGATATGGGATCCTTGGTCGTCCGGTCGTTCAAAATGGTCGGAAATACTGCTGTCACAGCGCTCATTGCGTCGGCCCATCACAGGTGTTGGAAGATGTCTGGCCGCAACCAATTCGTCTCTCAGTTTGAAGGCGCTGTTATCGACACTCTTACACGAGCAATACTTTTGCTCACAAGCGGTCACCTCGCTCGTATGCTGGATTACTCCACCCCATTGTCCACTTTAGTCGGCTTTCCGCCTGACTATGGGAATCTAGCCTTCAAGAAAGTCTGAGAGTTGTCCCAGATTCGAACGTTTCGAAGTGGCGTGTGCAAAGGTCCCGGTGTCCTGTCTACCATCGGTAATTCAAATGTAAGAGATACGATATCCTATTCGTGTGTCACTTGCCAGCTCAGCCAAACCCTATATTGACCATGTTCCACAGGTGCTACGTTTACACAACCTTGCGGTGGAAGTTTTGACCTTGTTTGGCATCGAAGTTGAACCAGTCTGACCTAATTTACTCACGCCACCATGGCCGCTTCTCTGTCGTTCTCCTTGGTGCGCCTTCCATTATACTGGGACCGAGACGAAGTTGAAGTCAAGAGTGGACGCTCTCGCGCTAACCACAGTGATGTTTTCCCGTCATGCCCTCTATACAATCCTCGGGGCGTGGTTTAATCTACAATGAGGAGGCGGAACTGCGGCAGTGCGCGCGCGTGTCATGTGGATAGCTGTTCAACTCCGTCTGTCCTTCCTACATCTTTCTTATCTTCGAATTGCAGGAAGACACAGACTGTCTTATAACCCGAACGTTTGGGGATGACGAACTCCGGGAAAGATCGTATCACGTCTTCATGTAGTAATAAGGTCAAGAACCAGTACCATGAAACGGTGCCTTCTACCAATCACTCGCCCAGGTATGTTGTCTACGACGTGGTTACCCACGGTTGGGCCATCTTCCAATGCTGGGAAACTAAGGGTTCGGCACATAATATATGAAGCCTCAGCGACAAGTGGGCCATGGGTTCCACAAGCGCAACACCCCTTTCAAGTTCCTCCTTGTACTTCCCGTATCGACCATTCAACCGGTCTGATCACTAAAGGGATAAACCATGTCAACTCAACCCCCTCGCGCACACTCGAGCGACAACTCTCACCATGAAGCCATCGCATCATGGTTCTTGGGTCCCAAGGCCGAAAACCACCAAGTCATGAGGGACGCCTTCAACACCATCGTCAACGACTTGCAGAATGCACGGCTGGACTACCACCCGGAAGATCAGGTATGCCATTGCCATAGTCTTTCAACTCTTCTCAATCGTGACATCTTCAAATCCTTAGGAATTCGTGACAGCTGATGTCAAGGACTCCATCTCGTACAACAGCAGCCTCGACCGGATGAAGGACCTTCTTTCCACTCTGTCGCGATACATGTCGGAGCACAACATTCCTTTCTACTCACCGAGGTACAACGGCCACATGAACGCTGATCTGTCTCTTCCCGGTACACTGGGTTACATGGTATGTACATGATTTTTGGTGGTGTCAGTGGTATTCACCGCGCTCTAGATGACTATGCTCTACAACCCCAACAACGTTGCTCCGGAGTCCAGCCCAGTGACCTCTCTGATAGAGTACTGGGTTGGTCAAGATCTCTGCGAGGTGTTGGGATACCGCCGTGCGAGTGCCACCGTGGAGCTCACAGCCCCGTCCTCTGAGCCCATAGGATGGGGGCATATCACCTCCGGAGGGTCTATTGCGAACTTGGAATCGATGTGGTGCGATGTTTTCCTGAAATTGTCATCTTCCTGACACAATCTAACCCAGTTTATTTCCCTTCAATTCAATAGGGTTGCTCGCAATCTCAAGTATTATCCGCTCGCACTGCGAAACGCCATGGCCCCAGGGGCTCCCTTCAACTACATTTCTCACACATTCCGAGTTAGACTCTGTTCAGACGGACCCGAGTCTGAGGGGAAACTGTTCTCAGCATGCGATACGTGGGAGCTTCTCAACCTTGCCCCATCCACGGTTCTTGATCTTGCTCCTCGCCTAACCTCGGAATACGGAATGTCGAGCGACTACGTCCAAAAAGTCATGGCAGACTACATCTGCCAAACCGTGACGAAGGATAAGCTCGATAAGGACTTCGAGATCGACAAACCGCCGGTGTACTTCGCTGGAAGCACAAAACATTATTCGTGGCCTAAATGTGCAGGTGCGTATTCCAATAGAAGATCCGGTGTCTTAGGTGTCCTAATTCAGACCGTCCAGCAATCACCGGTATTGGTTCCGAGAACATGCGAGACGTCCGACTGGACAATCGCACCCGGATGGACCATCATCACCTCGCAGATCTCCTCGAAGAGTGTCTTCAGGAACGCCGGGCTGTGTACGCTGTTGTTGCTATTGCCGGCTCCACTGAGCATGGCGCTGTTGACCCAGTGGCGGAAATCGTGCACCTACGTGACCGATATCAGAAACGTGGCCTTTCTTTCCTTATTCATGTCGACGCAGCTTGGGTGAGCCTCAGAATCGTTGCTATCCCTCCTCGTTTCCGGAGCTGACTTATGAGCAGGGTGGCTACTTTACTACTCTACTTCGGGACGAGCCGAAGTGTACTTTCCAAGCCAACTCAGACCACATAGAGCCCAGCATGACTCTTCTCCCATATACCCGCCGCCAATTGGAGGCCCTCAAATACGCAGATTCTGTCACTATTGACCCGCACAAGTCCGGGCACATTCCTTATCCCGCAGGCGGCCTCTGCTATCGTGATGGACGGTCTCGCTTCCTTGTTACTTGGACCAGCCCTTATATCGACTTCCAAGAGGAAGGTGTTCAGACAATGGGAACGTACGGTGTTGAAGGCAGGTATGTATATATCATTCCCATTGCTAAATAAATGACGTCGCCGACGGGGCTCACAGTAAACCCGGAGCTTCCGCCGTTGCTGCATGGATGTCGCACAAGAGTATCGGTCTTCACAAGAACGGGTACGGCTCTGTCCTTGGGGAAGCTATCTTTACCAGTGCGAAGGTGCGACGTGTCATCACTGCCACCCTCCCCAGGATTCTCACACTTTATAGTTCTACTGCCATTGGGCCACCATGGAAGATACCGACCTAATTGTGGTTCCTTTCAATATGCTTCCATCTGAGACCAAGCCGGGTTCTTCGGAAGCTCACGTACAGGCTGAGAAGGAATTCATCCGTGAGCGTATCCTGAAACCAACCAACCGCGAGCTTCTGGCGGACACCGAAGCCATGCGTCTCCTCTCAACGCTCGGTAGTGATTTGATGATCAACGTATTTGCCTGCAACTTCCGAATCGATGGCGAGCTGAACACGAACATTACCGAAGCCAACAATTTGAATTCGAAGATCTATGAGCGTGTGGCCATCCTCCACGCCCGCGACAAGGCTGTTGACCGGTAAGAATTATTTTGGCTATCAATTCAGTCCGTATTGATTAAATCACTTTCAGTGATATTTGGGTCATGTCAACAGTGCTGAAGCAGAAACACCTTGGGGAAGCATTGACAAACTACAAGCGACGTCTCTCACTGGAGGGCGACGAAGATCTCTTCGTCCTAGTCAACGTATCCATGAGCCCGTTCCCCACGGAAACCAACTTCATCTCCTCACTCGCTGAAGCGTTCAAGCAGACCGCCAATGAGGTCATCCGTCAGGTCGGTGCTTTCATCTCACCCGCACTGTGTTTCTCGCTAAACTGTTCCTTCTAGTCTTGCGTCCCTAGGAACATCATACTCCCTGACTATCACACATTCATCCTGCAGGGTACGGACCCAGTATATATGGTGTCCATGCCCATGTTCCACATGGCCAATTTCCGAGAACAAGTCATTCTCTGCGTTGACCTTCCGGAGGACGTCAGGCAGGCGTACGCCGATGCCCGAGAGGATACTCCGGGGGTTGTCTTCACTATAAGCACCGCCGACGAGGAGGTCTTATCCGACATCCTCCTCCGCGGGTCTTTCATTGCGAACATGGACGACAGTCTTCCCACCAGCCGTCGCTCGCTCTCAGACCCGGATCAGTGGCACTTCCAGTCTGACTTTGAGGTTTCCAACATCCGCATCATCCAGAGACGCTCTCTTGACTCATCGCGATTGGACAGTAAATACCCTTCCCACATGCCATTCTATCTCTACGGCACGAGGGACCAGATGCACATAGACCACATCCTTCTTTGCTCCCCCAACGTGCAACTGTCATCTGACCAGGTCACGCTGGACCTGCACCCTGATTTCGGCGACTTTGACTTCGACGCAGAGCTGGAGGACGGGGTGATTGCGGTGATGGATGATGTTCGAGAAGAGGTGATGCAACCGTTCGGACCCGGCCACGACCCAACGTTCTTCAGACCCAACCGCACCTTCCGCGTATCACTATACCGAGACCCGTCCTCATCTCCAGGCATGGCTAGTCCCTTCTCCGACCTCCTCGCTCGCGGCACTATCACCCTCGGTGCATGCGTATACCGAGACTTCGAGAAGATCAACCGCGACCTCACTGCGCCGGTGACGAAGTCAAAGAGGACGGCGACGCCAGAGTTCGAGGCGTTCAAGAAGTTCATCACTGGCGAGACCGACTGCCAAAAGCTGGACTTCGCCACTCTCGACATTGTCCCTCCACAACCACCAGCAGCGCCGCCAGTCAAACTCGGTGGCTTCCTGATAGCGGATCGATATCAAGAAGGGGCATGCAGCGACCGGAACCGCAACATCGGGAAGCGCAGTTCGTGGAAGGTCTCTTGGTCGACTGATATGGGGAGATCACAATGAATTGTCCGTCATTTTCTGGTTTGGGTTGTCGCGTTCTGTCCGGGTACGTGTCGTGTAAGATTGTTCGAGTAGACGTAGACATGTTCCATAGCAAATCACAATATCACCGCCTACATTCTCTGCATTAGCTTGGGCAATGCAAGAACGAACACGACTCACAGTTCGATCCAATCAGGAATCCTGAAGCGTGGAAAACAACGTCGATATGATTCACACAATGGTGAGTAGCCTCGCGGACTTGGAGTTTCAGAAGAGATAGACATGGTTTGCACGTTCAAGCTTCGAATGCCGTAACTGTCAAGGAGGTTATCCTCGAGTTTTCCTCACCAGCCCCATTCAGTTCCGTTCCATCTGATCGTGGCGTCGCATTCTTTAGATCCAGTAACGCGATGGCAGGTAGAAAATTCTCGGAGGAGAGCAGTACGAAGGCTTCGCGGCGATCTGTGAACTCCTTCCACCTCGTCCCCCGGCAACCATGAGTCACCGACGACGTGCAGGGTCGCAGACCTGAGATTCCCGGACTCTGCACACAACAAGCACACAATCCGCTCTATGTGCACCACCTGCCAACCGGGCAGGAGTAACATGTGAGAGCGCCACGGAGGTTCGGTTTATCCACCCAACAGACATGTGAACACTAAAGACATCAGAGAAGAAACCGGCGCACCACCGAATCACAACCCACCAAACCCAGCGCTGAATCCGCCGCGTTCGTTTAAAGCGATCAACAGCTTGTTGAGAACGGTGTTGCTGACAATGAAAATATCTGTTGCAAATCCGTTTGCAGCTGCAACTTCATGTCCTGACTGCTAACGCAGCTACCGTATTCGCCACAACCTGTTTTCATTAGAATATCCTCCCAGAGCCAGTCACAGAGAGAACCTCACCATCACTGGTCCGCGATCAATGATCATCTCCTGTCACGTCTTCAGAAAGCCATTCTCTGTCCAAGTCACCAGCTCCAGCTTCAGGTGGTGGATACTTTGCAAGTCCATACAGCTCGCGAGTCAATTGGATCAGGACCATCCAACCAAGATTGGATGGTCCCACTTTGACGCGTACGTTGAGCATATTCAACTTGAGCCTAGTCGCGGTAGACGGCGAAAACACCCACCAAAAATACCGAAGGGTCGTCGAAAGAACCCGCCGACTATACCCAGAGCTCACCGCGGGAGAGTCTCATAAATCCTTACCTGTAACAGTACTTACAGTTCGTCGGACCCCTCCAGGGGGTAGGTACCCTGAAATGACAGAACAGTTTCAGGCTCCGGTCACTTCTTGGGGATTCCGGCCGCAGTGCCGGTCGGAATTTGGGTCGGAATGTCCCGGGATCTCAGACGGAGCGTCGGAGTGTCGAATATACCTCTTTGGAGTTATCAACTTATTTAAACCACGATGTCGAAGCCCGCATCCACTAGCTCTCAGATGAATGCGTCCTCAAAAACAAAGAAATCTGTTCAGTTTGATTTAATTCCCAAAGTACGCATGTCTTTCATCCAAATGTTGATATTGAGCTTATACCACGCGACAGGTCTCCCAACTTGAACCTGCTACTTCCAGCCATTCCTCGTCCGGCTTATCCGCAATTCCTGAAGATGCGCCTAAAAATGAGCCTTCCAATCCTCCAGTTGTAGCGAAACGAACTCGGCCTCGCCTCCCCCCTTCACCGCCTTATCCCATCGAACCGATTCCTGACGAAATCCGTGAAGGCCGAGATTGTTTCTTCTACGCTTCGTATATCCCATACCGGCGCATTGCGGACATTGCAAGGAGATGCTATCCAGGCAGGGACAAGCTGACACTTGACCTGGACCTCGCCACCGACAGCGACATGCTCTTCGTCCAGGCGATGCTCCAAACTCTCTTAGGCGGGCAATGTCGCATTCGGCGTACCGTCGTCGACCAGTGGCACAAGGACAACATCAAGAAAATCAAGGGCGAGGTCGGGAGCGAGGTGTGCGTCGCTGTTGTTCGCATCGACAACGGAGCGGGGCTCGTGTGGGCGACCGACCCATCGCCGACGTTGACGGTTGCTGGGGTTGAGTACCTGGAGAAGCTTAGCTTATCCAAACCATGTTGGTGGGAGGGATACATCTTTTGGTATGGTTGTCTGCTGCTACCTTTCTTTCTCACTGACTCACCTGTTCCTATAGCTAACAATCTGAGGAGTCAGCGAGACAGATATGTCTCTCCTAGTCTTTGTTTTCTCCTGCCACCTATCTTCTGCTCTCGTTGTCGTCCTGCTGTGTATTGCATGGGTTTGCTTTCAAAATCGGAATAAAGGATTTTATACAGTTAGAATGGTCTGCTTCAGACATTGGGACCAATTCGTCTAAAGACTAGCACAACAACCGCTCTTTCAACTAGTCTTGCGAGGCAGAAATATGCTTCTAAATTGAAGTGGACGCAACAATCAGCTCTACACTACGAGTAACTAGCGACATAAGAGAACTATCCAAATGAGTGTGCTATTGTGTCGAGATCAACCTGGCTGACATATATTCGTACTCGCCACAGTGATATATTTCTACTGTCTCCATGGCCGACCAAATGAAGGCCTCGACTGAGCTGACCTCCACAGCAAACACTTCACTGAACAAAAAAGCTGTTTCTTTTGATGTTACATATAGGTCCGTGTACAATCCTTTTGCTCAATGTTGCTCTGGCGTGTTGATAGCAGAGTTCCACTCGAACAGCGTCTGACTCCTTCCACCGCCAAAGAACCTCCACAGAATGGTCACAACGCACTTCCAAACGCAAGGAGACCAATACTCGTATTTCATTCCCATCTTCCCACCCTCGCCAGCATCATGCGGTCGAACCTATTACACGTGAGATGCTTCGAGGCCAGAGCTGCTTTTTCTATTTCGTACCGGAAAATCGCAGGGATTGGTGTTCTGCCCCAGACGGAGGAACCTGACGCTCGACTTGGTCCTGGACACCGACAGCGACATCTTGTTTGCTCTGGACGGTATACGGGGCCAGGCATGCGTCCGTCGCACCGTCGTCGCATTCATTCTGCATGGTGCGAACCCAGTATACACGGGTATCCATACCCATGTTTCTCATGTCCAATTTCGGGGAACAAGTCATCCTCTGCGTTGATCTCCCGGAGGACATCAGACAGGCGTACGCCAATGCCTGAGAGGATACTCCGGGGGTTGTCTTCACAAAAAGCACCGCCGACGCGAGGAGGGTTTTTTCCGACATTCTCCTACCGCGGGTTTTTCATTGCGAACATGGACGACAGTCTTCCCACCAGCCGTCGCTCGCTCTCAGACCCGGATCAATGGCACTTCCAGTCTGACTTTGACCAGAAGCGCTCTCTCGACTCGTCGCTATTGGTCAGCAAATACTCTTCCCACATGCCATTGCATCTCGACGGCACGAGGGACCAGATGCACATAGACCACATCCTTCTCTGTTCCCTCACGTGCAACTGTCATTTGACCAGGTCACGCTGGACTTGCACCTTGAATTTGGTGTAGACGTGTTCTGTAGCAACTTCAGATCACAACATCACCGCCTGCATTCCCTTTATCAGCTTGGCCGCCATTCGCAACGGAAGAGCGAACACGACTCACAATTCAACCCAATCAGGTCTCCTGGAGCGTGGAAAACAACATCAATATAGTTCGCACAATGGTAAATGGCCTCGCGGACTTGGAGTTTCAGAAGGGATAAGTATGGTTTGCACGTTCAAGCTTCGAATGCCGTAACTGTCAAGGAGGTTATCCTCGAGTTTTCCTCACCAGCCCCATTCAGTTTCGTTCCATCTGATCGTGGCGTCGCGTTCTTTAGATCCAGCAACGCGATGGCAGGTAGAAAAATCTCGGAGGAGAGCAGTACGAAGGCTTCGCGGCGATCTGTGAACTCCCTCCACCTCGTCCCCCGGCAACCATGGGTCACCGACGACATGCAGGGTCGCAGACCTGAGATTTCCGGACTCCATCTGCGCACAATCCGTTGACAACCCGCTCTGTTCGCCACCTGCCACCTGAGGAGGAGTAACATGTGAGTGAGCCACGGAGGGTTCAGTTTATCCAACGGACAGAACAGAAAAACGTCGTGATATATAGAAGAACAATGTACAGGTTCACCCTACCCATGTTTTCACATCGACCTAGAACAATCCCAATAAATCCTCCTCCGCTGTCTGCTGCCGGGCTGGTGGTTGTGGGGGTGCTGGGGAGGAGGCTTGCAGCACAGATGGTGTCGCAGGTGGTACAGGTGAAACCGGCGCGCCACCAAATGACAACCCACCAAAGCCAGCGCTGAGTCCGCCGCCGGGAGGTTGACTTGGCGTGCTGCCCATTCCGGTGTTGCCGAATATCGAGACAAGGTCGTCCAGTGGATTGCTGGAGTTCCCCGAGAGGAGGTTGGCAGCAGCCGGTGTGGCAGCGAGCACCTGTGTAGCGGCAAGACCGGATGGTTGCTGGGTATCTGTAGGGTCGTCGAAATTGAGAAGGTTTTCCGCTTGCTGACCAGCAGCAACCGTTTGGAAGGCCTTCCGAGCAGTACTTTGGTCGTCCTCAAGACTACACATCCACAGTCAGAGAGAACTATGCGGTGAGGAAGCATGACTACATACTCGGTGCCCTTTCTTGGGAGTGCGTCGGCACCAATACGTCCCCGGCCCACGAAGGTTTCTGCAGGTTTGTGATACACCGACGCCAAGGTCGAAATCTCCCCGATCAGCTCCTCCAATAACGCAGGTGCCACTGTAGTCCGTGGAAGGGTGATGGCAGGTCGATGGGCTTGCACCACGCTCTGGAAATATTTTGAATGATGTCATCCCGTGCATTTATGCGAAAGGACGTACCTTTGCAGCGCCCGGGTCCGTTGAAAGCAGTCTCCAGTAGATGTACGCACGATCTCGTACATCAGGGGAGTCACAGTCTTTCGTCGCAGTGTTGAGGACCCGCTGTACGAGCCCTTGCGATGAGTCTGGCTTGCGAAGGTATAGTTTAACGACGGCAGTAAGGGTTTGCAGTTGAACCTGGTCACGAAATACATATTAGCGCAGTCAAAAAGAAGGGTATCCAAACGCACTGGATATGACTCCTCGGTGAAGGTATCGACGAAGATGCCCAATAGTTCATCAGCGTTATCAATCTTATTTGCGTACTCTCCAATAATCCAGATCAACGAAGCCTTGGCTTCAGGTTCGTCCAGCTCATCCAAGTTTGCGCAGAGAGTGGGGATGACACCCTCGTAAGTTGAAGGGTACTTTCGGAAGATATCCTGATGTTGGCATATCTTAGCGCAAGTTTACCAGATATCAACGGCCAACGTACCTTCATCACCACCACTGCCTCCTGAACGACATAGCTGACGCGTGTGTTGATCAGCTCCAGCAATACATTGACGCAGCGCTCCGCAGCTTCGTCTATCTTGATAGCAGCTTGTCCGATCGCCTTGATACTCCGTCTAACGAAGTCCACATCCACCTCCGAGGCATATCTAGAGGCATGGAAGTGAGCTTCTTGGTGGAACCAATGTGGACCAATACAAAGCTTACTCTTTCAACTCGCTCAGGAGCGCGTCCACGTTGTTCTCCGAGGCTAAACGAACCATGATGTCTAGTTTCTCGACCTTGACGTAGAGAGGATCGTTGTATTTGCAGAAGAATACACGCATTTCGCTGGAGAGAATGTCCGGTCGTTTCTGTAGCAGGAGGTTGATATCACGCAAGGCAACCCATTGAACTTCGGGAGGATTTGAGAGTAGAGTGACCAAGGGAGGCGCCATCTTGCGAATCATTTGTTTGATGAGGTTCTCTGAACGAACTCCCCGCAAATGGATCATGATGACCTTGAGACGATATCAAGGATAGTACTGGTCTTTAGTAGTGTGCGGCTCACCTTGACAGCAGCAAGTACGACGCTGGCATTTGCATGTTGGAACTGCGGAACCACTCGCTCACAGATGTGCTCGCTCTCCCGCTCATCCTGTGTTTCGTACCGCGCAAGGGCGTTCAGAATAGCCACACGTCCCCACTCCGAGCATTCGTTCAAGGCGATCAATAGCTTGTTGAGAACGGTGTTGCTGACAATGAAGATATCCGTTGCAGATCCGTTCGCAATTGCAGCTTCATGTATGTCCGTTAATGCAGCTACCGTATTCGCCACGACCTGTTGTTCATTAGAACATCCTCCTAAGGCTAGTCACAGAGACAACCTCACCATGGGGTTACTGTCCGCGATCATCTCCTGTAACGTCTCCAGGAAGCCATTCTCTATCACCAGCTCCGGCTTCAGATCATACAGCTTTGCAACACATAGTGCGGCAGTCTTCCGGACGTAGGGATTCTCGTCACGGAGACACTTCTGCAGAGGATCGCAGAGGTAGTCAATGATCTTCTCGGCGCGTAGACATCCCATCGTACGAATAGCCAGTGCCCGGACGAGAGGGTTGGGGTCATCGGTATCCTTTACGAAGGTGTTAACTGCAAGAATGACGAGTTCTGGTTGTGTTTTGGCGTAGTTCATGAGGTAGAGATATACGAGTTTCTTTTGCTCCAGGTCGTCTGTCTGCATGTTCTTGAGTACATCCGGGAACAAGCCACTAACATCTTGTGTCGTCCCTCAGACAAAACAACCTTAAGAAGTACTGAGCAAGAGCACTGTACGCACCTTTCTGAACGGTCATGTTCGCAATAACCCTCTTAATAGCATCCTTCCGCTTGTCCCGATACTCGCTGTTCAGATCCGCGCTCAGCTCAAAGTTCTCTCCTTTCCGTGGTGGTGCTCGCATCGTCGCCATCGTTGTATCAGCACGTCGGTCGTCGTCGTCGTCGTCGTTCGGAGGAGGAGAGAGGGCTGAGCAGAAAGTTATGTAGAACGGTTGCGGGCGAGACTGACTGGGAGGGACTCGTGTGAATGATATTCCTTTCTCGGCGGTAATCTCAATCGTCTACTCAGATCATCAGAGGGCTTTCACCTGGAAGAATGTTTGCTTGCAGCACCTGCGATGAGCAAGCAGAGCGATCTTACATGTCTCGATAAGAATGGGTACGGTTTATTATCTGGAGGGGCGCGAGACTAGGTTGAAAGTAGCCGGAGATGCGGAAGCTGAACAAACGAGAACTATCTCAAACTCAGGCAGACTCCTTCTTGCAATACTAGCATCGTTGTAACCCTGCAGCTCCTTAGAACAACCACCTGGATCATCTAACGTGTATGTACCTCTTTGATTATGATGGTGTCAAGAAGGTGAGCATGTTTGAGCGGTAATCGGCATTGTGCCGAACGAGCTCCGACTGTCGGAGTATGCCAATCACCATGTGGCATGTGGCCAGGTGTGGCGTCAATCTCGAGTCAGCCAGTTCTCCAACCATACTCGTGCTCCGGAAAAACCATACTCAATGACTTCGGCCAACGAAAATGTCGCATCTGAACCGTTCGACGACGTTGGGGCAGATATCATACTGAGGACTTCTGATGGTGTTGATTTTTACATTTACAGGATTATCCTCTCGTTATCATCACCATTCTTCAAGTCCATGTTTAGTCTGAAACAACCAAAGGACTCGAGTGGCAGCTTGGTATCTGCAGAGGGGCAACATATCATACCAGTACAAGAATGCAGCAGGACGCTGGACTTCCTCTTACGACTATGCTATCCAATACCGGACCCAGATATTCAAACTATCGAAGACATCGGCAACGTCCTAGAGGCAGCGATGAAGTACGAGATGGAGCAGCCAACCAAGCTGATGCGCAAGCTTCTCCTAGAAACCTCAACCGTTCATCCACTTCGAGGGTTCGCCGTGGCCTGTCGTCTTCGCATGGACGATGAGGCCAAAACAGCCGCGAGACTGTGGCGTGCTGAGCGTATGCCCTGCATACCCGAAGCGCCTGCCGGACGGAGCGGTGTAATGGAGTGGAGTCTGACCCTTGCTGGTCAGACATATATTGAACAGTTGGATCAAGTCTCGGCGGGGTCGTACTTTAGACTCCTCCGCTTCCTGCAGGCTGGTATTGAAGTGGATAGTTTCTGCAATCCACCGCCTAACCAGGAGGAATACACGTTAAAAACGGCACAACCAACGCCGCTACCGACTCTCAAGGACCAGCCTGCGGATCTTATCGTTCGGTCCTCAGATGGTGTTGACTTCCCCGTCCACAAATTCATGATATCCTTCGCTTCATCTCTCCTCTCGAGTGGCGTCGCACTTCTATCTCCTTCCAAGAAGCTGCCCATCGTCGAAGTCGACGAACATAGCTCCATCCTAGACCTTGCGATCCAACTCAGTTATCCCATGGAAGACCCCGAACTTACCGACCCCGAACTTGCCATCCGACTCCTCCAACACGCCACAACCTACAACTCCCGACGAGCCAAAGACTTCATCAGACGCACCCTCCCAACGCTCCCGACGCTCAACCCACTCCGCCTATTCTTTATCGCAGCCCAACACTCCTGGCACCCCGAAGCCCGTTCCGCCGTCCTCCGCCTCCTCCACTGTCCCATCGACTCCGCATACGTACCCGAGATGGAACATGTCTCCGCGCGCGTGTACCGCGCCTTCCTCAAGCATCACAACGAATGTCTCCGAAAAGTCGCGGAAATCGCCCTGCGCGATACCCCGACAGCGTTCTTGCCCAGAAACGCGTCGGTAGCGAGGTTGACGAGCGGGTACGCGCGAGTTGCCCCTGCGATTTATTCGCCCATGGTGGATCATGCGGTGTCGATTTTGAAGAGAGATCCGTTTAGGATATCGTATGATCTTGAAGCTATGAGGAGCAATAGCGAGCAACTTATGGATGAGTTGCAGATTGCGCTAGATGAGGTGCGTATTCTGGTGTGCTGTCCGATGAAAGTGCGCTGATACATCCCGCCGGGCCTTGCTTTTTAGGTTTCTCTTGACCTCTGATCGATTTTCCATTTTATGGTTGCGGCAGGACCGTAATTAGGTTTGTTAGTACTTGACTGGATGGGTTATCTTCGTTATTCTTCCTATGATCTGTGTATGAACTAGTCAAGTGAATGTTACATATAATGTGCCGTCTTCTCCAGAAAGCAGCAATAGTATTGACTAGCGACACACAATACACCTGGAGTACCATCTGTTACTCCTCACCAACACGCGTCATCACCACTTGCGCAACATCCATTATGCCATAATCAGACCCAACACTACGAAGTAACCTCTTCCTTCCTTCCTGCTCCTCTTCCGTCCCCATGACGCCAAATGCCACCGCTCTCGTTTCAGCCCCGTCGTCTCCCCTCTCAAGCACAAACTTAACTTTGACCTCCGCCAATTCCTCTTCCGTCGTCTCAAACGGCGTGGTGTCCTTCCCATATCCCTCTGGGAACAAGGAGGTGAAGGTGAGCACGAAGTCCTCATCGCCGGGGCCGACGTGGGTGATGCGAAGGTGGGATGTTAATATCGTAGGGTATGCGGCGTAAAGGGTGTTCCGGTTCTCTTCTGCAGTTACGTCTTCGAAAACTGAGAACGTCTTCAGAACGTCACGACACTCAGGCGAAGTGCTTGTCGGCGCACACAGTGTGATCTTGCCATACCCCGCATCCCAGTACGTCCCCGCAAACCGCTCGATAGGTGTTCTCAAGCCAGGCCCTGTCACCCTCTGAGAGGGAACCTGAGGTGTCAACTTGGAACGTGAGTGCCCGGCCACGGCGGGAGAAGACACGCTCCCCAAGTCACTCGTGTCCGATCCCAACACGTCCCGAATGATGCGCATAACCAGCCTCAACTGAGCGTCATTCTTCTCGTCGGCGTTCGCAAGCACGACGATCCCGAGGTCATCTTCTGGCAGGAATCCTACCCGCGTGCTGAACCCTGGGATTCCTCCGCTGTGGTACACGAACTATGAAACCGATTTGAGTAAAAGCTGCTATCGATTGGCTGTCATCAACGCACCTCATGGCCACTGTATGATACACGGTGCCATCCCATACCGTATCCCGAAATCGAAGTGTGCGGGGAACTTCCCCGCCCGGCTACTATGGCATGGGAGGTAGTGACAGCGTCAAAGGCCGACCTGGGGATGACGGTAGCGTTCGTGTCCTTGTTAACACCTTTATTCAGGAGCGTTCTCAGCCATTTTGTCTAGAGCGACAGAGTTCGATCAGCTTCGTGTGGGAGAGAACGACACGGGGGGTGAGATTAGGGTCGGTGAGATTTGGACGAACCATGTCCACGGCGTTGGAGATGACGCCACCCGGCCCTGCGAACAGATCCCGCGTAGAGTCGGTGAACCACGTTGGAAGCCTTCGGCCTGTGGGTGTCCAGGACTGTGTCAGGTCGTTATCGTGCGCGGCCTCTGTAGGCGAGTAGGTGGTCGAAGTCATGTTCAATGGTGTAAAGATACGCTCTTTCACAAAATCAACGTAGGGCATCCCGGAGTACACGGAGATTAGGTGCGATGCCACCATATACATCTACACGTAGTGAGTGACGAACTGCTGTAGTCCATGGACTGAACCGACCTGGTTGTTGTATGACCATTTCTCTCGGAGTTCATACGCAGAACGTAGATTCTTCAGATTGAGAAGTATATCATGCGGGGAGTTCGTGGACACAGGAGCGTAGTCGTGCCTATGACATGGGCCATATTCATCAACGTCAAGGGTCCACTGCACATGGTGAAAGCAAGTCAAAAATACCTCGGGATACCAGACACATGAGACAGCACGTCTCTGATGCTGACCTTCTTGGTCGTCCACTCGTCCTGCAGTTTCCATTCCCCCGGTAAGATGTCCACTACTTTGGTGTCCCAATCGAATACATTCACATGAGGTGGGAGCGCGGTCACGTTCTTGCCGTGAGCGAAATCATCCATGAGAATGCCCATGCTCGCTGACAAGAACGCTTTGGAGCATGACGCGAGGATGAACGACGTCTGTATTGAAACGTGGAGTGAGGGCCTTGAAGGATTAGATGAACAAACTTACACTGGCAGAAATGCTCGTTCCATCCTCGTCCTTCTGTCCCCATGCTCCATACTCAACCTGACCATCCGAACGCACCAGACCTAATGAAAGACCAGGGATTTGCTCGTCCGCAATAAGCCTCTCAATAAAGTAGGTGAGTTCTGGGGTGATAAGCTTCTTAGGCAGGCCCATTGAACGGGACTTGTCGTTGTGTGTTGGAGAGAACGGTTTGCATGAAGAGGACTAATCCTGATTGCAGTATCATGGCCAATCGTGCAATATCGCGTTATTTATAGAGAAAGGCTGAATGCTCCAGGACCGCAGTTCGAACATCACTGTGCGCAGTGGCATGGGATGATGGAGGTCGGGCTGAAAGGCGGAAGGCGCTCGTGCCATGCTTTGGCCCAACCGACCACCATCTCCAAAAATGCCTCCAATCCCAATGAAATGTACATCACATTGCTGCCAATGGGGGGAAAGAAAGTCAGTACCCATGTCACGATAGTAATTTCTCGTCCTAAACTGACTTCAACACGTAAGTTACAGTACGACTTGATGTTTCTTTGCGAGCGTCAGCTAACCAAAGTTGAGAGCAGAATGTGACCGATATCCGCAGTATAGACTCAGTCAATACTGATTACCACTACTCCATTCCATTGCTGCGAACCCTACGTTACCCGTGCCCTGATTCTCGATGTCTCGAAAACGTTCAAGTCAAGAAGGTTTTCGGTGCGTGAGGAACGACTGAACGACTCACTTCGTTTGACGAACTTACCTCGGCGTGCGTCGTTAGAAGGTCTTTGGGTGATAATCTGTTCTTCTGCACGCCTTGGTGGAACATTGGCACAAGACGCTTCGGAAGGAGGTCACGTAGGTGTGTGGTAGCCAAGGCGACGCAAGCAGACGGCAAAAACAATTCGAGGACGAGATGCCCATTGTGCAGGACACTCCGGTCCCGAAACTCGCCGGATTTTGCTTCTTGTGCTCAGTGGGCTGTATTTGCAAGGTCGATACATCACAGAACGCTGCTGTCGGGAGCACTGAGACATTCGATCCGTTACATGACTCCACTACTCGCTCAGTCCTCAGTCCTTGACAGCTTGACAACGCATCTTCCACAACATGTGAAGCTTCCTCTACGGGGAGCGTTTCCAAACACCCGGTCGCATGGCAGCGAACTCGGCCTTGTCTCCCCTCCTCACCACCTTTTCCCATCGACCCCATTCCGGACGAGACTCGTGAAGACCGTGGCTGCGGCTTTTTACGGATCATACGTGTCGTATCTACGTATTGTGGACCTTGCTATGGATTTTTATCCTGGAAGAAAATACTTGAAACTCGACCTGAACCTCGCCACTGAAGGCAGCAGCGCAGACTCTTCTCAGACCAGTGGCACAAGGACAACATTAAGGGGATCAGTCGGGAGTCGGGACGACTGCTAACTTATTACCGAGTCGGACCCACAGTTTCTCTGTTGTACCTGACCGCGGGCGTTGGCTTGTGGTTGAAACCAATGGCTCGCCGGCTCAGGCTATGTCCAATGTAACGAACGATCCCAATCAAACAGCGCTCTAGGGACAGACCATTTCCTCCTTGCCGTGCTGAAATTCACGCCCTAGTGCACATTACTGTACATACTCATTTGGATAGCTCCCTTATGTCGCTAGTTACTGGTAGTGTAGAGCTAATTGTTGCCTGTACTTCTATAACTTAGGAGACTCCTAGGAGCATCTTTCCGCCATTTCTTACCGAGACCTTCGCAAGACTGGTTGATTGGGCGGTTGTTGTGCTGATCTTTGGACGAATTGATCAAGTAGACCGTTCTAACTGTAGAAAATACTTTATTCCGATTTTGAAAGCAAACCCATGCGATACACAGCAGGACGACAACGAAAGCAGACGACAGGTGGCAAGAGGAAAAGACATATCTGCCTCATTGGCTCCTCATATTGTTAGTACTATCTATAGGAACAGGTTAGTCAGTAACAAAGACAGATAGCAGACGAGCGTACCACAAGATGTATCCCTCCCACCAGCATGGTTTGGATAGGCTAATTTCCTCTAGGTAATCAACCATAGCAAACGTCAACCTCGGTGTTGAATCGGACGCCCAAATGAGCCCCGCCCCGTTGTCAATGCGGACAACAGCGACGCACACCTCGCTCCCGACCTCACCCTTGATTTTCTTGATGTTGTCCTTGTGCCACTGGTCGACGACGGTGCGCCGAATGCGACATTGGACGCCTAAATGAGTTTGGAGCATTCCCTGGACGAAGAACATGTCGGTGTCGGTGGCAAGGTCCAGGTCAAGTGTCAGCTTGTTCCTGCCGGGATTGTATTGTCTTGCGATGTCCGCCATGCGCCGGTATGGAATGTGCGAAGCGTAGAAGAAACAATCACGGTCTTCACGGATTTCGTCAGGAATGGGTTCGATGGGATAAGGCGGTGAAGGGGGGAGACAACGCCGAATTAGGTTCACTACAACTGGAGGATTGGAAGGCTCATTTTCAGGCGCATCTTCAGGAATCGCGGATAAGTCGGACGAGGAATGGCTGGAAGTAGCAGGTTCAAGTTGGGAGACCTGTCGCGTGGCATGAACGTGACGTGTACATCAGCAGTTGGATGAAAGACATGCGTACTTTGGGAGTTAAATCAAAGGCAACAATTTTCTTTTTCTTTGAGGACGCATCCATCTGAGAAATAGTTGACGCAGGCTTCGACATGGTGGTTCAAGTCGACAAGGCCAGAGAGGTATATCTTAGTCTAACACTCCGACGCTCCGTCCGAGATCCCGAGACATTCCGACCCAGATTCCGACAGGCACTGCGGCCGGAATGCCCAAGAAGTGACCGGAGTCTGAAGCTGTCCGCCCGTTCATCTAGCGTGCACCTAACCAGCGAACGGTTGTGAAGGGCTACTTATCTATTGTTGGTCTATTGTACTTATCGGTTCTTGTCGTTCAACACATCCACCTTTTCGTTTGGTTTACTAGTAATTCACTCCACCCACCTTTCGTTCGCGACACGACATTATTTTTTATAGTAACGACCCACCTACACAATATACTCGCGCTTTATGCATTTTACTCTCTACTATCGCATCTTGCACGACTGCATCATCGACATTGGCAAAGATGAGGTTGGGCGTGAGGTTTGCATCGCTGTCGTTCGCATCGACGATGGAGAAAGGCTCATGCACGCAACAATCCGGGTGCAGACTTTGACGTCGCCAGGGTTGAGTCTGTAGAGAGTGCCGCAGACTGATATTTGACATTCGCCCCCAAGATAATAATATATAATTCGAACGACATACGAATCGCTGTTTGTCAGCGGAACTGGCGGTGAATGAAGCTTTGAGAGCGTTTGGCCTCAGGCTGGACCTTACCAAAGGCCATAAAAACTACGGTCTTCTTGTCAGCTCATATATTATGTGGAGGTTGACTGTAGCCAAGCATAAGCCATGCTGGGCGAGTTATTTGAGTGCGGACGGGCCTCAGTCGGTGTTTCAAAACTGACACGTTTACGGTCTATCATCAACTTGAACCGTCATGCATCATGTCCAGTTCACGCACATCCATCAGCTCTCAGATGGATGCGTCCTCAAAGAAAAAGAAAATTGTTGCCTTTGATTTAACTCCCAAAGTACGCATGTCTTTCATCCAACTGTTGATGTATATGTCAGGTTCATACCACGCGACAGGTTTCCCAACTTGAACCTGCTACTTCCGGCCCTTCCTCGTCCGGCTTATCCACGATTCCTGAAGATGCGCCTGAAAATGAGCCCTCCAATCTTCCAGTTGTAGCGAAACGAACTCGGCCTCGCCTCCCCCCTTCTCCGCCTTATCCCATCGAACCCATTCCTGACGAAATCCGTGAAGGCCGAGACTGTTTCTTCTACGCTTCGTATATCCCATACCGGCGCATTGCGGACATCGCAAGGAGATGCTATCCAGGCAGGGACAAGCTGACACTTGACCTGGACCTCGCCACCGACAGCGACATGCTCTTCGTCCAGGCAATGCTCCAAACTCTTTTAGGAGGACAATGTCGCATTCGGCGCACCGTCGTCGACCAGTGGCACAAGGATAACATCAAGAAAATCAAGGGTGAGGTCGGGAGCGAGGTGTGCGTCGCTGTTGTCCGCATCGACAACGGAGCGGGGCTCGTGTGGGCGACCGACCCATCGCCGACGTTGACGGTTGCTGGGGTTGAGTACCTGGAGAAGCTTAGCCTATCCAAACCATGTTGGTGGGAGGGATACATCTTTTGGTATGATTGTCTTCTACCTCTCTTTCTTCCTGACTAACCTGTTCCTATAGCTAACAATCTGAGGAGTCAGTGAGACAGATGTCTCTCCTAGTCTCTGTTTCCTCCTGCCACCTGTCGTCTGCTCTCGTTGTCGTCCTGCTGTGTATTGCATGGGTTTGCTTTCAAAATCGAAATAAAGGATTTTATACAGTTAGAATGGTCTACTTCAGACGGTTTACATTGGACATAGCCTGAGTCGGCGTTTCAACCACGAGCCAACGCCCGCGGTCAGGTCCAACAGAGAAACTGTGGGTCCGAGTTGGTAATAAGTCAGCAGTCGTCCCGACTCCCGACTGCCAATGTCGATGATGCAGTCGTGCAAAATGCGATAGAGAGGAAAAGGTGTACCGAGAAGTACAAGAGACCAACAATAGATAAGTAATCCTTCACAGCCGTTCGCTGGTTAGGTGCGCGCCAATACGTTGATATCAACTTGAACTTCAACCAGCAACGCCACGAACTCACATCCATCATGTCCACGTCTCTGAAGTCCGCAACCTCGGACAAATCCTCGAGGAAGAAGAAATGTCACAAATCACTCATCATCTTTTCTTGCTTTCTCGCATAGCGCACAGTGTTCATTCAGTTCATATCGAAGGGTTCGGAATCGGCCACTGCAACCAACTCCCCTAACCCTTCCTCATCGAACCCTCTTTCAGGACAAGGTCATGCGAATGACTCCTCTAATCCTCCAGCTGCAAGGAAACGAACTCGCCCACAACTCCCACCTTCGCCACCCTACACCATTGAGCCCATATCAGATGAGATTCGCGAAGGCCGAATGTGCTTCTTCCACGCATCATACGCCCCTTATCGACGGATTGCAGATGTCGCAAGGAAGTTTTACCCCAGAAGGACGGAAATCAAGCTCGACCTGGACCTCGCCACCGACACCGACATGCTCCTGGTGCAGGCCACTGGCATGGTCCAATTCATCTTCGGGAAACACTGTCGCATTCGGCGCACCGTCATCGATCAGTGGCACAAGGACCACATCAAGGCTCAAGGGTGAAGTGGGAGATGAAGCCTGTATCAAGCCTGAGGCAATCACGCTCGCTGGGATTCAGTACCAAGAATCTCTGTCTATACAGATCGCGTTGGTGGGCGGGATATGGTTTGTGGTATGATTACAGCCCTACATGATACTCGATCTTCGCTCATATTGATACGTAGAAGATACCATTACGCTCAACTCCAAGGCATAAGTCGCTAACCACAGACTCTCCCGGTCTTGAAATTTCACTGTTGTGTCGAGATCAACCCTGGCTAACATATATTTGTACTCGCCACAGTGATATTTCCAGTGTTCCATGGCCAGTCCGCTGCGCGCTTCCAAACGCAAGGAAACCAATACTCATATCCCATTCCCATCTTCCCACCCTCGCCAGCATCATGTGCTCGAACCTATTACACGTGAGATGCTTCGAGGCCAGAGCTGCTTTTTCTATTTCGTACCGGCAAATCGCACAGAGGGACGTGATGCTCGACTTAGTCCTGGCCACCGGCAGCGACATGTTGTTTGATCCGGATGGTTTACGGGGTACCAGGCATGCGTCCGTCGCACCGTCGTCGCATTCATTCTGCAGGGTGCGAACTCAGTATACACGATATCCATACCCATGTTGCTCATGGCCAATTTTGGGGAACAAGTTATCCTCTGTGTTGATCTCCCGGAGGACATCAGACAGGCGTACACCAATGCCTGAGAGGATACTCTGGGGGTTGTCTTCACAAAAAGCACCACCGACGCGAGGAGGGTTTTATCCGACATCCTCCTACCGCGCGGGTCTTTCATTGCGAACATGGACGACAGTCTTCCCACCAGCCGTCGCTCGCTTTGTGTTTGCCGTGCTGAAATTCAAATATTCACGCCCTAGTGTGCATACTGTACATCCTTATGTCGCTAGTTACTCGTAGTGTAGAGTTGATTGTTGCCTGTACTTCTACAACTTAGGAGCATCTTCCTGCGATTTCTTACCGAGACCTTCGCAAGACTTGTTGCAAGAGCGGTTGTTGTGGAATTGGTTCCAATGTCCGAAGTAGACCAATATATCTTTTATTCCGATTTCATGCAATAGACAGCAGGACGACAGCGAGAGCAGACAACAGGTGGCAAGAGGAACTAGAGACTACGAGAGACATATCTATCTCACTGACTCCTCAGATTGTTAGCTATAGGAACAGGTTAGTCAGTGAGAAAGAAAGGTAGCGGACAACCATACCAAAAGATGTATCCCTCCCACCAGCATGGTTTGGATAGGCTAAGCTCCTCTAGGTACTCGACTCCAGCAACCGTCAACGTCGGCATTCGGTTGGACGCCCACACGAGCCCCGCTCCGTTGTCAATGCGAACAACAGCGACGCACACCTCGCTCCCGACCTCACCCTTGATTTTCTTGATGTTGTCCTTGTGCCACTGGTCGACGACGGTGCGCCGAATGCGACATTGGACGCCGAAACGAACTTGGAGCATTCCCTGGACGAAGAGCATGTCGCTGTCGGTGGCGAGGTCCAGGTCAAGTTTCAGCTTGTT
Organism: Cristinia sonorae; assembly: GCA_021029105.1. NCBI lineage: Eukaryota > Fungi > Basidiomycota > Agaricomycetes > Agaricales > Stephanosporaceae > Cristinia > Cristinia sonorae. The sequence goes on from JAEVFJ010000009.1 coordinate 713,283, forward strand.
CCTGTCTGGAAAGATTTCCCTTGTGATGTCCGCGATACGTCGGTATGGGATGTGCGAAGCGTAGAAGAAGCAGTCTCGGCCTTCACGGATTTCGTCAGGAATGGGCTCGATGGGATAAGGCGGTGAAGGGGGGATACGACGCCGAATTCGTTTCGCTACGACTGGAGGATAGGGAGGCTCATTTTCAGGCGCATCTTCAGGAATCACGGATAAGCCGGACGAGGAATGGCTGGATGTAGCAGGTTCAAGTTGGGAGACCTGTCGCGTGGTATAAGCTCAATATCAACATTTGGATGAGAGACATACGTACTTTGGGAATTAAATCAAAGGTAACGGCCTTCTTTGCTTTTGAGGACGCATCCATCTCAGAGCAACTAGTGGTGCAGGCTTCGACATAGTGGTTCAAGTTGACGAGAAGAGGTATATTTAAAACTCCGACGCTCCGTCCGACATCCCGGGAGATTCCGACCCGGTCGGAATCTGCGGCCGGAATCCCCAAGAAGTGACCGGAGTCTGAAGCTGTTTGCCCGTTCGTGCGCACGAAGGTCTGTTGTTGGGCGATTGCACTTCTCGGTTCTTGTCGTTCAACAGTTTACTAGTAATTCACCCCACCCACATTTCGTTCACGACACCAAGTGATTTGTTGTTTATATTGACGACCCACCTACAAAATATACTCGCGAGTCGCGCTTTCTGCCTTTTACTTTTTATCGCCTCGACGATGGAGAAGGGCTTATACACGCAACAATCTGGGTGCTGACTTTGACCGTCGCTGGGGTTGAATGAATAAAAAGGCTCTGTCTATTCAAGCCGTGCTGGTGGGCGGGTTATAATCCGTGATTTGATCTTCTGCCACCTTCCTTATTGAAGTTGACTTTCGGCTCAGTCGGCGTTTCAAAACTCACACGTTTACTGTCTCATCATCAACTTGAACCGTCATGTCCAGTTCGCTCACATCCACTAGCTCTCAGATGGATGCGTCCTCAAGAACAAAGAAAGCCGTTACCTTTGATTTAATTCCCAAAGTACGTATGTCTTTCATCCAACTGTCAATGTACACATCAGGTTCATACCGCGCAACAGGTTTCCGAACTTGAACCTGCTACTTCCAGCCATTCCTCGTCCGGCTTATCCGCGATTCCTGAAGATGCGCCTGAAAATGAGGCTTCCAACCCTCCAGTCGTAGCGAAACAAATTCGGCGTCGTATCCCCCCTTCACCGCCTTATCCCATCGAACCCATTCCTGACGAAATCCGTGAAGGCCGAGACTGTTTCTTCTACGCTTCGTATATCCCATACCGGCGCATCGCGGACATCGCAAGGGAAATCTATCCAGGCAGGGACAAGCTGGAACTTGACCTGGACCTCGCCACCGACACCGACATGCTCTTCGTCCAGGGAATGCTCCAAGTTCGTTTCGGCGTCCAATGTCGCATTCGGCGCACCGTCGTCGACCAGTGGCACAAGGACAACATCAAGAAAATCAAGGGTGAGGTCGGGAGCGAGGTGTGCGTCGCTGTTGTCCGCATCGACAACGGAGCGGGGCTCGTGTGGGCGTCCAACCGAATGCCGACGTTGACGGTTGCTGGAGTTGAGTACCTAGAGGAGCTTAGCCTATCCAAACCATGCTGGTGGGAGGGATACATCTTTTGGTATGGTTGTCTGCTACCTTTCTTTCTCACTGACTAACCTGTTCCTATAGCTAACAATCTGAGGAGTCAGTGAGACAGATATGTCTCTCCTAGTCTCTGTTTCCTCTTGTCACCTGTCTGCTCTCGTTGTCGTCCTGCTGTGTATTGCATGGGTTTGCTTTCAAAATCGGAATAAAGAATTTTCTACACTTGAAATAATCTACTTTTTGGCCATGAGGACCATCACCCGTTCAGAAGCAGCGGGAAACGCATCCGAGTTTCCAATTCGTTCACAAACCAGTACAACGACTGCTCTTTCAATAAGTAGTTCTTAGTCTTGCGAAGATGCTCCTAAGTCATAGAAGTACAGGCAACAATCAGCTCTACACTACGAGTAACTAGCGACATAAGGGAACTATCCAAATGAGTATGTACAGTAATGTGCACTAGGGCGTGAATTTCAGTACGGCAAACACAATGGGAGGAAATAGGCTGTCCCTAGAGCGTTGTTTGATTGGGATCGTTCGGTACATTAGACATACCGAAGAGCTAACATGCAAACCACCGTCAGTCAAAGCCTTCTCGTCAGAGAAGGAGTGGTCCCACCGTTCGGAGTTGCTTGACACTCAGTTTGTGCAACTTGATACCTCCACCTTCACCGAGGGCAGCTTCTGCCAAACCTATAGGAGAATGAGCTTGTAAAGTTCCTCCACAAAACATGTGCATGAAGGCTTACCGGTCTTGGTCTCCTGCAGTTGCAACATACGATCCTCGATGGTGTTCCTCACAACGATACGCTTGATGAAGACGTCTTTCTCCTGACCGAGACGGTGGACACGATCGTACGCTTGCGACTCTGACGCGAAATTCCACGATAGGTCCATGCTAATTGAGCAGCGATGGTGATGAGTGATCGAAGCGACGGCGCGCAGAAATGAGAACATACTTGATGACACGGTTCGCAGACACCAAATTCAACCCGACACCGCCGCACTTGGTGCTATTCCCCAACCATGAGTTCACGCCATCTTTCTTGCAAGGAAGAGAGGCGGTGGATGACGTACCTGATGAGGATGACTCTAGGACCACCTGACTTCCTGAAGCGTGCAAGGACGGCCTCACGAGCCTCCCTATTCATCTTACCGTCATACCGCAAACTCTGGATCCCGTATCGCGCAAAGATCGTCTCAACAAGGTCCAACATCGACGTCCCTAGTGGCATGAAAGTCAGTTTCAGACGGGACTCGGCGGACGATTGAAAGCTCAACAGACATTGCGAATATACGATAGTCTTATCCCCTGTCGGCTCCCACTCCTTCAGGTACTTGATCAGCTGGAGCATCTTCGCGCTAGGTTCCATGTCGTTGTCGCCCTTGCGCCATGTGGAATAGACCGCCTCGGTAGGCTGCGCGATACCGCCGTTTGCCTTGGCCTTATTCTTATGCTTTGCAATAGTGATGTCGAGCATCTCCTGTAATCGCCATCACGAATTCAGCCAAGAAAGCGAAACGGATATGTGGGGGGAAGACGCACACTGTCGCTCTCGTCGTCACTTATAATAGCCTTCATGGGCTTGACGATCTTCTTCGGTTTAGATTCCGCATCCTTCTGCATCCTCAAGACCTGGGAGATGTCGGGAAGGTCGTCGTCGCTGTCGCTGAGATCGCTAAGATCGTCCAGATCCAGCTTGTTCATCGGCTTCTGAAGTGTCTTGCTTGAACTTGATGACGCCGCCCCGTTGAGTTTTCCAACTGACTGGCGTGACTGAGTAGGTCGTTTGCGACGAGTTGCCTCAGCAAATTCTTCCTCGGTGGGCTGGAAAGCTGAAGATTTGAATGTGTGGGTACTGCGGAAGTCGTTCATCTTTCTGCACGTTGGACCTAAGGCAAACTGTTCAGTCAACAGCAATGCCTAAATGTGAGAGGACAACTACATGGGCGAAGGCCTTTGGCCACCGCAGCTTCAAACTCCTTCTCAACACGAATGTTATCAGCCTCGTCACCATGACCGCTATGAAAACACAATGATGTGAGCAGTGCTATTACCGCGAACATGCTAGACATACAAGATACCGTCATGAACAGGCGGTGCGCTGCTCAGCTCCATCAAACAGTCTAAGGCCAGATTAGCCCAACATCGTAAAGGAAACGGCGGGGAAGACATACCGAAGCACGCCTCATGGCCGCACGCAAGCACACGACCGGTGTTGTTGATCAGAACTCCACAGTGAGTCAGACCCACATTTCGGAGGGGAAAAATAAATAAATTTCGGTAACATACCTTCATTGCAGGTAGGACACGTCTCGTCCGCCTCGGCCGCCTGATCTTCGAAATCAAGTCTGGAGAGCTTCGCCCGTTCTAAGAACCTGTACGGAGTGAGATACAAAGGCTTCGAAGTTCGAAGACACTTACTTCTTCTTCATCTGCGCGTCATCACGAAGACTTTGATTAGTTTACCGTTTCGAGGGTCAGCACCGTGGGAAGAATCACCTCTTGAACCCATGCAACACCCATCACCTTTTTGGCCCGAGCCAGTTCTTTCTCGGAATCACTGGCAAGTATCATCGTTGAGTCTTCAAATGTGTTCTCCGACTGCTCGCGGATTGAGTAAGAAAATTGATCTGCTGAGTGCAAAACAACGTACCAGAATCAGATGGGGATGACAACAGAGCTGTCGAAGTCGCAGAATCATGACCTAGGACCGCACGTCAGGGGAAAAAAATACAAAAAACATGCGCAAGACGTACCAAGACAGCAGTGTGGCTGAAAACAAGTTATGAGTGGCGCGAACGGCTAGGAATGAAATACCCTCACTTCTTGACGTGGGTATTATTTTTGAAGTAATCCCTGAGATGCACCTGGGCACGTTTCTCAAAAGTTTCGTACAGCTGCTCAATGGGTTATTAAAAATGGGTCGCATTGCCAAGGTTTCGACAAACAAACCGATCGTTCTTCATCCGAGAAGTCAACCAAAACGAGTTCAATATCCTTTGGCGGCAACCTCAGTAAAGGTTGCCCTTCCTGTGAAAGGCTAACTTAGTTTCGGGTTATACAATGGGTATTTCCAAAAACCCTCACGAGGTCGGCATCCTTCGTCCTTCGGAGCATCAGTGGTCGAAGTACCTGTTGCGCCCGCATGCCTGCAAGAGGCGCGTCTTCTAGTTGCGTCTTCGCAATGTAGTCGTTAAAATCGGGCCAGTCACTGTGACAGTTGTGAGTTCCACGTCGTAACGGCACAATTCGAAAACCTCGCTTACTTCCAAGGGCGGAAATGGCCAAAGCGAAGAAGACCAAAGATGTCCGCGCTTTTGGAAAATAAGATGTTAGAACGCAGTCAGTAAATTTCACATCTCATGAACGCACAGGGTGTTCGCAATAGGCGTGCCGGTGAGAGACCACCGGTATGAAGCACGGAGCATAGCAACTGCTTTGCTTGACCGTGTGCCACTAAATAGTACCGTAAGCAACAGGGCAATACGGGCAAAGGCGCTATGCGTTTACCGGTTCCGAATAAATTGAGCCTCATCTGCAATGACGCGATACCACTTTATCCGAGAGAGAACACCACTTCAAAGGAGGTGAAAAAGAGAAATGAATATAACGACAATATGTTACACACCCATTTTCGCGGACCCATTCCTCTTCCTCGTCCTCCCCTGTCCCATTGGGTACGTTGAAGTCTAAGTTGAGAGTTTGATATGTCGTGATGATGATCTGAGGACAAATTTGAGCAAACATAGTAGAAAGAACAGGTCAAGATACAAACGTCGTAGTTTTCAAATTCACGTTGTTTTTTCAGCTTGAACTTTCCATGGTGAATATGGACATTGAATATTCCGTTCGTTTTGCTCTCGATCTCCTCCTTCCACTGAGAGATGGGTCAGTATACTTCGGTGGACTTTCGACTCATACGGACGTACTTGTAGCAACAGAGCAGCAGGCACGACGATAAGTGTTGTTCGGTTAGTCTCATCGTCCGGAGGCTGATTGACCACCATGGTGGCGATCATTTGAACGGTTTTACCTATTGTGAAGATTAGTCGCTTGCCCATCAGAATAGCTACATCAAGATAACGACTGACCAAGACCCATCTCATCTCTATAAGACAGGACCAATGAGCAAAGTATCGCATGTTGTGATTAAAGGGCTACGAACGCAAGAATACCGCCTTTGTCCTTCGTGTTGCGTTCTTGGTGCGTCATCCTATAAACTGGGGTTAATTCAAGAGACCTTTCATCGTGCTCGATAACACATACCAACTAACACCAATCACTTGGTGGGGAAGGAGCCGCACCTCCATTCCGGGAATCAAGTCATGAAGACTGCGGTTTATTCGTATTTTAGCGGAGCCGAAATGACAGCTCACAAAACACGTACTCCCTAAGATTTAAGCGTTTCAAGGAGTCCTTCACGGATAATCCGTGGGAGTCGTTATCAAGAGTTCGGGTCACAAACTGGGCCATTCTATGGGAGAATATGATCAGGCCAAGGAAATAACAGAACGCAGGGCTAAGAGCCCACAGCAGCCTGAGTGGAGCAGGAAAGCACTGGTATATCTCCGGGGTCGATTGCACCGAAGTAAAGACCCAAGGTCGTGCGGCAGCGTCGGCATTCAAAGGAAGAGTACTCACTGGACATCCTGATCCTTTCCACCAAAATCCAGACGCGTCAAAGGACTCTCATTATCGTATCTCAACGAAAACCCTCCGACAGCAGAAGAAGATGGAAGACTTGAACCTGCCCGGGATTGTGTCGCGGCTTGAAGGAACTCCATGTCGGCAACTGGTCACAGGGCGATACTCAGTAGATTGATCAAGCATTAAGTGGATGCTTACGTATGTTGTGCGCAGATGCACCTGTCTGATAGTTGGCAGTAGGTGCCGTAGATCCTGAAGCATGTCTTTTGTTGTTGCCATAAGGACTTTGTGAGTCCAAAGGTCGCTTCAAAGCATTCGGCAAAGTCGGCGAAGGCGTGGTATTGGAGTCGTCCAATGCGGCAAGTAGCCTGGAAGCCTTCTTGGGTTTTGCTTCAGCCATACCGACACGACTTGCGATGGCAAACGGAGTCGGGGAGCGGGTGGCGCGACGACGGGATTGTCCAAAGCGGGCGTTGAGCGCGTCGCGACTTGAAGGCTAATTGGGTCACGTGAGTGTGCTCCACGTGGCTCTCGAGTCATTTGGGAGCAACGTGTGCCAGAAATTCTTTCTGCCTCCTCTTGTCACGACATAGCAGTCGACTATTCATCGACCGTTGCTTGTCATTTGTTCCTGAAGGATACCCGAAAATCCACCATTTCTTCGCCACTACCAATAGCCGTCACGTTGCTGTTGCTACGGCCCGGGAATGCACGGTGTGCAACTCCCTTGACTTGCCATTCTGAAACACAGCTCTTCGTGTTCACCAACTTGAAGGCGAGTGAAAAGTATTCCAACTTACTATGCCCATTGCTGATACTATTTTACAGTAAGCTGTCAGGGCCGATAGCTTTGGCCGTTGAGACCACCTTGGTCCCTTTCATTATTTCAATGACGAGAACGATGCTGACTGCATCATCCAAACGCGTCCAATAAAGCACGCGCACCCCACGCAGCTGGATATTCGTGGTCTTGTGGCCGTAACGTACTGTTCGCCAGCAACCAGCTAACAGGAAGCGGAGCTCAACCAGCCATACATACTGCCCTTTCCCTCAGGAGTATCCGCGACCCAGAGAATCTGACTATCCAGTTCTGTGACGGCATCAGCTACCGCGTCAACCGGTCCATTGTGTCGCGTGCGTCCACTCTTCTTGACGACATTGAGGACAATGCGGGATCTCTGGTTGAAGCCTTGGACAGCACAGTCCTCTTACCGCTGCTTCACCTCTGTTATGACCGTTGCTCCTTCGACGCTTCCTCACCTCTCATTGAGAATCTGGATTGTCGCCAAACAGAGACCGTCTACCTCGTTTCGTTGCGTTACGCCATATCCACCGCCCGCAAATTCATGGCCGCTCAGAACTCGACGCTCCGTACCTCTGGGCGTCTCGGGCTGAGAGAATGTAGCATTCAAGGCCGCCAGAATTATTTCTCAGCGAGGTCTTTTCTCGATGACCCAGGGATGGAGAACACGTCAGGGAAACTGGCAGGAAGAAAAAAAACTCAGTATGCAACGCGGCGTAGTCGTAGAAATCCGCAAGCTCCTCCGTGAATTGGCCGCCAAGCTCCCGCTGCGCTGGCTAAGGTGCGTGTCTATGCCGTGGATTTCATCGAGGTGGTTGACTGCAAAGGTAAAGTTGGCAATTGCATAGCCAATATGATTCGCCAATATTTCTAGTACGTAGCAATTCGCTAAATCACGATCCCTCCAGAGTTATCTTCCCCTGTATCCAAATCAACGTTGTGCGTGTAAACGATGTAACATGTACCAAAGAACAGTCCGGCCCCTCAATGAACACTATGAGTCTATGACATCTAATCCAAAACATCAACGTCCCGCCGTCCGTCAGGCCTATGCCATCACCATGGCCACACCAACCAAGAACATTCCACCAACCAACGCACCACTCCCAACCATCATCCTCGAAACCCCGTCTGCACCTCCATCGCTGGTCGACGTCGACGTCGCGGTCGCAGTCGCTTCAGGCGTAGTAGACGTTGGCGGAGACACCAAACCGGGCGCACCAGTCCGAACTGAAATCGTGCTGGTAGGGGTGGCGGTCTGCCCTTGCTGTCCGGGGACTACCTCGCCAGACACGGTCTGAGCTTCGGTGATGGTGGTGATGCTGCCGTTGATGTTGATGATGTCTGTGCCGTTGTCGTCGGATGAGTCGGCGAAGGAGCCGTCGTTGGATGAGGCGGTCGCGGTTGCGGTTGGGAAGGGCGGAATGGTAAGTCTGGGGTGGAATGCTCGTCAGATACCTATCGGGGATAGGAAGATAGGAAGGCGAGGCTCACTCTGGAATGCTAATACTGGGGATGGAGATAGAGAATTGAGGCGTTGCGCTCACACCGTAGCGGTGAGCGAACAACGAGCAGGTGGCGAAAACTGCTGCGAAGTGCATGGTGTACATGGCGGGACTTGATGCAATGCAAGTGAGTTAGTGATGAGAGAGAACGAGTTGTGAGGGAATCATTCTCGCGATCCCTGCTAAATATACGCGCGAGCATTGCTGTACAACGGAGAGCGGAATAAGTGAAAGAACATCCGCTTAGGGGTCGGTGCGGAAGTATATGTGGACTGCGGACAAGTCGAAAGTGAACCATCCGCTGGACATCTTCCGCTCTGGGCCGACGGTATCCAGACTGTTTCATGCACGATAGTTTCAGATCGCAAAGCAAGATATGTATTTGGGATTGTTGTTACAAGACACGTTTCGGTTGTTCAAGTAGTACAAGGTCAAGAAATCCTTCGAGGGAATAGCGGTGACGCGGATATGATCCTGAAGGAGCAGTTGGTCAACGAAGGGGATCATCAGGATGGGATAGCTAACGTACCTCGAATTTACTGGACATAGCCAATAGCAGCGCTCAAGGGAACCTTCGCATGGACGGGGTAGTCGTTGGAGAAAGTGATGTTCGTCTCCTTGCGGAACACCAAGCAGCTAGTGGACCCGCCAAAGTGGAACATGCCGATCTGCTCTCCCTTCTTCACCCTGTCCCCGGCCTTCACCGTCAACTCACACGACGACACCTCCACCATGCCCACAGCGATGAAGCACATGAGCCCAATCTTGGGGTTGTCGGCCTCGATGAACACGAGGCAGCGCGCGGCGAGTTGGGTGATGAAGTCCTGGGAGCGATCAAGCAAGTCCGGAGCGGGACCAGGGGTTTCGCCAGCTTTGACGTTGGGAGTGTGGGTCTGGTTGACTTCGAGCGCGTCGATAGCTTGGAGGTAGTATGTTCCTGGGACCATGACGGTCTTGACGATCTTCCCGTCGACGGGGGCGTGCCAGCGATGGTAGTTCAGGGCAGACAGGAAGGCCTGCCACACGGTCCCGCCGACAAACTGAGGAGCGAGGCGGTCGTTGTTCAGCATCTGAAGGAGAGAGTATGGATGACCCTTGATCCAGAACTGATCGCGGGCTTGGACGTTGGGCTGGATGCGGAAGACGGTGACTTCGCAAGCGCTGTTCACGATGTTACCGTCTTCGGGGAATTGAACGCGACGCACTCCAGGCCGGAAAAGACGCGTAAAGAAGTCGTCCCAGGATTTGAAGCCGTAGAAGGGAGCTTCGGGGTCACAAATGTAGGTCTGAGGAAAGTTGGGGATGGCTTCGGTGGCATTGGGTCCGAACCAGCCGTTGGCGTCGGAAGTGAGGACGGAGCGTGAGTCGGGGGTGGTAAGGAAGTGACACCAAACTCCCAACATCTTCTTGATCATGGCATTCACGCGATCGTTGGAGAACATGTTGAAGCCGGCGAGAGTGTTCATCGGGCCAAGCAGGATGGCAGTGATGGGAATGGCGACGACGGTACTCTCTGTGAACTCAGGGGCCTCTCCGAGGATGACGTCGAAGAGGCTGAGCATCATTTTATAATCTGGAACCTAACAGCAACTATCAGCTCCGAAAACAATATCAAGTAAGGCGGACTCACCTGAGGCGGAGGATCCTGGGGAAGAGCAGCGAACATCTGCGTGAAGCCCATGTAGATGTCGGCATCGCGCTCAATGAGATTCTTGAATTCTTCGACGACGGCGTGGTTGTATTCTCCCGCCTTGCGCTGGCGAGCTTTCTTCAGTCTGCGCTCGATCCATGGCTTCATGTCCGCATGGTTCCTGGGCAGCCAGTGGCCGCGAATGTGGTCGTCATGTTGGAAAGACATTGTAAACGATGTTGAAAGATTGCGAGGCGAGTTGGTATGGTGTGGTATGGTTTGGAGGTGAGTCGATGCGACCTTTATACGAACGATGTGTGGAGAGTAAGACTTCCTACACCACCGACGTCAACTTCTCCGTCCAAGCAATATGTCTGTACGCACCACAATGCATGTTCAACGACATTATGGGGAGCCAACGTGAGTGCCCGAGCTCCAGCCAAAGACCGGAACAGTTACGTTGAGTACTGTATCGGGCTGCATACAAGATGAATGATAGTGTGGCAGGTCATGAGGGCAGTCGAGTGATAGAAGGGTCGACGTAAAGACGTACTGAGAAACTTATCGAGACATCACGTTCCTACACACTCTCGTCCACTCCCTTACCAGTGACACACGATACCGAGCTGTGAAGCCACCTTGGAAGGGAACTCCCAAATGAACAGCCAACACGTCATTGGGGTGACAGGCTTGAGAGATCGCAGTGATGCAGTTGGCAACGGCATATCGTGCCACGGACGGACGTAGTTGTGGCAGTTTTCAGTAGGCGATAACCGTGGGGGGGGGGGGGGGCAGATGAGGGGCGAGAGGTGTGTTCTTCGAGAGTCATCTCATTGCCTAAACACAAGCATCACATGCACCAGCAGGAAAGCATCGGTGCGTACAGGTTCGCCGTAATAGTCAACGGTTGTTATCTATGAGGTGGGAGGGTGGATAAAACAAAACATCCATAGAGTTTTCGACACAATCCGAGATCAAGTTGGAGGACGACGGTTAGCTGTCGGGAGCCTGAATCCGGGAATAATCTACGGCGTGGCCGCAGCATCTATCGCATAGTGAATGGATGGATGGAGTGATGCACGATGAGAGGAAAGAGAGGACTGAAATGAGAAAATGCCTTGCACTAAATCTGACGGAAAAGGCAATGCCCTCCCGATTCAATCTCGCTAGCGCCACATGTTGAAAATGCCACATGGTAAGTACGTAAAAGCATCTGGTCAATTCCGCTACTTGAGAAAGCGGCGCGGCTCTGCACGACGCACACCAAGCATGAACTGATCAAGTTCAAGCTGGCGAAAAGAATAAGTGCTCTAGGCTCTTCACCCGGCGACGTCAGAAAGACGTGCTGCAACAAACAAGCCATAACCACACGCTTCCGGCGGCACTTTCAATCCAGATGTACCATGACCAGCAGTGGCACTCACTGCGACCAAACGTCTTACTTCGAAGTATATCTCATCAACGATCCGAACCAGGGATTCAAGGTACCCAGCGGTTCTGAGAATACCCATAGGCACTCATTGACTCATACATGCTGCGGTGTGGCCGGTAGTAGCTCGACAGCTATCCTACCTACACATCAGATTCGGGGAGTATTTCAACATACTCCTCATATATCAGTCGTCTTGTAATCTCTTGTTGACCAGGCATGCCAACTCCTCGATGGCAATTGTTGGAGGCTCCTGCACCCCGATACCGCGATGACTCCGAGGCTGCCCTCCCCCCAAGGAACCTCACATTTCCCATCGACATCATCGACCAAATCCTAGAGCACGGTGGCATACCCGATGACAAAACATCTCTGATGTCATGCAGCCTCGTCTCACATTCATGGGTTTACTCCAGTCGCCGCCACCTCTTCCGCTCCGTCGCTTTCAAACCCCGGCCACGCTCGTACGATCACTCGTATTCTACGGGAGACGACCTTCACGATTTTTTGCGTCTGATATCTGAGATTGGACGCTTCATCCAGGAACTCCATCTGGGGGAACGGGAGTTTAACTATGGGAATGCGTTCTGCGTGTCCCACGTCCTTCCTCATCTTCTTGCCGAGTTGCCCAACATTCGCGTTTTGAAACTTTCGCTTGAGCAGATCCGTTGCAAATGCGAGGAGACCGCAGCAGTTTCATTCGTCGGTGCTCCTTTCAGGCTAAAGAAACTGATCCTGCAGGGAAGATTCTGGTCCGTCGAGCAATTCTTCGCTCTCCTGGATAACTTCGACAGCATCGGTGCCTTACATGTTTTGCGAAAGAACCGTATCATGAGAACCATGGACGTTGACGCCTTTTTCGCTTCTTTTTACGACCGAACACCCCACCTGGAGATCCAGTCTGTATATATGGAAGCACCGGTGGACGACGTCGTCTGCCGCGCACTGCGACAGGTGCTTTTGGTGAATGCACCTCCTGCAACCCGGTCTCTCGTTGGTCTACAATCATGCAACGAGTTCACCCTGGATGTTGATTCTACATCTCAGGAGCGTACGATAGGCATGTTTGCTTTCAGCTTGTGTGCGGTAATCATTATACTGATGGCGTTAACAGACAGTCGCCGAATGGCGGGCTTTTTCTCTTCCTTCACACTCACCACTCTGGTCATGAGGTTAAACTCAACACCACCCGTCGTATTCCGCAAACAAATCGAAGAACTTCTCCCAGCCATAGGGTTCTTCGCCCGCGTCTGCTTCAATTTCCCACCATCGTCTGCACTTCGAGATTTGATCGTCCACGTCCACATAGGCTACTTCATCAACCAGAGCGCCCGTAGGAACTTCTGGAGCGAGCTGAGACATGCTCTTGTTGGCATTCAAACCGAAAAGGTGACACTCCGGGTAAACATGGATTCTGTGGAGAAGTACATCACGGACGAAGTACGACTTTCGGAGACGCTGGGGGGTGGGGGAGCGGTATATGAGCGTCTGGCTCCTCATTTCATCACTTCATTTGTTGAAGATGTGAGGGCGCTGTGGACGCACGAGCAGTGGCACGTTCGAGTGGAAACGGTTGGCCTTTTGATGAGATGAAAATCCCACATGACAGCTCATGGGGGTAAAGGAAACGGTGATATTTCCTTTCCTCCGAGATATTGGGAGAGAGGAGCAGGTTGTTTGCGCCGTATTGTGTACATTTATTGTTCAGTCTTGTGGATCCGTGTTTCATGGACATCTATTCATTTGCTTTATTACTATCTACGCATGAACAAAATAATACTGTCATACACTGGCAAAAACTCCGAGAAGAGCCCTAGGTTACAGACCGCATTTATGAAGGTCCAAAACCAAGGACACGGCGAAGCTATGCTCTATCAATAGATATCTGAATCGAAGTTGACAAAGGTCCGAGATTATTTCATGCAGGTCTCGTAAAGAGTTCACTCCTTGCGAGTGAGTCGAAAAACAACTTCGGATCGGTCATCCTCTTGCTAAAGATTCCCAGCACAGGCTGGGTCAGATAGATGGCGGAGTGGAATTGGGAATCTGGGGTTTTCCTGATGTATCAGAGTTAGACGTTGAGAACGGTGTGTAACGTGACGAAGTTAGTACCAGGCGACGTAGACGAACACAACCTGGTTTGCGACGCTTGGTTCTTCGCAGCGAGTGCGCGTCTGGAAGCGAATGCGTGAGGACGGGCGTGCGAATGGCATCGTGCATATTTGTGACATACCGTTTCGAATATGCCCTCAACATACTGCCACCAAATGTCGTCATCGGGGTCTTGTGTACAGCGATTAGCCAAAGACGAAGGCAAGATGATGGGAGTTGGTGCGCAAGGACTTACGCAGTAATCCTTGTCGTTGATTCTTGTCAGGCATTCGTATGCTTCTCAGATCCTGAAGGACTTGTTCTTTATCGGTAGTTTCCGGAGGGCAGGTCCGTTCATTAAGACACTCGAGTGCGATATCGCGGAAGTAGTGGAAAGGATGAGTGATTCGAGCCCGTAACAAGGCACCGACAGCGGAAGGTGTCGTGTACAGCCTTGGAGAGTTGCGGGCATGACCCAGTGAGTCAATCCTGTTCGGCGCAAACCATTGAACTGAGTGGAAAGTTTGAAACGGGAACGAGTGAACCCTGACCTGGCTGTGAAAATGCAGACAATCTGACGGGGCGAAAAATCCTGGATAGTAGTCCATTGTGGTCTCAGCTTACGAAGCTCAGGCTGGATCGACTTCTTCTGACAAGCTAGTACATTATTGACAGTACAGGCCTATGAGGATATTGCGTCAAAGATCTTCCAGGAATTTGGTGCTAGAAATTCAGACGTACTGTGTGGATCTTGAAACTAAGCTGATGAAAAAGCATGCGGGGTGTGGTTGTATCTAGATACGATAGTGGTCAGATTGTCAGCCTACGGCGGCGGATTTACATACGTGATTTCCGTCGTGTACCATCTTGAGTCCTGAAAGCTGATTCCGTGCGAACTGATTTCTGGTGAACTTTCCAAAGTTATGTTGGGCAAGTACAGAGAACGCACCACGTTGAACGGCGGTTGCGTCGACTCCATTGTAGGGTTTACGTATACCATGTCGCCGGAAGGGGATACGGGTATTCTTGTCAGGCATTTCCTTGTAAGAGTCGTCAGACTCGTCCTTCTGCGAATGAGAGGTACGACGGGTCAAAGGTGGGGAAAAGGCGCAAAACAGCACCACGGGATGTAGCAGTCCAGAATCGGGATAGGGGGGACTTGAATTCTACGATGACGGCACGATCGTGGATTTCATCCAGCCTACTGGAAGGTGAGGATGAGATTAGGGTGTGCCTGAGCGGAGTCTGCAATGATGGGGGATGTGCGTCACGAACCTGCCCCTACATTTTGATACTGGGGGATGTGCGTCACGAACCTGCCCCTACATTTTGATACTTGCTCTTTGTACTGTGCCACGGTTGAGTGGGGGGGCGGCTTTTTGCAATTCAAGTCTCTATGGTGGGAAAGGTTGGACATATATCGCCACTGATAGTGTTGAGCGGGAGGCACAAGTCCAGACAGCGTTCGGAAACGATAAGTGCACCGATGACTCAAGGTTGAATTGAAATCATTGCGTCTGCGAGCCACGGGAAAGGGGACTATGGACGATTCATGAATATTCATCGCGCGATCCGCTGAATGAAAGAACCTGCAGAGAAGGTCACCACATTTTTACAGAGTCGCACTTCGTCCAGCTTCGACAGGCGATTCTTGTATAAGTCAGCACGCACCAGCTTGACATTGACAGTGAATTTTCTACAAATCACAAATACACCATCATGAACTCGTCCGTTGGACTTCGCGACGTAGTTCGCGACCCCTTTCCGCTTCTTTGCTCCCTGTAGAGATGCGAAGGACAGATGCGGTTGTAGGACTTCCAAGCACGTGCGGTGTTTCACGGTACACTGGCAGTGAAGGTGGATCGAGGATGCATTAATATTGGGGGCCATGACGTGGCCTGCGAGCTTCCCGGAAATCGCCGCCGATCAGACGGAGGCAGTGGCCGCGTCCCAGAAAAGGCATCTGTGGTTAAGGGCCCGATCGGACCGGGACATGAATGCATGAATTTTTTGATCGGGTGCCAGTGCTCTGTGTCTCTGCACTGTCTCTGCGACGAGTCTGCGTCTTGTGTCCATTGTGCTGCCAAATTGGCGCGCGATACCGAGCGCCCACTACTTACAACCCCAAAACACCAGACACAAACCCACACGGACTGAGCATCCAATCGGGCCCTAAGTAGTATGACTGGAATAACTTTTACAGTAAGAAGCTTCATCTTTGGACTATCATTGATGTCTCCACCATCGTCCACCCGGAGCGGGTAATAATAACTTGAACGGGATCTTGATTCTTGAATGAACACTGACCACGCTGCGTCTCGGAAGATGCACGAGAAACGAGACTCATGATTTGGACGAGTGTGGCACGAACGTCCGTCCACTCGGAGTCTCGGGCTTCCGGCGAGCAGGAGGGCACGTGCCTGACGCGTGCGCGTCGTATCATGTGATGCATCCGTTGACTGGACGTTGGTGTTTCAAGTTGGTTCCGAGTTGTTGATCTCCCTTCCTCCTCGCGTTCAGCCACTTTCGCGTCGCACTCTCTAGGACACGCGACTACTTACGTTGAAGCTGGTACGTTCGTAAGTCTGCATCGAAATATGTCGTATTCCTAATTACATTCGTTCCACAAAACAGTAGTTCGAACCAACCCCTAACGTACCCTAATCCTTGCCACCGTCAAGGATACCTCCCTCCGCTTAGGAACCTCATTTACAGTTCAAGTGCACGGCAATGCCTCCAAAGGGTGGAAAGTCGAAAGGTGCGGCAGCAGCAGCAGCGGCGGCTGCAGCCACTCAGGATACGGCCGCCCCTCAGCAGAGAACATTGCAGACTAGGAGTCAGAAGGCTGGTTTACAGGTGTGTCCCTTCAAATACTTCTTGTCCTTTCCGTATACCCGTTCTGTCCCTCGTTATATGTTCATTCCCAACTTCTCTGGCGGTGTGGAACGATCCCCGTTGGTTGGAATTCCCTTTACAGGCCACATCCCAAACTTCTCCTATTTCTTTTCCCCCTTCCGAATCTCCGCTGTACAAAAGTTCTAACAAATAATCTGCAACAGTTCCCAGTCGGACGTATCCACCGTTACCTCAAGCAACGCACTCAGCACAATGTCCGGATTGGCGCCAAGGCCGCTGTATATACCTCTGCCATCCTCGAATACCTCACTGCGGAAGTTCTCGAGCTCGCAGGTACGCCGACGTACTATTAGCACATCCTCTCCTCCCTCGAACTCGCTGTCCCATTCGATGCTGACCATCATCAATGCCCCACTTCCTAGGTAACGCATCCAAGGATCTCCGCGTGAAACGTATTACCCCTCGCCACCTCCAACTCGCCATCCGAGGAGACGAAGAACTGGACATGCTGGTTCGCGCGACCATCGCAGGAGGAGGTGCGTCTCATCTCACCCTTCCCCCATTCATCGTCCCTGTATTAAACCCTAACCCTACCGTAGGTGTCCTGCCGTTCATCCACAAGAGCCTCACTCTGCCAAAGGGCAAGAAGGCTGTAGAGGGATCCCAGTGATCCTGGATGGGAAGCACGATTTTTTCGAAATTCCCCGATGTTGGTCGTGTTTTTGAGGTTTGGTTCCCCCCAGTGCTTATCCGTTCCGACGGCCAAATTTGGGCTCCCACGTCCCCCCTGTTCTCATGGTCCTTACATTTCTGACTGTAATGTCGTTGTGGTATTTTGTACATGTATGTCGTCGTTGTCGAATGAGAATTTTTTTGGTACTCTGCTGGAACCATTGGTGTTCTGAGAACGTCGATGCTGCAAGAGAAGAGAACGACGCTATGCGTATGTGAGTAAAGTAGTGCCAATGGGGAACGTGTTGGCAAGCATCTCCACTGCCAAAGCTGCGACAGATCGTTCTACATATACATTCATACATACATATATACATACATACATACATACATAGTATTCTTCCCCTTTTCATTCCCATCGAAGCCCAACAGCTCAGCCCGACCTTTGGCATCATGCTCCGAAAAACCTCCCCGAGACATTCTGCCCATCCCAATACTTCAACCATAGCTTGACGTCCCCCTCACCGATTGGCTTCGCGCCATCCAACGCCGCGCTGATTTTCCTTGCCTGCAGACTATCGAACGTTGGTCGGCCACCTGCTAGAGACGCGTCTGGAGCCTCGACGCTTCCTTGCGCTATCCCGCGGAAGAACCGGAGGAGCTTTATTGCAGGCTAGAGGGGCGCGGAGAGAAGAAAGAAAGAAAGAAAGAAAACCATTAGTTCGATTCTTGAAATGCACGGAGACTGTTTGGCAAAAAGCACTCACGATGGCGGCGAAGTCTTGCTCTGTGGCGTTGGCGGAGTGCGCCTCGACTTTGGAGAGCCATTCTGCGAAGGGGATGGTTGGGAGACGACTGCCTGTGTTGGCGTGCACTGCTGAGAAGATATCCGACCATGGGACAGGGCGGGGGTGGACGAGATTGATCAGCTCTGGGAGTGAGGAGGAGGAAGAGGTTGAGGGTGAGGTGACGATGTCGGCGATGGTGCGTGCGGCGACGTCTACGGGTGTCCAGTCAACAGCCTGTTTGCAATACCGGTTAGTGGTGATTCCTTTGCGCGCGCCCCGTGACAAGTGCTGGGATGTGAAGCTTACCCCGGGTAAATCTGGCAGTGCTCCCAACGCGACGCTGGATTTGACGATGATGGGAACCCAATCTGTAACATTCCATGCGCCAGATGTGGTAGACCCCGACAGCTGACCGATCCTCACAGAAATAGTATCCAACCCGCTCTCCTTCGCATTCTTCAACACCCTCTCCACGACGTACTTGCTCCCTCCGTATCCACCTCCAACAGCCACTTCTGGTGAGTCCACCAGCACTTTTTCAGGAACAGACTTCGCACGAGTGATGTCCCAGCTTTGAGCGGCGGCGATTGAGGAGGAGAAGAGGAATTTGGGCGGAGAGGTGAAGGAGGAGGAGAAGTTGATGAGGGAGCGGGTGTTGGCAATGTGGGATTCGAAGGAGGTGAGGGAGAGGTTGAAGTCGAGTTTCCAGGCGTTGTGGATGATATGCGTAACGGAGGTGCGTACCTACGGGAGTCAGTGGTCAGTGTAATGATCCGCTGAGTGGTGGATTGGATTGTAAGACGTACATCATTCAAAGTGTCTTCCTGTAGTCCAAGATCGGCCTTGGATAAATCACCGATAGTCGCGACAAGCTTTTCTGACTTGAGGAGGTCGACGGGGAGTCCTCTGTCCTCGAAAGACTTCCTCAGCCTCTCACCAACAGTCGACTCACTTCCCCGATCCACAGTGAACACCTTCGAAACCTTATCATCCGCCAACAACGCAGCCAAAATATGTGACCCCAAGCTCCCAGTAGAACCTGTCAACAACACGACCACTCCAGCGCCGTCTTCGCGGGCTTTCAGGCCTCGGAAATCAGGGAGATCGGAGGAATACTTCTGGACATAATCCAGTATTTGATCTTGTGGGGACTTGGGTTGTTCGGGGACCTTGGTTGGATCGATGAGGTGCACGACGGCGACGGCGAGTTGTTGGAGCGTGGAGTGCGTGAAGATGAACTCTTGTGGAACTTTGATGGCTGCGTCACGTGCGGCTGCGTCTTGGGATGAGCGGAGGGCACCGATGATGCGGTTGCGCAGGAAAGTGGCGTTCAAGCTGGGGAGGTTGGAAGATGTAAATATTGTGGATGTCAGAATGTGATGAGGGAGTTTTTTGCGTACCTGTCAAAGCCCTGCTCAAAGATGTCAACGGTTGCGGAGGGTTCCTGCCCTTTGTTGATCGTGGTAGCGTGCTCTACGAGCCACTCCTCTACATCCTCTACAGTCCACGATGCTGGAGGAGACACCCCGTTCGCAGACGTGCTCGCCTCCACCGTCTTGTATCTTGATCACGTGATGAGTTTATTCCTACACAGCACCATTCGGAGAGGATAAGAAGTGGACGCACAATTCTTCAATGTCCTTGGCGTATGTAGCAAGCACCATCTTACGCATAGCTGTACCCTTCGCGGCACGCTGCATCGGTCTCGCAGGGTCAGCGACCAGGATCATCTCCTTGAAAATACGAGCAAAAGACGGCCCCAGCTTGTTCGCTTCTTCGATGTGTGGCCTGCATCCGAAATACGTCGTCAGAGGATGTCAGGTAGGGAGACTCATATCCTCTCACCATATGTTGTTCCTAAATTCAGTAAGTGCCTTCTCGTTCTTAGGGTCAAACGCAGCGTCAGGACGAAGCTCTATGAGCACGCCTGCTTGGGTTTGGCCACGACCGAATATGATCGCGCCGCTGATGGAGGGGAGAGACCCGAGGTAACTCTCTTGAGGGATAGGGACGATCTTCTCGCCTGCGCATTATCAACGGCAGGGGTTAGCTTGACGATACTTTTCTGCGAATAGCTGCGTACCAGACCCGAGGACAATGACATCGTCAGTTCGACCAACACTGGTTTCACCCCTACGTCAGTATACTGCACGGTTGGGGCGGGGTGGACTTACATGCGCCAGAGACCCTTCTTCTTCGGATGAGGCTCCCACAGATCCGATGTTGCATATCCCCTTGCCCCTGAGAGGTTCTCAATCGCAGGCTGGTGTGTTTCCGTTGTCTGAGATTCCTTTCAACATCATGATATCCAATGGAGACAACTTTGAAAGCACACGCACCAGAAATTGCAATTCAAACGTCCCATCACCTTGCGGGATCCAGTGTGGCGTGACTCTATCCGAGAATTGCATCCATGCCCAATCCGCGCTAGTCTTCACATCAGCATCGGGTCCCTGAGAATTATCAATGTCGAAGATCCTGGTGTAGACACCACACTCCGTTGCTCCGTAAACGGCGAACAGCTTGACGCCTGCAGCCACAAGTTTATCTCCATTTGCATCAGAAAGGGGACCGCCGGCAAACGCCTGGAAGGTACGATAAGCATGAGATTGTTGAGATCTGCAGCACAGACCGACGGGGATGGAGACGCACGAGCACGTCCAATGATGCGAGGTACTTCACGGTCTCCGGATTCTGTGCCCATATCTAAAAATGCAACATTTGTCAAGAGGCGGGATTACGAAGGGAAAGAAGACAAGACCTCAATCAAAGACGGGACTATCGGGATGGCGTTGCACCCTGTCATTCGCGCGGTTTCAAGTACGTTCTGGGGACTGGGGACAACAGGGGGCGCAGGTGCTTGTGGAGCGTACAGTCCAACGAACTCGGCGCTAGCTAAAGGAGCGTATAATTGCATCATGATACCCATTGTGTGGAACGTCGGCAAAACTGCTGATGCCCATCGGAGGTTGAGACCGCGACTGTCAAACAGTACAGCTGCATAGTATTGAGTATTGAGCTATCCAAGAAATCAGGAATACGAGACGTACGAGAATTCATCCATTGTAGAACAATTTTGTTTGTCTGCGGGATGGGTTTTGGGAACCCTGTAGATCCTGAAGAGTGAAGGTAGAGAACGACGTCATCTAATCCTGAAGGAGAAGTGTTTGTCGGGTATGCCTCCGTGTCTTGAGAGCCATCATCGGAAGAAGGGAAGATCGTGTGATATTCTGGCAACTGAATAAGATCAACGGGCGTTCCACGTTCTGTCATCAAAGATTGAACGGCCAAAGTCAAAGCCGAAAGCATGGGGTTGTATACGATCCTTGCGCAGGATGTCTTCTTGAGCATCTCGACGACGGCCTCGGGGGAGTTGCGGGGCGACATGGGGAAGGGCTTAATAGAGCATTAGTTGCCGAGCATGCATTCTGTGGTGGGGACATACGACGAAACCTGCTCTAATCATTCCTGCCAGCAACGCGAGATAAAGAATGGAGTCGCAGTGGACGAGCACTGCAACTACCTCTCTCTCAGGACCCGTTCTACCGGGTCTGATCGCATGGGCAATTCGGTGGGTAGCTTGAGCGTATTCAAGAAAGGAGATCGATTCCGAGACACCAGGCTTCGTCGCGGACACAAACTTTGCCCAGGGAAGGCTCGGGTTGAACTCGGCGTGGAAGTCAACAATGCCAGGGAAGACCTCGAGCGATCCATCCAACGGGGGGAGATGCTTTGGAGAGGTGAAAGATGCCATGGCAAAGGGGGGAATGTGAAGGGTAGCCAGCTGCAAGTGACGCTTTCTTATGGAGGATTGCGGGTAAGGGTATGCTTTTGATTGCGTTGCGCAGGGCTTAGGATTGTATACAGCGCTCTTGTTCTTGTAAGATCGCCGTCCAGACGCTGCTTCCTTCGACGTGGGTACATCACTGATCCCCAGCATGACGAAGGTGAGAACACGGGATATCCGACGGAAAACGAGAAGACTGCCTTCATCACCGTCGGTGACAACTCAACAATCGTCCAAGCGAGAGCAACCAATGATTCAGGCTGTACAAGTGAAGTCTAAATTTCATTATCGTCGACCGACGGATAAAATCCTGTTGAATCAGTGAATGGATCGTCAGCAAGATTCTTCGAGAACCTGGCCATAGTTCATGCGCACTGAACATGGCAGATGATATCTGATGTCATGTCAGCGAAGCTGCGGCAAACTAGGAGTGCACGTCGACTTACAAAACAAATACATATGGAGTGAACCACGCACAAGGGAATTGGGATGGAATAGTCCGTCAGCGCCGACGGGCGGAGAGGGTTGTAAATGTCAGGTGGAATACCGCCACCGGACACGACACGGATACACGACGGACAGCAGAGGGTTGGGACAAGCCTGAGGAGCCGACGAGTAGAATTCGTGTCACGCGACTGGGCGCCAGTTGTCCCCCCAAAAAGGACTTTCTCAATTTCTCACGCTCCAGCTTCGTCTCTGAGTCTGACTGACTGACGACATCCTGAAGGTCAAACAGTCAAGTTTTCTTTCTTTCCAATCAGTTGGTGGCGAGGCTGACAACCCATTTCACAGAAATTCAATGGCGATTTCACTGGAGATAGCCAGATTTGGCGGTCTGTACCGATTGGAGATTTTCAGGATGAAATTCGCTGGCCCATACAGTCCTTTGAGCCATGAATTGGTCGAACAGCTCGGTAACGTTTTCAAAGTTCCTAGGCCTGTCCCGGGCCCGCAATACCCAACTCCACGAACATCTCACATGCTGCATTGATCAGACCGTGATGCTTGTGATGACACCGCGTCGCTCGCGAATGCTCTGATATGGAGCTGATAAGCATGGGTGGTCCCCCTGAGTCGGTACATTGTACGTCCTCAAGCTATCATGGCCATGGTTCACCGGAACGACTTCCTGACCACTTGCACTCCCACCTGCGCTCTTTCAGGCCCCAGTTCAATTTAAAAACATTGATGTTGGTGGTGACCGGTGACCGGTGATGAACTCTGATGGTAGCGTATATCGGATTTAGGTGGTGAGGCTCCAGACTTAAAGCCCTCGTGATTTGACCTCGCCTGCAGACGTGATATCTTTGTGCGACTAGGTCAATATTCATGAATACGGGCGTTGACCAGACCGGTACCACACTCACAAACTCCTTACGGGTGACAATTCAGTCCTTGTTGCTCTTTAACCGACTCCCTCGGTATCTCCACGATTCAATATTTCAATTGTAGCGACCATGTGTTGGTGAATGGTGAGTACTAGCACCGGGACATGCGGATCATCATGCATCATGGATCAGCAAGTGCTAATGCATCACCGTTTTGATTCACAATTCACCAGGGCGACAATCCTGCGCTGCACAATCAGCCGCCTTCCACATTGCATCATGATTTAAGATCTAATCAACACTGCATTTACGATGAACAGGAACTCTACGCACATGTGGGTGGACACGCTTCGGTTTAAAGTCCTTAGAAAAGCTCCCGGTTGCGAGCTGTAGAACCTCTGGAAGGCAAACCGCAACGCAAACTATGGCTCCACCGACTATCCAGCAGCTCTTGGGCGGATATCTCATCGAGTCCTTCGTGGCTCTCATGTGAGTAGTCATTCCGCCGTCCTCAATACCAATGTCTCACTCTCCATACCAGGCTCTATGGCGTATTTGTCGCGCAAGCATATGTTTACGCGCTAAACAGCGCCGTCACCGACTCCTTCATTCTCAGAACCTCGGTGACGACGATTGCGTGAGTACACCCCCCGCCGTCGCTATTCCGGAGGTGTGACGCTAATGGCATATGATGTATAGGGCGTTGGAGACTGCGCATAGTATCTTCGTGATACACATGGCCTATGGGTATGCCATTGATGCCTTTGGAAACATCAAGGCTATTGCTGGGAACATCTTATGGTTCGTTCTTCGTATATCTCGTTCAGTACCGAAATGATTGAGCTTACGCCTCTACAGGAGCGGAGGTGTAAGTGAGATTCCATTCAATTCTTGCTACAGCTGCTCATTGTACGCAATGCACCCATAGGTGTCCCTGGCCTGCGAGGTAGGCTCGGAATTGAATTCGTTTTAAATATCAAATTGATCGTTCTTTAGATGGTCATTGTAGCGTTATCCCAAGGGTGAGCATCTGTGCTTCTATAATCACTCAGAATATCGCTCACCGTGTTATATGACAGACTGTACATCCGGAGGGTTTGGATAAGTAAGCAATCGGGTATATTCACGGCCCCGGGTACTAATGGTCTATGTAGTGAGCAAGGGAAACAAGCTTCTGACAAGCCTCATAGTAAGTACTCGAAACTTTGTGCCACTTGACGCCTTCTAAGCTGTTCATTATAGTCAGTATTGCTGACCGTTCGTGTCGGTAAGTCGATAGCACTGCCCGACATATCTTCAACTAATCCCTAATCCCTGGTGATCTTCAATTGCGTCAAGGCTTCGGACTTGGCACGGTAGTCCTCATGTACAAACTCAAGACGTGGAGTGACTTCCGTACAGATCGCCGCGCATACGTATGTTTTTGTTACCTGTGAAGCTCTACGTCGTCCCTTACTAACCCATGCTATCTAGACAACGGTTGTTGTTGGCCTTTCCCTCTCGGCGCTGGTCGATCTGCTTATTGCCCTCACGCTGATGTTCTACCTGTGGAAGAATAAGAGTGGTGTAAAAAAGTACGCCGACTCTCATCCTCGAATGTCGCGTAAGTCTAATAGGTCGACCCAGGTCCGATAATATTGTGCATGCCCTGATGGCGTACTGTGTGAACAGTGGATTGGTTACGACGTGAGTACCTTTCGTTGGCCAGGCAGCGAACTCCCTTAACCCATACCTATCTGCAGGGTCTGCTCCGTTGTGACAATCATGACAGTATGTTTCCTGTACCATTGCCGCATTTTACATTTCTGACCTGCCGTTCAGTTCGTGTTCATGGAATCCAGTCTGCTCTTTGCAGGATTCGTGCACATTGCTAGCAAGCGTGAGTGGTTCCACCTCAGCTACGCTCCTATTCACCTGCTCATGTCACTTCACACATTCTAGTTTACGCCAACTCGCTCATGGGAACGTAAGTTACGCCTTGGCTCATCTCACTTACTGACACAGCTTGCTGATCGCGCGCACCAGTCTGAACGCACGAGGTGTCCTCCGTCAAATGGCCGGCACCGTCAATAAGTCCAGATACGCAAATTCCAATGATATGGAAGTTCGTTATCAGCCAGGTGTCAGCGTGGTGAGTCTGTTCGTTCCTTGATTCCTGCCCCCCACGCTGATCGGTGCTTTCATTCATCAGCCGAGGCATATCGAGATTTTCCAGGAGACATCCAAGGTGATCGCAAGCGAGCGGGATCACGACGACGGCCTCACCTACAACGCAGGTCAACTGGGAAAAATAGAGAGGTTTGCATGAAGTATGTATTGTTTTGTTGTATTTACCGGGACTTCGACCACGTTCATTATTTGGCTGTAACTGAGAATCTGTATTTTACTCCACAACAAACTCGTGGATACGATTTATTTGATGGATTATTCGAAGGGTCAAAGAGTTGCTCAATGCACGGGCAGCGCGGCCGCATCTTCACCTGACTTGATTTAGCTTGCCCCTGCCGCTCTAGAAAGGATGAGATCAGACCCCAAAATCATCAGCGTTCGTGCGCCAGGTGGGCAAGATCGATCGGGAAGGACTTGCCCGATACGGACATGCTTGTCGTGAGCTTGGCGCCTGGGGAGAGGTGACTGGTGATGTGTCATCGCACCTGCAGCTTTGAACACTTCGGTCTAAGTCCTCATCTTTGCAATCTGAACTTGGATATAAAACAGCTGAATAGATTATCTAGAAATCTCCAGACCAATGGATGGACGTCTTGCAGTTCAGTCACCTTTCAACAACCAGAAGGAAGCAGACGTCATTCTCCGAACCAGCGATGGCGCAAACTTCTACGTCTACAAGAACATCATCTCTTTGGCATCATCGTTTTTTCGGGATCTGTTTGAAATCACACAACCTACCGACACCACGTCATCCCTTCCCACCGTGGATCTCCCCGAGACCCGCTTCATTTTGGACCACCTTCTTCGAATATGTTACCCCGTTCGCGAGCCTAGTTTCAAGAGTATGCCGATTCAATTTGTGGAGGATTGCCTTCGCGCAGCGCGCAAGTACGAAATGGACTACTGCGTTGGGGTCATCGAGCGAGATCTCTCGCCTCCTATGGTGGGCCCGCTCGAGCCGCTGAACAGTGACTGGTCACAGCAGGAGCTGTACTCCTTGGCATGCCGATTCAACTTGGAAAGTCTCGCAAACGCCGCAGGCCATGTCATCCATTATGCGACAATCGCCCCTACCAGCAATGGGGAATCATCCGAGCCCGGTCTCTACGATTTTAGTCACACTGTTGCGGGTCGTGTCTATGACAACTGCATGGGAGATATTCCCGCGGGCTCATTGCGTCGTCTCCTGCGGACACAGGATGCTTCGACGTTTCACTCGCTCAAGGATGTCATTTTTAGTCGACCCCCGGTCCCATTCCAACTGGTAGAGCAGTACGCCGTCATACCGTTCAACTCACCCGAAGCTTTTGGTCCTCTTGACCTTGTCCTTCAGGCAATGGACGGGGTACGACATCTAGTGAACGCGAAAGTCGTCTCCGATCACTCTACCCTTCTCAAGAGTGGCGCTGAAGGAACGACCTCACACGAGAAGGCCACGGAGCAGGCCCTTCCCATCGTTGAGGTTCCACTGCAGAGCTGCATACTAGCCCCCGTGTTGCATCTAGTCTATCACGGAGAAGGCGAAACGATACCGATGATGGGCCTACGCCAGGCGGAGACTGTGTTTTTGGCAGCCAAAGAGTACCTGAACGTAACCGTCGCCGACTCCTTCATGTCCCGCCAATTGCGAAACTACGTTGACGGAAACCCGCTTCGTGTCTACCTCTTGGCCGCTCGGAACGGACTAGAGGCCGTGGCAGAGGTAGCTGCGTTGGTTATCGCACGACGGGACTTATCACGGGAATACGATTTGGAGATGGAAAGGACAGAGGCGCGTTACTACGTTCCTCTTCTCCAGTTTGCGCACGAATACAAGGCAGCGTTCATTGGTGCCATTTCGGTCACCCCTGCTCAGAAAGCGAAACTCTGGGAATATGCCAGTGATACATGGGCAAAGATATGTGAATATCTGGGAAGGGATGACGAAGAGGACTACGACGGTCTTGCCACTGCGCTCCAGTTCGTGGGAAAGAGGTTCGATCCCAAAGCTTTACCAGTGGACAGTGGTGCTTCGAGGAGGTCATCAAGACGAGGTGCAGCGAAGGGAGCACAGGAAGATATGGGAAAATCTCGCGTGTCCCGGGCGTTGAAGAGCGTGAGTTCTCCAAATCCCTCCCCTGTATTTGGTCACTCATATTTTGGGATGTGAGGATAATAGGTGAAGCTGGAGCTAGGACCTAGGTGATTTCTTTGCTCATGGCTACTGACAACGGAACGGACGCAAATTTCACCCTTTGTCGATAGTTATTGTACGTTCCATTTCAGGGTATTCGCAAACTTCAGGCTTGACAGTTATTGTTGACAACGCGCTTTATTGAGTTTCGCAGAGCTCGGTGAAAATGATTGCACATATTCGTAGCTAACGTCAAGACATGCGCTGAGCTTCTTTCATGTCAATCAAGAGTCAGTAATGGAGGGACACAAGCTGTTTCGGCGTTGTGTAACGTGTATGAGCGCCGCGTTGACACGTGACTAAGACCGCCACAGATCCTTATCCAACTCTGGCCGACGCTTCACGAAGTAATAGACTCGACAATCGCCGCGGACAATGCGCCTCCATATAGTTGACCATGATGCAGAAAAACTGAATGTGCCGTAGAAATGGGCAGAAATGGGTGGCCGTGGGTATATATTACGTAATTTGATCAACCTCGACCAGACTCTAGTACTGTTATAATTTGAAGGACTCAGGCAGAGGCCGCTTTCCCAATATTCCTTCCTTCCTTCCTTCCCCACACGCTTCTCTACCCCTGCGTCCAATACTATCTCATATACAAATATTCAAGGGTTCCTTGTTCCGCCGGGGCCTGGGGTTGGCCACCATTTCGTCCAGATGGCGGGCGACAAACTCTACCTGGACGTCGTCTGGTGCTTCTGGGTTGGACGGCTGCCTACTACCATTCCAAAGTTCAAAAGGCCACAGAGTCACGCAAGTGGACCACTCGGGCTGAAGAATCTGAACACGGCTTGAAATGTGGTTTGGACCCCCAGATCAAACTTATCGTGCGCGTGTAACTTGCTGGAGACACCTCTTCGCTTCCTTCCCGACTGGACGTCCACAAGTATGAACCGATTGAACGCCTACTGCGATGAAATGTACAGGACGAGTCTTCAGCACTGCCCGTAAGTTGTATTCCGCTTTAAAAGCTGACTCGAACGGTCTTTCTTATCCAAAGTAGATCCCCCCATGAACTCCAACCAGATCAACCTGTCCGTTGAATATCCTGAAAGCTCGTTCTGTCAATGCGGCTACGGCACAAGATGCCCTGACTTTATGGCGCATTCCGGCACTGAGCACAACCAATGCTCTTTTTGTGATCTTGCCTCTCCCACAACTCACGTTGCCTTCCGGTCTCCAATTGTAAGCCTCCGAGGATTACTTTGCTGCCCTCACAGAAACTTACAGATATTTATCACAGCTCTGCGGTCACAGCTTGGTTGGGCGGACTGAACCAACAGTCGTTCCCTACGTCGATGAATTCACAATACTCCAGAGTTCGGACCCATTCAATGCGTCCTTCAATGCCCCTCAAGCTGGCGTACAACCACGTATGTTCATGCTTTATGCGAACGCGATAAAATACTAAACCAGAACCATGCGGTTTCAGTCACCCAGGAAGGGTTCGATTGCGGGAGCCATGAAGGCGGTTTCACGGCGGATGTCGTGAATAGGTACCCCGCAGAGGGTAGTTACATCAACCCGGTCGGAATAGGTGGCTGTGATCAAGGTTTCCCAGGCCTCACCAGCGGAGCACCAGAACAAATTGCTGATCCATTCAAAGGTGTGTTGCGCTATACGTGCAATGTCGTACTTGTATCTAACGCAGCCAAGTTTTGACAGCTTATTGGGACAATTCAAAGTCCTTATTTGATCCCGGAGAAGCGATGGAATGGCGTTCAGTCCGCGGAGCGAATGTGGACCCAGACATGCAGGATACGGATAGTCCCTTGGAACCCACGTTCGATGTTTCCAGCACCATCATCGGCACGCTTTTTGTTTTCAGCCATTGCATTTCATTTGGTGGATCTAATGCTTGCTGTAGGTCTTCGAGCGGGGCTTCCGCTCTCTTCAAGAACTGTGATCGAGGTAGAGCAGAACAGGACGAGTAGGGAGGTGGGCCCTGGAATAACTGAGCCGGGGAGGGGGTTAGGAGGGAAAATATCCAAAAGAAGTGAGTGGTCCCTTTCGCAAAACTCGTAGGATATTTTATTTACTTATCACTTCTCCTGGAGAGGAGGATGATCGGAGGTGGTACAATGACATGATAACCCACTCGTTGAAGGTATGGAGGTACATCGTCTTCTGCTCAGTTAGGCATACTAATGACCTGAATCCCAAAAAGGCTTGTACCCCTGATATCCCCCCACGCAACCCCAATTGCTTAACTTGGTGCTCCCATCTGGATCGCACCTTCGAGACCATCTCTGTCGAGTTCAGAGATGCCCCGACGCCAGTGGTCTTTTTCATGGTGGCCGTCAGGTCAGTGTCGCGTCTTCCTTTACGTAGCTCAGTCACCGCTTACTTACCGCTCCTCTCCACCTTTTAGAATATCTTCCATGGACCACTCTAAAAACACACCTAGGTTCTACCGAACCCAATCAGCTACGTGTGTTTTTCGCAGAGCCGGGATGGCAGCTCCCATGGAGGAATTTATTAACATGGCCGCTGCTATTCACAAGGACCGACCTGAAGGAGCGCGGTCAAGAAATTCTACAAACCACCGTGAGGCATTCACCGATTATCCAGAAATGCGTAAGTCTTGCTGTGCTCGCTTGCCGAGCAGTATGCTGACCCGTTTCCCCAAGCGACGAAGCTGGAATGGAATGGAGTCATCGCGGAAATCGTCAGAACGGTGAGTGACATCCGAATCTTTTGACCGTCGTTACTCGTCGAGGGCTCACACCGAGATTTCACGACAAGGTGCGCGAAAAATGCAAGCATGACAGTGTCATGCAACAGTTCGTGATTGCGTATTCCGCTTGGTAAGAGTATGCTCCTTCTGGTCGTACAACACTTGAACTGACTCGGAACCGAATGTACTTGATTATAGGCAAGATGCTGCGAGCGGAGAGTTCAAGTCCGACCTTTTTATGACCAATCCGATACAGCTGGGCAACGACTACAACAAGAGTGTCCGTGGATATGGGTACCAGGAGTACTTCGATCATTGGTCAAAGGAGGAACTTGGACCGGCATTGTCTTCATGACTTTCATCGCGTCTGCGCCAATGTTGAGAATCCTTCTGTTTCCCATTCTATTTTCCCTGTAATGGTACGATCGCGCGAGGCGGTGGGAGAGGCGACAGCTGGAATCGAAATCAAGAGCGCGCATCATGGAAACATATGGTGATTCGAATCTCGTCCAGCTTCCCTTGCACGACTTCGGGATTTCCCCTTGACATATGGTCGCCCTGTAGTTATGGGATAAGAGGGACACTCGTTGGCAACTGCCTGGGGGTTGAGAGTCCTGTACTTAGCATGTAGCCTAGCATGTGACTAAGTAGAGTACGGGGATCCGGCGTTTCTAGTTAGGGACCAAGACCGGAATATATTCTCTCTCTCTCTCTCTCGTCCTCTCCATCACTTCTGTACTTCCGCATTCTGCTGACTGTGTACAGTACTATATTTTCACATGTCTTTCTTCCGTTTCACATGTCTCCGCCTCGGCTCTAATCGTATGTCCCGAGGATACGTAGATAACTATAAAATAACAGCCACCTACAGTAATTATATTCATCATTCCACCCGCCGTCACATCTCCCTCAGGACTGATTTCAATATCACGGCAACAAAACAGTTGGCCATTAGGTGGCGATTCTCAGTGCCGATGGTGATAAACCTCTGTCGAGGATACTATGGCCCCTCGGGCAGAAATAGTGTGAGGCGGAGGTGTTACTGTCATGCATAGAGTTCGACTCTGCTATTAATTTGTTGATATTCTTGGACTGCAACGAGAGCACTGAATGCCAGTTTGACCCTGCAAAAGCCACTTGTTGTGGCACATTCCTCGCCCACATGGTCAAGGGTATTAGTGTTCTGTGAATGGTCCCAAGCGCCGTGGATGTGACCCTACTGAAAGAGGTATGTCGGAGTTTGAAGGCGACGCAATCGGGCGGAGATTAAGCTCAAGCGTCCTGGTAGTATGTGCACCCTGTCCTTGAACACTCTGTTTGGGAGCTCACTCTTGATGATATCATATCAACTACTCTCAAACTTGAAACACCTCGCAAACGCCTCCTCAGTGGATGCAATGAGTTTTCTTGAATAACATTTTTCCGGACGATGTTGTTCACAAGTCATGGCGGTACTGCCGTGCTGCGCAACGACATGATCAAAGCTTTAAACTGGTCAGTTCTCTTTTGTTCCTTTAAGATATTTCGCTCGTCTCCGCGAAGATAAAAGCCACGTCAAGAGAACCAGCAATCCCATCGCCAGGATCACCCCCAGCACCAAGCCCATTCCCAGATGTTTCCGAGGAAAGTTGCCATGGGATTCCCCTGCGGATGGAAAGAACCCCAACACTACGTCGACGAACTCGATAACGCTGTTGACTCTGGCTCCTCCGAGTCACACATGCTCCTTCTCCCAGCATTGGACGTACCGACACAAATATCCGCTTCAACATGGACCATGCCGGGGTACTCCACCACAAGTTACTCTCAGGCTTGCGCTCCGACTCTGGAGGCTCCTGCTGTCGACAATCACTCAGCCATGTTTGCATACACTGGCACCACGGGATCGTTTGATGTGAGAGTCCGATAGAACGTGCTGTTGTGTGTGATTGTCTGATTCATCCGCATTAGACCAGAGGTTTTGAATTCAACATTCGCCCGGTCGACCAATCCATCATTCTACGTCCGTCAGTGTGGAATCTGCCAGAAGTTTCCCTAGATCGGTTCCCTGAGCCACTGGCACACGCTGGTCCGTTAAGCCCGCTTCCATCTATTGTGATCGCTTCTTATATCTATTTCTTCGCCGCTTTTTCAGCTGCCATTGCAGGGTATCAAAGGCCCCCAACTGTAGTTTGCTCGGATATAGGTCAGAGGGACGTTCCTAGAGCTTCCAATGACTGGACTCCTCGTTCCACGCTACACGCTGGTATGTCATCCAGCCCGCGAGTTATCCTCTACGCACCGCACACTTATATCGTGTCATTCTGAAGCTTCCAGCGCTCAATGGACCCAGCAACGGCGAGGGAAATCAGCGACGAGAGTCAAGACCGGCATCTGAATGGACGCGGTGAGCTTGATTGCTTCACATGAATAATGACCCGCTCAGTTCCAATCTTTGAAACTCTTTTAGCTACAAGACCTGATAGAAAGTGGTACGACGATTTCAGGGCGAAGCTGAAAAAGGTTTTGACTTCATTTCCAGATATCACGTACGTTGTCTCGCTGACTATCTTGTGAGTATGAACAGTCCTGCAGCCGGGACCAGATCCCGAGTGATCGTTTGGAGTTTGCGGACCAACAGGTCCTGTTTGTATTCCTCGCCAGGTCAGACATGAGCCATTTCGTACCGCAATGCTACATGTTCACCTGTCCTTTGCTCCATAGGCTCGATTCTATCCACCACAGCAAGAATACGCCCATGATGTTCCTGACCGAAGCAGCGACAAGCTCATTCTCTGACAAGAACATTCACTCTCCGTTCGACTTCTTCCGAGACATGGCCCGAAGACAGGCCTCAGTGCCCGTCGGGCTATCTGCAGGCTTCGGCTATTTGTTTGTCAGCCAGATCATCTCCTGCGATGGGAATAAGAGTCTGGTTGAATCTGATTCAGGTGAGCACTCGTGCTTGTTCGTTCCTGCCGCCATCTGTCTAAATTTGTTTTTTTCTTCTCTCGTCTCACAGAAGATGCCAGAAACAAGACTTGGTGGGAGAATCACGCAAAGGCTGTATTCAGGGTGGTGCGTCTTCATTCCATCCGACGATTCATCCATGCATTGTGGTGTTGAATGATCACCATGGACAGGCGCGTTCCGCGAGCGAGTTCCCCGGCCGCGTTGAGCAGCAATTCGCAATCGTATACGCCACTATGTGAGTTCGCTTTCCGTACCATCCACATCGGACTTGAGTTTCGTCTCATGATCTTCAACTACAGGTTTGGAGACACACAGTCTGAGCTTTTCGTGACCGCGCCCGCCATGTCGGCCTTCAACAGAAGGAACGAGGATGCAAAGAGATTCTTCGACGCCATTTTCCTCTAGACATCATCCGTTGACCCCCCCCACCCCCCCACCCCACCCCCGGTACTCTCGGTCTCCATAACTGTGTTCCGAACTTCGATTTACTGATCTTCCGAATCAACAACATGTTCCTTACCAAGGACATACGTCATATTCCGTCCACAAAGAGCCCGTGGCTTCGTCAATTCACTTTGAGCTAATGATAACGCTCGAATGAAATACTAGATATTCAATGTCAAACATGATCACTCACCCTGATTGGGTTGGACGACTCGATCCGGTCGATCTTCTTCACCCCGAAACGAGTGATCCCTCTATCCCGTATTCGCCATCTGTGTGCGTCCATGATCTCCACGGTGGTGCTCTATGAGTCTAGGATAACAACGTGTTGGATGAATTCGAATGCCTGGGCCGAGTGCGTCGCTGCTATGCACGAGTGCCGGGTACAATGTCGAGAGATATTGTCTCGGCCTAAGGCGTGATATACTGTATCAACCTCGAGTATGGAAAACATTTTCCTGGGGTTGCTGAATGAGCGAGGAGCACCGACTGGGTAGTAACAAGACGTCCCTGTGTAAGGGTACGCATCGTCCTGGGGGCATACGGCTGCTGAGTAGCGTTCCGCCCAACTCGGAGTCGGAAGATCGCGAGGGTTGTCAGGGTTGCCGCGGGGGCAGTGACCTCTGAGCGAGTGTGAAGCATCTCTGGAATGTTCGTTGGACGGATCTGGGAAACGTCAGTCTGAACCCTATTATCAAGATGAATCATGAACCATTGTGAGTCATGCCAGTGACTGCGACATTTGGGGAAAGAGTACCTCACAGAAGCCCCCTTGGACGTCTCATGAACGAACGCGCGTCGATAGGTCTAGGTCTATTGTCTTCGAGCCTGAGATAGAAGCCGTGTCGCACACATGCCGTAACCGTATGCTACCATTAATGTTCCTGGCAGATCGGAGGACAAGGTGAAGGATGCCCGGCAATCATACACAGCCAGCCAAACAATTGTAAGAATTGTATACTTAAATGTCAAATTTCGAGTGCCGTGATGGTCCGAAAAGCGGAGTTGACGCGTGCTCATTGTAAGAAATCAGCAGGGTTGCTCTCCGGACAAGCTCAAACCATCCGCTGAGTGTGCGAGACCGACGTAAACGTAAGAGGCTCGCGGCCAATGGTAGTGCTCTATAATTGCCATTGAATAGCACAAGCAGTGTGTGGGTGCGATAAGTATTGCGGTGACTTGTGCTACATATGTACAATGACAATATTATACCGATGAGCAATGTAAGCTACTTCCCTTAGACTACCAGGGCCGTAGTGCACGAAGACTACGCTACTGCATACAGAGAAAATTCAGAAAAGACTTCGAAGAGAGAGCGTGTACATTGCTCACCTTTGAGAGACATGCCTGGCCTCAGTTCTTGACCTTCAAGGTCTTTGCCGACGCCGAATGAGAGATGAATGGCTTGCAACGGTCCATGGAGTGATCACTGGCCGGAGAACAGACAAGGCGAGGTGCGCGAGGGTACAATGCGAGACACCGATGTTGAATTGTTTACTTTGCAGGAGGCCGAGGTGGATCGTGACAGACGAGGGAGGATGAGGAGGATGAGAGGGGAGGCCGTGAGCGCAGCCGTGACGTGGCACAGGCAACGCAGCGCACCACAGCACTCAGATGCGGTGCTGTGAGTGTATGTCTAGAGTTAAGAAACGTGAGGCGTGAGGATGGGGCTTTGTGAGTGGGAGGGAGGAGGACGAACTTGACCTGCGGTGGTTAAGTTCAAGTTGGAGTGGACGAGACGAAGTCCAAAGCGCCAATGCTCGGGGGACACGTGCAGCGCTCACGTGCAGAGCCGAATCCAATCTCAGCTCAGTGACATAACAGCATCTCGCCCAGCTTTAAAGGACTAGCCGTTGCACGATACGAAACTGGAGCTGGGGGAGCGTGAAATTCGGAACCCTGCTGAATTCATGCTTAATTTAAGCGGAGCTCGTTGGAATATCACCCGCAATCCGTACACATTTTATCAACGGAAATTTCAGCGGCAGACGTATACCAAACGCATGATCGTTTGGCTGGTAGTGTAGCGGGAAGATTCGTAAACCGGTGTCCTTCTCCGAGTCCGTCACCGCCGAAGCACTGGCAGCTTCTTGGAAGAGAATTCGGAGAGTGTTGACCTTGGTCGAAAAGATTCAGTACCCCTGAAGAGTCGTAGCCGACCTCGTGGCACGACAAGATTGTCGAAGTTGGAATTGAACCGCTGTGGGAAGAGGTCTGGGCGGTTTGGGTGGCGGTCGTAGGCTGAGCAGAAAGTCACGTGTATGACTTCGAGGTTCTGTGCCGCGTGCGTTACGCGTCCACTGAGCGTAAGGATGTCAACGAGATGGCGGGTCTGAAGTTGAAAGCAGTGAGCGGCAGCGAGTGGATGGACCCGATTGACGTGGAACGCAGCGTCTGTCGGGATTTTTTTTTGCGTCTGGCGAACAGACATACCTGACTTCGGCGCAGCAGAACAATCAATCCTGGTGAAAGCTCGACCGGGGATGAGCAAAAAAAGTAAGTATACATCCAGATGAATAGACATCGGTATTCAATCGATCGTCTGCTTCACCTACCGGACTTTCACGTACCACTCCACACAAAACCCTCATCCCCCCATCACCGGTTTGAGCACAACGCCACAACACCTCCTGTTCCTCTCTGATCGCCTCAACAGACACGAGCGAGCTGAAAAAGAAAACATCACTTCCAACCTGTCGTCGTCGTCGCGGTGATCATTCACCATTCGAGGGTCATGGTGTGGAGCATCGCTGGTGGTGTTGTTTGGGAGGTGAGATACGGTGGAAATTTGGGGAAAAAGCCGGCTATTTCCCTACGTCAGTCCCAAATTCGAGACCCCTGAAGTTACGACTCTTCAGCAACACCGCACAGAGCACAGAGATCTCTGGACGTCGCACCGACGGACGCGTCGATTTTCTGGGATATCGTCAAGCGAGAGACGGTGTCGCATGGCGTAATGTATGTACCACGGTCGGCAAGATGATTGTGTTGTCCTTCGGGAAGAGTTGTCACAGCGTCCGCCCCGCCGCTGGGAAGTTCAAGGAATAGAAACCGGAGGGTATCGACCCGGTCGAACAGATCCAGCAACCCAAAAAGCTGAGCAGGCAAGTCGTAGTTGACCCGCAGGACAAGCTTGCGTAGTTGAAACGGACCACCAGAAGAGGAGTCATAAACGGTCATCCGGCAGTTTCAGCAGAAAGTCGCGTATATGATTTCCAGGTCTTGAACATTCGAAAGATCCGCTAGTTCTTTGAGCATATGAGCTGGATAGATAGGCGTATGCACGTTCGGACACCCATCAAGACGCAGCTCTTTGACCAAACGAGCTAGATGAGGTTAGTTTCGTAGGAACCAGCAGAACCCTGTGGGTTTCGCGGGAGACCGCGGTCGGTCGTCGGGAGGTTGTGCGTGGCGAATGGCAGAGGGAGAGGAAGAGACAACGGTGGCTGGGGAGCGGCTCACGAGCGCGCATGCGGGAAGGGTGAGCTAGGTCCAGAGATGAAATTTGTTGTTTAGGATGAGCTTTTTGATGTCTACGGAGAAAGAGGGGGGCGGGGGGTGGAATACACACAAACCTTGCCTATAATATCAGCAAGGGGGAAGGGAGGCTGTCAATGTCCGGCGGGAATTACGTTGACCACGGTTGGAAGCTCGGGCCCAAATCCACTCGCTCAAAACACTGTAAAGTTGTGAGTAGGTTGGACCGGTCGACATAGAGCAGAATTCAGAGTAGCGTCACCTCATGAACGGAATGACCATTACGAGATCGTCAAGCGCAGTCCGTTATTAATATTCGCCAGACCGGCACGGGTGGGTATGCCGACGGAGCCTCAGGACAAAAGCGTCGGTGGACAACAATGGGGCTGCATGTTTGTCTGTGTTTGGCATGCGTGCGTTGCCACACGACTGTGACGGTCTAGGTCTATACCGAGCGCCCGTGAAGTCGGTGAGATATTCGACGGGTTGTGCCCATTCTCGCGTCCAAACCCAGAGTGTTGCACCGAGTGGATCCAGTGCGAGCCTGGAGGCTGAAGACGCGTGAGAGGACGGGTGCGTTGACGGGTGAGAGCCTGGGAGAGCTGACGTCATCGGGACAATGGGGGTGGCATGATGAATGGTTTTCTCTCTTTTTGAATGAATCCCACCTTTCCCTCACTGTCACTTCCTCCCTCTCTTCTGACGATCTCCTCCTCCAACCATGCCTCGCGCTTTCCACATTCCCGGCGTCGTCTTCCTCTTCATCGCCTTCGTCCTCCTCTTCCTCGTCTCCATATCTCTTCCCTACCTCACCGCACTCGACTTCACCCGCATTCACTTCAATGAGGGCGCGCCGTCTACTGGGGCTACCGGAGGGTCCGTCACGGAGCTAAGAGTACGTCGCGACTTCACTTGTTTGCCATTCCCTCGCTGACGTCCACATCAGTTCGGTACTTGGTATGTTGACAACGGCTTCACAAATGACAACGCCAGAGTTCTTACTTTGCTACAGGGCATACTGCTTCTACGAAACATCCGGAGAGCGCACATGCAGTCCGACGGGCAACGCATACGCAGCGACAGTCTACAACAACCAAGACCGCGACAGTTTCGTCACCATCGGCTCATCCTGGACTCGCGGACTCGCAGTCCACCCCGTCGGTAAGTCGCATACGACACTCAACAAACATACTCTCGGACGGGTGGTAACCAACGGATTTTCTTCACACAGCTACCGGCGTCACCTTCATCGCGTTCCTCCTCTCGCTCTCCTCTCACGTCACCTTCACCCTCCTCGCCTCCCTCACCTCCTTCCTAGCCGCCCTCATCACCCTCGTCGCCTTCGCCATCGACATCGCACTCTACGCCTACGTCAAACACCAAATGGGCAAACTCGACGGCGTCCGTACCAACACCAACACCGCTCCCGGTGAGTTCCCCCCCCCTTTTCTTTCTTCTCTTTTGAAGACGAACACACTTCTTAACTCAACAACGTTGACTAGCGTTCTGGATGACATTCGTATCGTTCATCCTCCTCTGCCTCGCAGGCTGCACGGTCTGCTTCGGACGGCGCCGTGACCGCATGGCAGGTGCCACGAGTTACCCCGTCTCCACCAAAGGGTCCTGGAGGGACCGTCTCCGCTTCCGTCGCTAATCCGCTGATATCCTCCCATCTAATCCCTCTCTTTTTTCTGTTTTTGTTTTTGCTGCTTGCTGTGCTGAGCAGCCTAGTGTGTGCGCTCTGCTTTTTGCTTATTGGACTGTTGATACCCCACCCCCGTCGATTTACCATTACCGTTGTGGTTTATTCTTTACGTTCTAATTCGATTCCTGCTTTTTTTGGGGATCTGTTTTTTGTTGCTTGCTGTCAGACTCACAGGATCCGACGTGTCTCAAGCTTCTATTCGGTTTGTCGGGGGGCGGGAGAAGTGAGGTGTGTCACGTGAGCGACTTGTTGACGCGTTGTTTGGTTGGTTCCGAGAACGTCATCAGGCGTTCTTCCGAATCTTGAGTACTCTCCGTAGCAGGTGCACGCCCTGATCGATATTCTTGGACGCTCACATCCGGATGCTAGCACTCCCATATTGACGGCGTAGGATCCGAGCGAGTCCTGGTAGGAGGGTGTGCGTCACGTTCCGGTGTTCTCAGCTGTAGCTCGGTTCGGCGAGACTTAGCCTTTTGTCCCTTGCTATGTCTCTCCCGTTCGTGGTGCGTCAGAAACGGAATGGAAACCCAAGAGTCTCTGACCTTCAACCTCAAGTTGAAGATGGGTTCCAAATTGATACTGATAAGATTCTTCCTTATCTCGCGGTTATCTTTAGGGCAGGAGATTTAGACGCTCTGAATGGTTGACCACAACCACACCTCAAACCAAATCCACGAACCGTTACCTAGTCTACTGAAGCCTGTGCTAAAGAAGAGGTGGACGTTCAGTTAAGCAAGCACATGTTGGTCTTAGAATGGGTCTTTTCTGTATGTAAGTGTCTCTTTGTTCACTGTTTTCCTTTTGCTATGATCGTACTCACCACTTCCCTGTAGTAGCGACACCAGACCGCCGTGATATTCCTTTCAATCACTAGACGAAGGACGACTTCGACATGAAGGGGCTAGGGCTTTCTTGAGGGCGAAAAACCCTCCCATCCATATCGCTCCTCTCCCTCAGTCACACCGACGACACCACGGTCCGTTAAACCCAACCCTGTGACTGCCAACCAGCTCTCGCTGGCCTCAGAATGTACGTTACCACCCATTTTTTATGACTGTTGAATCGCTCACAGGGGACGCAACGACTTTACATATAAATAGCTTCGACACACGCGCGCTTCCCGTTCGTTTTCCCGAGGAATCTCCACGCGGGGTGGCACACTTTTAATCCTGCGACTCACAGACCCGTTTTCAGAAAGTTTCTGCAACCACGCCAGTGTTTTGGTGACAACACTTCTTTTGTTGGAAGATATGGGTTTGTTGTGCAGTTCGGAGTAATGCGCCGAAGCTGAACGCGTGTTAGGGTTCTCGGGACAGCGTGACCTGGGTACTTGGGTCTCTCGACGACCGTTTGGGCTCTTCTGTGCCTCGCTCGTCATGAGACTGGCTTTTGTGGGGGGGAGGGGAGCTCTGTAACACCGCGCGATTCGACGTGGATATCTATACCGCAAGTCGTGGTTTAATCACGCGGTCTGCTTTTTTCTAGTATTTGAAGCTTCGGGATCTGCGTAAAGGAAAACCCAGCCTTCGCTCTCCCCCCGGCCTGCGGTCACCTTCCACCCTCAGATCCATTCGTCATGCTCACTCTATTAAACCTCCTCCCGTTCCTCGTCGTCTTCTCAACCGCCACAGCGTCCCTCCTCCCAAAACCCACCAACGGCAACGGCAACAACAACAACAAAAACCCGTTCTCGCCACACCAAATCCAACGCCTCGTCGTCTTCGGAGACTCCTACTCCGTCCAAAACGTCGGCGACGGACGAGTTCAATGGGCGGACTGGGCCGCGAGCCGGGACTACGCGAACGTCGAGCTGCTCGATTTCGCGCAGAGCGGCGCGACGTGTTCGCAGGCGTTGACGCCGAGAGTGTTTCCGGCGGTGTTGGAGGACGAGGTGCCGGTGTTTGAGGAGGGCGTGAGGAATGGGAGTGTGCCGAGGTTGGTTGAGGGGAAGGAGAGGGAGAAGGAGAGGGAGAAGACGGTGTTTGCGGTGTGGATTGGGACGAACGATGTTGGGGCGGGGTGTTTGTTGACGGGAGGTCAGACTCCAGGGGTGACGTTGGTGGATACGACGAGGTGTGTTGCGGAGTTGATTGAGAGGATATACGCGTTGGGTGGACGGAATTTCTTGTTTTTGAACGTACGTTTTGTGTGTTCCCCCATTTTTTCTTATTATCATCTCTTTCTTGTATCAGATACTCAACTCACTCTAATGGTAGATGGTCCCGCTGGAACGTGCGCCGATGTATCAAGTGGACGCGTACCCGACGCGGTACTGGATGGCGGCCAAGAACGCGACGGAGTTCAACGTCGTGATGAAGGAGCTCACCACGGCCGGGAACGCACTCCACAACTTCATGCTCGCGGACCTCAAAAAATCACTTCCAGGCGCGAACATTGGTACGTGGACACACACACACACTCATATGCCCGAGAAGAGAACCCTCCTCCCTTCCCCTTCCCACTTCTTTCAATCTCTCTCTTCTCGTGTGGAGCATGAAACCGACCTCATCTGATCTTTGCTTCTTTCTTTCTTTCTTTTTTTTTGTAAATTCGCAGGCATCTTCGACTCGCACACCCTTCTGAACAACATCATGGACAACCCGGCGCAGTTCTTGAACGGAACCGCGCCGTTCAACGTCACCGGCAGCGCGAACCCGTGTCCGTTCCCCGTGGACGGCACCCAGCCGATTTTCTGCACGTTGGTGAACAGTACCGACCAGGACAGTTACGTGTGGTACGTCTCGCTTGTTTTTTGTTTTTTGTTTTTGTTTTCTTGCCCCTTACCCATCCGACCTTGTTTCATCGGGCAGGTACAACGAACTTCATTTGTCGAATCAGGCGAATAGGATCGTCGCCAGGAATGTGGCGCAAGTGATTAGAGGGAAGGAGAACCAGTTCACGAAGTGGTTGTAAGGCGCGCTCCTCTGCCGGGGAGAAAAAGGGATGATGATGATGGATGACTCGACTCGTCTTTCGAGTACTACTCCTTTTTTCGTTTCTTTGTTGTTTTTTTTGAAATGATAGAAAACCAAGCTTGCGAAACGATCGACACAGACATGCTGACGGGAGAGAGAGGAAGAATTACCCCTTTTTTGTTCCTCGCGAGAATCGCGTCCAGCTCACAACGCGAGGAAACAGTCTGCTCAAGGGAGGGGGGGGGGGGAGCAAATACAAAAAATGCCACAGTCGTATCACGACGACACACGGTTACCCTTTGGGATCGAATCAGGTGTCGCGGTTTCCCTCGCGTTGCGAGACCATACCAGGGAAAGTTGTATAATTGAGGAGAACTGGGAAAAGCATTTTGACCCCGGTCTGAACGTTCTATGGCCTGAACGCAAGTGGTGGGCCCGCTACACTGTATTCGATCCTTGACAGACTGGTAGATAAGTTATGCATGGGATTAATCGAGTGAAGAGAATGCGGAAGAAAAACGATAGCAGGAGTCCTTTCGAATAAAGTTACGGATGTGCGCGCGCGGCCGAAAGCTCGGAACCAGGAAAATGCAGGAGGGAGGACTCATGTCGCCGTCTTCTTGATCGAGTGTTTCATTCTCACGGAAGGACCGTGCTTATGAGCGGCCTGATATTTCGGGCAAAGTTGCTCCCATTCCTCTGCGATATGCAGCAGGCCCCCATTCAGCGTACGAA
The DNA here is from genome assembly GCA_021029105.1 of Cristinia sonorae. Classification (NCBI taxonomy): domain Eukaryota; kingdom Fungi; phylum Basidiomycota; class Agaricomycetes; order Agaricales; family Stephanosporaceae; genus Cristinia; species Cristinia sonorae. Next base: position 755,690 of record JAEVFJ010000009.1, read on the forward strand.
ATATTTAAAGGCATTTCACCGGGCATCTCACCTGAAGGATGAGTGGCGTGAACGACGCCGGGTATGTCTTCGGCGAACACAACGGCCAGGCCTAGCTCCAGATGCCAATCAATATGACAGTGGAAGAGCCAGGGACCAGGGTTGTCGGTCTGTAGAAGACATGCGGGCCCGTCGTGAGGTGCGACTAGGTCTGGAAAAAAGCAGGGACCGACCTTGAACCGAAGAGTTACGCTCTCCCCTACATCACCAATGTTGACTGTATCTCTCCATATCGGAGCCTCGTAGTTATCGAACGTGCTTCCCGCACTACGGACCACGGCAAAGGAGTGCTAGGATAGAGTATCTTAGGTATGAAATACAACCTGAGGACGCTTCGTCAAGATACGACGTACCCCGTGCAAATGGAAAGGATGAAGACCGCCCACAAGCCCGCCCGGCAAGGTCAGCTCAACGACAGCGTTGCTGGGTAGAGGAATGATGCCGCCATGTGGCAAGAGGTCTTGGGCCGAGTGCACACCGCTCAGTATCTGGAGTAAGATCGGGACACTAGGAGGTGTGAACGACACGTTATTGATGAAGAACAGATTCCGCTGTATTGTGTATTGAGACTTGTTTACTTTTGCGATGGGGACGATACGGGAAGCACGTACAACAAGATCGACGCTCAAGTCTAAGTGATGAACGACGTCAGCACCACCCTCGTGAGGCTCCCCCGGCTGAACATGACGGAACATAATCAATACATGTCCACCAAATACCGCAGATGAACACGTACCGCGGGGATCGGGTAGAGAGGGCGGAGGTCACTCTCTTTGAGGAGATGGTAGACAGACGGCGGTGTCGAGTTCGGCTCCTCCTTGGGAGCACCATGATAGCGCAAAATCGCTGAGTTAATCCCTCCGTCAAACCCAGCGTTGCCGAAACTTGGTTCGCTCGGATCCAGTAGTTTCCGACTGCCTGATTGGCGTTGAGCTGAGATAAGTTGAAAGAGGTGAATTATTAACAAGGGTTTCCAAAAAGCAACATCACGCTGCATACCACAAAGGAGTAGCGTTGTCCAGCGAGGATCTGTATTTGGTTGATTTTGTGTGTTTGGGTCGTGGTGCCCTCGACCTCGATGATAGTCATCTCGTGGTTGTCAACAGAGAACATGAAGGTCGGATCGCAGGATACTGATATCAGACGCATTCGGTACCTGAGAAACGATGGATCAACCAACACCAGAGAAAGACAAAACCAGCAGTGCGCACCTCTTGCCAAACTCCACGTGAATAACTGAGAGATCAGACATAGGACCTCCCTTGTACCGGCCTAACCCGTTAATCAGGGTGGCGTCTGGAACGGGAGGGGCGTTCAAGGGTTGCTTCCGAGCCATTGTGTGATACCACTCTGCAAGGGTGATAACCGTATAATCTAGACAAGAGTTCATGAAATGGACTTGGATTTTCTGAGAAGAGTGTACGCATACCGTCATCTACGTCGTACATGTCTGCGTGAGGATCATTTGGGTCATATACGATTAAAGGTCCTCGTAATCCGTCGCACGATTGAGTAGCCAAGTGGCTATGATACCAGAATGTGCCTGGAACCCGCACAGTTAAGCACTCATGACAGACCTTTGACAAAGGACATTTACGCACCTGCTTGCTCTGCGACTCGAAAGCTATATTCGAACGAATCACCACTTGTAATAGGACACTGAGTAATAAACGCAGGTCCATCGGCCCAATTATTACCCTTTTGATCAATACCATGCCAATGCTATGTGTCGTGCCGGTGAGTTCAGAGAGCAGTCGAATGGAAACTGATACGTACCACAGTGGTATCCGTCAACATATCAGGATCGGTGAGATGATTCACTACCGACACCACAAACTGGTCTCCCTGGAGAAAAATATCAGGTTTGGCGCACGACTGAGTGGCTGGTTTTACTCACTTTGTTGCCTTTCACTACTGGTCCAGGAAATGTGCCACCCGCCAGAACCGCGGGTCTCTTGAACCCATCAGGTGATATTACTGCGTCCGTGATGTGTAGCTCAGCGATAGGACCGATCGCTGCAAGGGTGTCCATGGCGAGAGCCAGCGCAAGAGCCACCGATGCGAACGACCGTCGACCCATTCCGAAGAATAAGAGACTGTCAGCGAATGAAAGACAGCGAACCAAAGAGGACGAGAGTGTATCGCTTTGGGCGTGTAGTGAAGTATATATACTTCATGGAAGGCAGCAAGCGAGTGCGGCATGCATCGAAGTTATACGCTTCACGTTCTGAAACGAACCTTCAGCCACCTCACGGCGAAGCTCATGTCCTAAAGCCATGCCGTTACGAGAGACTCCAGCACCGCAGCGTTCAGTATCGACACATCAATGCTTCTTTTGATGCGGGTGGTCTATTGCATGAGGAAGCGAGTGATGCGCTCGCCGTCATTGAGCGCAGAATGTGCTCGTTTACGTAGACCTACTTAATGGCTCAGTCTCTGGTGTCAAGGACGGAGATGGGTGACACACACCTGCATAGGTTTGCTTTCCGAACCTCTTGTAACATTCCGAAGACCCCGCCTTTCCCATCTTGAATAGGTTGGGTCAAACCAAACGGTGGTCAGGTGTGATAAGGACGTGTTGTTTGGTCTTATTAGCGTTACAAGCTGTTGCCTATTTGGGCGTCCGTGAGGCGTTTTCAAATCTCCGAAGACGGAAGTGGCAATCATTGTAGCATCAAGGTGGACAATGGACATCTCTGTAGATCGATCATAAGTATTTTGCTACAAAGAATAATTGCGCGTACGACGAGAAATGAAGTCTGAGTGGCAATACGTCCAAGAATGTGGCGCGGCAAAGCCTCGGGATTCAAGACAATCTGGAGTCTCTTGGATCGGAGTAGGCATCGTTGTGGCGGGGGATTTGTGGCCATAGGCTACTGCAGGTGCTGTATGTTTTGTAGAAACTCCGAAGGTGAACATTGAGAACCATCTCAATTCAGGGCCGAAGTAACGCACTGATTCTCTAATCGAGTATAAAACATCAGTTGACACGTTCCTCTTGGGATTGCTGGACAAGGGATGTCAATGTGGCAAACAGAAGAACTAATATTTGTTGATACAGAGGACTGTGAGCAGTCAGACGATTTACCATTCCGCGAAGGTTGCATTTCGACAAGGCTCACCTGATCAGAGCGCACCGCTGCCGCTCTCATCTACGGTGCACCGACTTGAATGAGGGTGCAAGTGATAAAAGAAGTATAGTAGATATATTCACTTCTACGTCGTCTTCGGAGAGTATGAAAAGGTAGGAGGGGGGTATGGGTCATGACGAGTCGGCCAGAACATATTACTACGGGGGATAATCCTTCGGCTGTCCCATCAACTCAGGGAGGGGTATATCACGGCTGAATCGTATATAAATATGTCAACGCTGATGATCTTGCGAAGGAGAAACACCATATGACGCACCTCAACGCACCAGCTTGCGGATCTGGATCTGGTCTTGGCCCAACTATGAATCCCCGTTGGAACTTGCCCTCTGAGTCCACGTATTCTTCGGTTGGCCTTGTGTGTAACGGCGCGGAGAGGTTTCCAAGGAAGGAATGGGTAGCAAAGCTGATTGTTGTATTGAAGCCATTGGTGGTTTCATCAGCTGCGTTACGGTCGTTGGTAACACTGCGAAGGTTCAATACAAATCTAGCTATAAGAGATGACGACACACTGAGATAGTGAGGATTATGACCAGTGAGCTAAACGGTAGCGGGGTGCGTCGTAGGAGATAACGCACGCATCTGTGACAAAAATGAAGCTCGACCCGCCGTGAGTGTCCAGATACAGGCTGAAGGAGACGAGGAGGAGAGTTGCCAGGTTCAACAGGGCGATCGCGCTGAGAAAATGATGTAAGTACGGACGTTGATTCCGGCACGAGAAGAATGCACCTACACGAAGTATATCGTGCCTAACATATCGCATCTCGTCAGCCATTCGTTGCTCAGAGCTTTTAGGAGTGATTCGCTCACCGTCACGGACAAGAAGCACCGAAGTTCTCGGCTTGAAGTTCCTCATGCGAAGGCTGGTCTTAAAGATGTCCGCCGATCTGCTCCAAGTAATCGCGAGCACTAACAGATCACCCAGAATTGTAACGGAGCGGACAATGATCGGCACTTTTCGATGGAGGTCAGTGAGCATCAAATTGTTGTAGACCTGCATAACGTACTTCTGTATGCGCGGATGGGTGAGTAGATGAGGCAAAGATCACAGTGTCCGTACGTACATTCTAGGAGTCCGTCGAGCCGCCTCCGGGGTTGGCCCTGAGACGCAGATAAACCCGTCAATGCTGTACATCTGGGGTCTTGCAAAGTTGTACTGATTCGAATGAACGAGGGTTGGTCAGTTACCCCCGACTACGACTTCGGGGAGGTTTGTACTCGCGTAACAATAACAACGTACAATGTTTGCAAACGGGCTGAACATGCTGCATAAGAAGACTGCGACCACAGGGAGAGTCAGTCTGCCGCTGATTGCATATGCCCGGAAGAATGTAAAGACTGCATGATAAAGTCAGCTTGAGGATCTGCACAGCATATGCGAAACTCACTTCCAATTCCAAATATCACCATCATGTATAGTGTTTCGTTGGCTAATTGTTTCTGTTTACACTTCTAAGAATAAAAACCCGACTTCAGACAGAGAACGAAGTGAGCAGAGCAGCAAAGGCCGTACCTCGAGTGATTTAGTTGGGTCATAAAATCGAGTGATAACAAGGGCTATGACGATATAGCGTTCCAGGATGTAGATTAATGTTACGAGGTTGAACTTGCGCCTCCAAATACATTGGATTTCGCGAGGAAACGAGATGATATATTCGTAAAAAATGATGGCTGGTCAGTATCGCAGTGAATTAGCACTACCAAGGGCGTAAAATGGGGAGGAAACTCACTGCCGGCAACAAAAGTGGTGCTGTCGTTGAACGTGCTACGCAGTCAATTCAGTACGAGAACTCAGATCAGAATTCTTTTGTTACGCACTGAGTCAACCATCGAGACACTGTCACAGGAGGCATGCCCGAAACCGGCGAGTCACGACGATTTTGAGCCGTATATGCCGCTGGGCATCGATCTCTCTCAGAAACCACTCGCACAACACTTCAAACTCGGCCTCCGTGGATCTGAGTCAAGGAACGGCGGGGAGGCGAAAACCAGTGACGACGATGCTTGACTTGTTCGGCCACGCAGTCTGAGGAACTAGAGCATGGGCTTGAACACCGTAGTCATTGGCGAGGGAAGCGTGGTAGGTTACAAGCAAGAAAGTTGCTCGTTGAAACTGATACATATGTGCGCAATGAGGGATGTCGGAATGAGGTGGGTCAGTTTGATTGGTTGAGCATGAATGCAGGTACGAGATCAGATACGGCTCAGACACCCGACCTGCGGCCCAGGGTCGGAGAGTTTGATGAAGGCACCATGTGGTGGTGGCTCAGTCTGAGATCAGTTTGCTATGTCCTGATTGGCTGAGTATCAGGCGATATCTCAACACAGCAGTAGCTGGTAGTTGCGAGATACTGAGTGACTTGGCTGTTTAACGTACGCTCTGATTCCCTTCGACATCACCCAAGCACCTACCTTTTCCCACTGCGACGCTGGTCCTCGAGCTTGGGGCCGTCCCATCAATTGTAGTGTTCGAGGATGCTCGGGTGGGAAAACTTGTCATATTTGAATATCTCGGTCTAGAACGATCAGCCCCCAAAATAGGTTATCATTCAAATAAGGCAAAGGCTTTCGATCATAACATGCGCAAATAACACTGGAAGGCAATTGTTTATTCACCGGTTCGCTTCGCTTTTGCCACACCAGCTCAGTTTTTCTTTCTCCAGCGCAGTCCGTCTTGCTTTCAATCAACCATACTACGCCGAGATGGAACGAGTCACGGCTCAACGTCGCATCTCATGAATCATATGGTTTGCTCAACTTCACTCGGGCATGCGCCTGAGTAGTATCGACGTGCCTCCGCCTCTTCTCCTTCGAAATTCGTGATTCAATTATTAGCTAACCTCTCGAACGCCCAACCCATTGTTGGTGATCTCGTCACCAAACGTGCTGACGATGTCCTAAGCACCATTCACCTGTCTCCGACGGCTTAACTCCCCTCACCTGCGCATGAAGTCAATTAATGTTATCCTCTGCTTTCCTTCCAGATTGCTCACTGGGATTTCGCTCTCAGCCACTGCGGTCGCCACAGCTGATGTTACAGCTAATGTTACGATCATTATTGTCAACGCTATCGCCGCCATTTCGAAGGTGAGCGTCGATCTTCTCGAGGTTGACGTTACCATCTCCGCCGACTTTGACGCTGTCCTCATTTTCAAATGCCAATCTAGTTGTTGTCTATCCTGCTGTTCTTTACTCCCTCGTGCGCTTTCCTAACTGACGGACGTAGCCCCCTCCCTCGTCAGATTATCCTCGTTACTTTCAATCGTCGCCCGCTACTAGACATTCGCATTTTTGCCGACCTCGACACAGCATTGAATGTCTATATTGCTGCATTGGATCAACGCCAACGAGGTGGTAAGGATCATCAACGGGTGTGTCTTTCCCTTCCTTTCGATGCAAACCGAGCATGTGTCCCATGTCTATTCTTCGATCCACAGATGAAGAGAATATTCCAATTCAGAGTCACTCACCAGTCTCATTTTTAGTTTATAAAGACAATGCACGGCTAGTCACTGGTGAGGTCATTCGCTGGCGAGAACTCGAACATGAACGAACTTCGAAAAGGCTTCGAACCTGAGTGCTCCGAGTTTCTCCGAGTCCGAGTACGTCCGAACATCACTCTCTCTCGAAGAGCTGAGAGCTCCACTACTACTCTACCAAATTCCCAGGTGTCGTACTCCCATTGATGACTCTCAGCAGTTGCTGACGATACAAACGCACTGGCTATAAGGGGACATCCAACGTCTATTCTCGAATAGTAAGTATTCACAGTCTCAGATTGAATTTCGCACGTGTCATCGGGTTGAGGACCGAGGAGGGACAGCTCATGGGAAGCTAGTTTTTGGAGAACCTTTCCGGGAACGTTTCACCACCAACACACCCGGCAGTTGATCATATCCGTATTTTCAGTTCTTCCCATTTTCCCCTTTACTGTCTTCTGACTCTCCACCAGGACAGGTTCGAACTTCGCGCCGTTACAGTCCGTGAGCTGTCTGAAAGGGAAGACATGAAAAAACCGGTCCCATCCAATGCCGTGCTCATTCCTTGTCGGGGAGAACGATAAGTTTGACTGAAACCGCGTCAAGAGTGACAGGAGAAAGGCACAGCTCCTTGAAAGGAGAAAGCTGTGCATATTTGGCTCGATGTGCTCCCTGTTGCTGACCAGCCCTGGTCCCGTTCGCTCATTTCTTTCGATAGCTTGACCGGCAATTGACCGCCTCTTCCCTCTCGCTGGTATACCGCCACCTTGTCAGCTAACCGACTCATCCCGTCAGATGAACGCCTCAAGGACGACGTCGGCGTGGGCGTCCACCCGGCGCTCGTTCTCCAAAGAGAAAAGAATATCAAGCGAAACATCTCGACTTTACCTGTCATCGCAAGCCCTTCTCCTTGGTCACTCGCTCACTATTTATGGCCCCTATCCATCAATCATTGATCGCTCTCATCTCTGCTTACTTGGTGAAGTCGGTCTCTGGACATGTCGTGAATGTTACAGTGGACGATCAACTCGGGGATGAACGCACAGGTATAAAGGTGAGTTTTGCTCTTCTGTCACGTTTTCGGATCTGCCGGTACTGATTGGCAGGCATACAGTTGAACTACTTCGGTCACTGGAATCCAGGTCCTGGCTGTGGTCACTGTCTCGTCATTCCAGATTCTACTCGGGCTCATTCTGGTGAATAACGTCAATTCCCAGATATGTTTCACGAATCTCATCTTTGGCTGAGTCAGGTACATGGCAAGATATTGCCTTTAAGTTCGCCCCGCCACCTACATATTTCACCTTCACGTTTTCAGGTGAACATAACATGTTTCAGTATTGTCTTCATTCTCTGACTTATGACGCGTTTGCTTAGGGACAGCTATCTACGCATATGTCATACTTTCTAGTGGGAGATTGACGCATGCTGAATTATCAGTGGATGGCTCAGATCCGACTCTGTTTATCCAGTCATACGACGATCCAACAACCCCATTTCTCTATGATATTCCCGCCTTCTCTCTGGAGGGTTTAGAGAACAAGCAACACACTATCACATTCCGCGCAGGATGGTCGGGATCAGGAACAACTATCACTTTGTTTGACTATCTTGTATATACGTGAGTTTTTTTATCGACTTTCCCTCACTCGTGGTTGGGTTTCATGAAGATAACAACAATCGCTTCAGAACCGATGAACCCGATACCGGCAGCGATGCTCACCCTGCGGTGCAAGACTCCCCCTCCGTATCTCTACCCCAGCCTACATCATCAGATGCTCACGGCACTGATCATCGTACTTTACCAAGACAGACCACGGCCTCTCAGAAGGGCGGCGTTCAAGGGCAAAATTACCAGCTGCTCCACGCAGCCATCGGTGCTACCGTTGGGGGAGTCCTGCTGGTCGTTGTGGCGATCGTCCTGCTCTCCCTCTACTTCCGTCATCGAAAGCAGAAGCACACTCGGTACGATATCGAGCCATACTATGAACCCCCGCAGCCGATATTGGATGCCTGCGATCCCAAACAACCTCCCCTCACATTCGCGATGCCTGCGGTGGAGGCCAGAGTTCAGTTGCATAGGAGATCCGAACCAACCTTTTCACTCCAGCCACGACGACGATCACTTCGCTCCCCCGATCAAAAACGCTTTCCTCTGCGTTCTTCACTACCAACGACTCCTACTAATCCACCCTCGCCGCTCCACCAGAACGACACCATCCAAGTGCTAAATCCAGTGTTGGCCTCGCACATGATCTGTGAAACCAGGCCATCACGCTCAGATCATGTTCTTCCCTCGACCTTTCCTAACCCTGTCATTTCTTCCGTCGAAATCCCGAATCTGGGAGGCAAAGAGCTAGCGAGGCTACGTGCGGAGGTCAAGGAGTTGAGGACGCAGCAGCATCCTCTGCAACGTGAGCTGCATATGATGCGGATGCAGATTAACGATTTGCGGGATCGGGACCAGGAGGGGCTGCCGGAGTATACCCCACCCCTTCGCCCTCTTGACAGTGTGCACCCCCTTTAACTAAACTTTACTTGTATTGGTCTCTGGCAGCTCTGGATGGACTCATGGACCCATGGCAGGATCTCGTTCTGCAGTACTCACTTATATTTTGGAGACAGCGAGGTGGACTCTTCTCGACATATTTACCCCACAGTCATCTTGGCTATTTTAGTGTCATGAATAATGTAATACTCTACGTAATCATTGCTAGCACGCTATACCCTTATGACCTTGAACAGTGCAATAGGCGCTTTACCCTTTGACGACATCCTTCATCATCGTCACATATGGACGACATTCGCGACTCACAAGTCAGCCCAAAGCGTCAGTCTAAAATGGAACAGTTAAGGAGGTAGTTAGGGATGGAGGTAGCACTTTCCTCCATGCGCGGTGGTGCTCAGTTTTTTTCCTCGGGTCTCTTCGCTGATCGGCAGCTGCATGGTAACGCAAGCCCATGCAAGGAACCGAATATACCTCGAGTCCTGACTTCTCGGACATGATGGACACTATCTGAAGAGTGTCAGCGGCGACATATCATGATCAACTGTCGTCATCACCTTCAATCTGCCCAGATGACGACAAGACGGATCGCCAGGTTCCCGGTTCAACTACATCAACTCTGCCTAATCGCTTTACAGTAGGTGTTGGTAAGTTCTGCTATGATTATTCGGACAATGCAGCTGAACGGAACAGAGCATTGTCATGTCATATGAAGCTTGCCCGCTACAAACTGGCATGTGGCGGCATGGTGAGTTGCTACGATTCTTATGATCCTGATTTCGCACTAAACGTCAACGAGGTTATTAGAAAGAGGACAGAAAAGGCTACCTTAGACCCCCCCCCCTGCCGCCCCCAACCATGGATAAACTTCCACCAGTGGCTTATGCAACTCTCGTCGTCGTCGTGTGTGTCGGGAAGCTCGTCCATGGCGTGGAGCAGAACTTTACGATCGATGATCAGATTGGGGACATACGAACAGGTCAAGTGGTGTGTCATCCAGCATTCCTTCATTTATATCTTATCCATCGACTAGGCAGAAAGGTTAACTATTTGGGCGTATGGAGTAGCGGAAACGTCTGTCCAATGTGTGTTGGCAAAACCCCAGACCCTGCGCAAGCACACTCCGGTACGACCTAGTTCTAATGTGACGACGTCAGGCCACCACCTTACTCCGTTTTCTTCTCAGGGTCTTGGCATTATTCAGATGCATTGGCTGCTCAAACGCCAAATAGTGGGTTCACTTTCAACTTTACGGGTATGTCATGGATTATGCAAAGTTACTTGGGGCTCTGATTAAAGTTATTGGACAGGTACGGCAGTATATATCTACGCCATTCTACAGAATTCCTCGCCAACGTATCTCGACATCACGCTGGATGGCGGCTCACCTGTGGCCTTCTCCCCGCCTTCTGAGCTGGTACACGACCCGCCGATGACGTTCTACTACGGCTTTCCAGTTTTCTCCAGCGCGGGTATCATCAATGGCGACCATACGGTCACCGTTGAGCTTCGTCAAAATCTTGGTATTATCGGAACAGGAACGATGCTCTTATTTGACTATATTGTTTACACGTCAGTGTGGGCGACCTACCTTCTATCCATCTATCACCGTGCTGATGATTATCTCTCCAGAATGGACATCTCTGATCTAGGCTCTCCCGCAACAACACCCTTGCCAACCTCGATTGCGCCGTCGCAGACTTCTTCCTTCACGGGTTCCGCACAATTTCGGTCTGACATACCTTCATTACGTTCTGAAGCATCCCCGCAATCCAATGCTCCTCGTAGCTCCACTTCCCCAGCGACGCTCCTTGGCTCATCTGCAGGCGATACCCAAATTGGATCCGTGACGCGGACACAGTCCTCAACGCCGTTGCAGGCTTTGAATCCCGCAGTCAGTACAACTCAGCCGAACAATCAACATATTCACCCGGCCGTTATTGGCGGAGCCATTGCCGTGCCTGCAATTGTCGTACTGTTGTCGCTGCTTGCCTGGTATCTTTATCGCCGACGATCTCGCAAACTGCAAGATGCGTACACGAAGAAAGATCAGCCACCATTTGAGCTAGACGCACATGATAATGGGGCGACTGTGGCGCGTCAGCTACCCGCGTCGGAGAGCGACGCATCTCATCCAGAGGCGGAAGAGGGACTGGAGCGTCCTCTCTCTGATGCAAAAATCGACGAAGGTCGCTCTTACGATTCTCTTTTCCCGACTAACACTGCTAATCACTGCTAATCCACAGAAAGAACGCCGGGTCGTCTCTACGCAGACTCTGATGTCTTATCCACCAATGAGCCGCCAACTCCCGCCGAACAGAACGTAGGATATCGGATGTATACTGGCCCTACCCTGCTGACATCCTCCGATGACGAGACAGCAGCTGTGCGAGCAGAGCTGGCTTTGCGACATGACCGCCGGGTTCAGATGATGTGGTTGGAGATGGGGGATTTGGGGGATCAAGATGAGGAGCAATTGCCACCGTACTCTCCCCCTCGCTCAGATCGCGTGCCATCGCCAGTAGCCTAATATTGTTCTGACCTCTCGAATAAAGATCCGTCCGATGTTGTTGCCAGTGGAGGCTGTCCGAGAGAAACAAGATGTATGGATTGTTGTAGGTAATGCAGATTCTGGCTTCGAAAAAATTGGGATCGGGGTATGAGTATCAGACTTGAACTAAGTACCTCTGACTTCACTGGGTTGGTAGTACGACCCTAACCCTAACCCTAACCCCGTGAATGGTAACCGCGCGTGCTTCAAGTTGGCGCCGGCAATACCTTTTTCTTCCCGACCTCTTTCACACAATAGTCTCAGCTTTGATATCCTTGAGTACGGACAATGACTGAGGGACTATACCTAACCACATAGATCAGGTGAGCTTTTGGTATGCTCCCCACTGGCTCCGCTCATAGAGAAGTGGTGCTACAGTTTGCTTATGATTGTGAAACTCCGAGCAGGTCGTGCAAGTTCAATAATCAGCAATCCTCTTCAAGTTCCTCCATTGGTATTTGATGAGCTAGAAGAGCGAGGAAACGAAATGGTCATGGCTGTACTCTGGATGCTATGACGAGTTCGCCGATCATGATCAACAGTAATAGTCGTTTCGCGGTACTTCTCTCTCGTTCGGCTTGTGCTCTTTGCAGTCCCTAGCTGTTGTCCAGATGTTCCCAGTTTATCACCGAGCCGAGGAAGGAGTTACGGAGGATCATGTCACCGAAAGAGCAAGACTGGTTCCCTGACCTCAATCATCATGAAGAACAGTTCATGATCATATCCATAAGAGAAAACCGGTTGAAGCGTTCGATCCAATCCGTGCGATGCGTCTCATGATAATCACAGTTCCTACCTGTGCAAGTGGATACTAGTTGCGGCCTCCAAGGTGTCGCGGCTCTCAACTCACCATGCACATAACTGGAATGGTCCCGCTCCGAAAGGCTCTCCTCGCGATTACCATACCCTCTCTCTGGTTTCTGAGGGCCGTGTCTAGTCGTTCGGTAAACCATACGATAGACGATCAGTTTGGAGATGAGGTTACAGGACAGATGGTACGCTCATTGCCCCCGCTTTCATGCCAGAGAGTATGCTGACTATTCATCCAGGTCCTCTATGGGGGGAATCAATTCAAGGTTGGAAATGGTTGCATTGATTGTTTTGAGAAGCCCGATTCTACTCTCGCGTACCATGGTACGTCGACATACTTCGGCTTCATTTACTTTATTGACATGCCTCGTCAGGTTCTTGGCATGACGCTTCCTTTGTCCCCGGACCACCTATAACTGCAACATTCACATTTTCTGGTGCGTGTGAAAGCACTTTCTGAGTCCCTCCTGTTGTAATTTGATGGCATTGGTTTAGGAACGGCGGTCTATGTATTCTTTATCCTGTCCAACAACGTTCCCACCAACACCGATATAACTTTGGATGATCTTCCACACGTGAACTTCGTCCGAGACATAGGAGGGGGACGACTTGCCGCGCTATCTCTACAATGTTAGCGCATTTTCTCGAGATGGGATTGAGGATGGAGAGCATACGGTCACTATCACGTTGCGTCAAAGCTCAGGACCTGGGACATTGTTGCTGTTTGATTATGCGATCTACACGTGAGTTTCTATTTCCTACAGTACCTCGGGAACGTCAAAGCTGACCGCGAACGATTAAGGCGGAATGAACCCGACCCAGAACCCGATCCTTCACCTTCGGCGCCCCTGCCATTTCCTACAGCTTCTGTGGAAACATCGCCTCCGCTGCTGCCTTCTCAACGGATATCACACGCCGTGCAATCCACACACGTGACGCAGCAATCTGCGACAAACGCATCTACGACAACTCTCTCCGGTTCTCAAACATTGTTGACCATCAGAACGACGCGCTTAACAATGGCAGATCCTCCAACCCCAATTATAACGGATTCTCTCTCATCGGTCACACCAAAAACCCCTGACGGTGACACGTATCATCTCTCACACCGATCTATGCTACCTGTCATTGTCGGCGCAACTGCCAGTGGGCTCATCCTCGTTGTTCTGGCCGTCATCATCTGGTACCTCTGCCGAGTACGTCGTCGTCGTCGTAACGGTAAAGAACCTTGCTCCGATACCAACAAGCTATCAATACAACCAGATCCAGATGAAGACACCTTGGTATTTGGAAGCGCGGTCTCTGGGCAGGTGCATGAGACAGAGCCCATTATTTCCCAACATCGTCCCGGAACCCCTGTGATGAAGTGGCGGAAGCATCCCTCCGCTTGGTTCCAACCTCCTACGACGAGCACCGCGCGCACCAACGCCGATAATGCGGCGGTTCCGGCCAGGATATCTATACGAGGCGACGATACCGGATTGGCGGTGCATGGGGGGCGCAACAACCTACCGATTCATTCGTCATTGGCAGAACCCGCACCCACCATTCAATCCGGCCCGCTTACAAGGGAGGAGCTTGCCCGGTTGAGAGCAGAGGTCATGGAACTGCGGACCCAGCAATACCCTTTACAACGTGAGCTCCTCATGATGCGGATGGAACTCCAGGATATGCGAGGGGTTCATCAGGAGCCACTGCCCGAATACTCTCCACCTCCTTCCAGACCATAGACTGATTCACGCAGTTCCTTTGAATCCCTAAAACGCTGTTCAGGCTACGCGTTCTTGGACCTCAGGTTTAGCTCACTTTGCTATGGCTGTGGTGGGGAAAGGGCTGCGAGGTGTATGTGAGCTCTCGAGCACCAGCTCCATATTTCTATCTAACAGCGTACGGTTTATGCTCAGTTTCAGTACATATGCGCAATGGATATGACCAGTGCGATTATGGAGAAATCTCACATTGGACTGCCACGCATAATCAATTCAAATTATAACTTAAGACAGTGATTTTCGGAGAGTGAGGGGTTGATAGCCATACTAGGCGGGTCTCTTTCGAGGTGTACAGCTTTTATTCCCGATGAGGCAAGATGTTGCATGACGGATTCGGCGTTGTGCATTAAGGGGTAATTGCTATGCGTCACTGGCTCTCTTACTGCACATCCAACCGCCATGTTACCCTTTCTGTAGACGGGATGGGTACGTCTACCCGGCTTCATTCATTTTTGACTTACCCCAGACCCATACAGCACATATCCGTCAGCCCGATGTGCTTGGCCAAAGCTATCGATTACCTACTCCGTTCTGGGTATTTGTCGCATGCTGTACTTGGCCTGACGCCTGACATGGTGGACATGTGTATAAGGTATGGCATACAGCTAGTAACGCGGAACTTGTCCCGACATATTTCGATCCTCCCTTATGCGTTTTTCGCAGATAGCTTTGCTCCTCATGATGCTCCCTATTGAGCATGTTCTGAATAACCGCGGTCAATCTGGCGATGCGCTCACAAAACGCCAGGTATGTATCAAGCTCACTTCTTTCTTATTGACTACGAATTCACTAACTATGTGCACAGACCATTTTTCCAGACCACGCTGAGAAATGGGCACCTGCGTTAGAATATCAAGGTACGTTAAGGCTTAAGAGGTGACATCGTTTCCTGATTTTCCATATCCAGATAATTCGTATGATGCTTCCTTGGTACCAAAAGCTACCACTGGTATTCAGTCTCTCCAGAGCTATAGGCCGCTTCTCAGAGACATTTTCCCCTCAGCTGCTCCATCGATCACAAGTAGGACGGTAAACACTGCGACCGAAACACAGACCATCCTTCACGGTCGACGACGTCGCAGAATCCCGCTGAAACCTCAAATCCGGTCGATCCCAAACGTCGCCGTCTTATCATCATCATAGCAGCGATTGGGAGTGCCGTCTTTGTGCTGGCCGTTGTCGTATTTGCGTGGTGCCGTTTGCGACAACGGCGACATCACAACGGCCGATCTTACCAGTCCGTTGCTGAAGAGAGTGGCGCATTTGCGTGCGGAGTATGTTGTGGCGTATGCGACCTTTGCAGTTTTTTTTGTGGATTCTATGATGACGAATTGTGAGTCCCTGGATCATAAATTTGCCTCTGTTGGTACGATTACTTGACGATTCAGGCGACCCCCTGTACTTATTCTCTCCCTGAAGTTACATGCCCATCGGATTAATACTCGGTTCTTGAGCTCACACGCTTTCTTGCGCTCGCAGCCTCTGTTTTGCTGATGCTGCATTCTACCCCTCGTACGTTATACTGTATGTTGGCCGTTGCCTGGCCACCTGTGCTAGCCATTCACCGAGCAACGCGATGGTGGAAAGTGCTATTTTTGACAACCTCAGCTTCACATTGTTCTTCATTTCATCCCATCTTGAAGCAACGTCTATTCCTTGTGAATTTGAAGCCAATATGGCTGTACTTTTGATTTTGAGACTCCCAGGTTTGACGCAGACATAAAAGTAAAAGTCTCGGTCGTGGTCGGCGATGGTACCTAGCCGGAGATACCGGCATCTTGTTCCCGGAAGTCTCCGATTCAACTTCATGGGGTGAAGCAGGGTGAAGCATCTAGCGGGTTTCAATTTTCACCACCGAACGCAACTCGAACACAACATTCTTCCTTTGAAAACAGCCATGTCAATTTTGCGTCACATATATAATTTACCACGATGCGACGATGCCCACTCTCCCCCACTGTCTCTGATGAGCTTGTAGACAGGTCCACGTTCGAACCATGCCCGACGTGGATACTCCAGCTGCCTTTCTAAACGCTGCGAGGAGTAAGGAGTATGTTACTGTAAGTAAATTTCCGATCGTCTTTGAATCGCTCCTTATTCCATCTCTTCCGTAGTATCTTGATCGTGCGTTATCTACTACCACAGGCGACACGGTATTGACAAGAACATCTTTCGCGCAGTCGTTGCAGTAGCTGTGCTGGTGAGTGATGTCATTTTGGCAACAGGTAATGCAGCTGACATACGCGTATGTTCACAGGCCTATGATTATCTCCTCAATGTCGGAGCTGAGGCAGAATTCATCTGGTTCTCGCCGTTGTCTTTGGGAAAAGTCCTGTACTTTTTGACGCGATACCCCGTCGCTATCGTTACGTCACTCGCGGTATATCGTGAGCCTCAGTTTTCTCTTCATCGTCGTCAAAAATTAACGGAACCAACTCATCCAGATCAGTTCGCCGTTTTGACCCCCCATCAATGCGACCTTGTGTACAAGATCATCGGTGTGTAACAGCATCACTTTCAACGTTCGTTCGGCTGATATCTCCCTCCAGGATTCTCCCTCGGTCCCATAACCATGATTGCTGAAAGCATCCTCATTATGCGGACATGGGTTATCTGGGGACGTAATAAAACGATCGGCATTTCCCTCCTTACTGGACTCGCTATCTGCATAGTCCCAGTCTTTTACTTCCTTGCCCAATCGCTAAATTCACTTGTTTGTGAGTGTCCTCATTGATGTTCTTTTAACCGCCTAATCTCCAATGATATTTGGGATCGTTCTCTATTAATAGTCGTGAATCCTCCTGGCCCGAACGTCCCCGGATGTTTTCTGCATACACAGAAGAACATTCTCTTTGTGGTATGGGTTATCATTACAGGATATGAGTCCCGTAAGCCTAAATGCAATCAGTATTTTCGGTTCTTTGCTGATCAACCACCATCTACACAGTCATTCTCATCCTGACGCTAATTCGCTTCGCACCAACTTGTGAGTTCGTGTCGTCTTCTAAGATATACGACGAATGACTCTTTTCAGGGAGGAGCAAGAGGACCACGTTGCTTCAAACCATCTATCGGGACGGTCTCTTCAACTACGTCTACCTTTGCGGTGTGTGAATCCGTGCTGTACATGCAAGGCGCTCATGTTGACCGATTGTCTACGCAGTCCTCTCTATCTGCAACGTAGTAGTACTCATTGCTGCACCGGTAAGTACTCACCCGTGCTCGTACGCTATCAATTTTTTTGGATTTCACATGATTCCACTCTACCAGCGGGGCTATACAACATTGCTTAGCGCGTACGTTCACTGTGCTCCCTAAATTAGACGGGAGGCTCACGCTCTTCTTCGCAGTCTTCAACTTGTGATGCACTCCATCCTGTCAAGCCGAGTGCTGCTCAACCTCCGCCAGGCTGCATCCGCTCCTCAGGTTGTCACCATTCCGGAATCAATACCTCATGGCGTCCAAAGTGGTGGCCTATTCCAATCCAACTGGGGATCCATATTCGTTACTACCGAGATGGAGGTACACGCTGACTCTGGTATCGCGCTGAGGAGTATGCGCCCGTCGAAGCAACATTTCTCAAGCGAGGATGACTATGAAGAAACTATGTCGTACGGAAAGCCGACCCGCGGAGTAAACTCACCTGCGAGTCCTGCGACGACGAGTCACTCCGATATTCCTTGACTTGAATTTCTTATAGCCAGTATTTTTTGCGTTCTGGTGGTTTGTGTTGTAGGTACATTAGACGGGTTGTGGGTACATTTACACTGTGTCAAACTGGGGTCAAAGCAGAAAGAAAACGATTTGGTTTGAATTATTCTCGCAAAGCAGGTCTGGTGAACGTTGACGCGGTGACGCATTGGCGCCTAAGAGGTTTTCGACGGTCTCTTCCCTTTGACTCTGCGACCATTCACCCGACGTCTGCGATCCAACTTCCCACTTGTCCAAAGTGTAATATGCAATCTCAAGGTATACTTGTTTCTCTGAAATGGTAGAGAAGAGCGAGTGTAGTATGCACGAGGTTCTGAGTCTTCTGACCAGCCGTGGCCCAATGCGGGTCTGGCGGCCCTCGAGTCCCAACCGCCTCTTGCATTGCCTTCCACCTCAGGATGCGTTTTGAATCTCGAAATGTCGTTGGATCACTCATACTGTAAGTGCGAAGTCTTTCTGAACGACTCTAGTCAAATGCTGATAGCATCTGTCCACACCAAGTTACGAATCAGCGCAGACCCGAGATGATCAAGGGGCGACTTCCTGAAGGGAAGTAGTGACCACGTCGACTCCGACTGGAGACACATTTTTTATGCTCAGTACAAGTCTTCCTTGGATATGGTACGAGCTGTATTGAGGGATACTCGCCAAGGTGTGTTCTACTGGCCAGATTCATCGCGACCCAATCACTAACAACAGTGCAGTATACTATCACTTGATATGTATGGATGATGCCTAAAGATAGATCTCATTATTACCGCACGAAACTTCAGGGCCAGGTCTGCTCCATCTGCGTCTTCGCTTCCTCTCCATACGACCTTCCTAGGTGGTTACTCGGTCGCAGGTCAAGAACATCACCCGTAATAGATCCTCCGAACTTCCAATCATAGACAGACTGTTTCACGAATGAATGCGGTGGAAAGATTGGCACAGAGCATCTAGATCTCCTCCACGACCCCACGATCATTGGTATCGTGAGGAATGGGCAGCAGCCTGTTTCAACGCTTCACCCTCATATGTCCCCACCATCCTATTGAGCGCGACGTAATTGGGATGCCCTTCCCTCTCTACTTTTTCTTCTGGTTAAACCTCGTAGCTTGGGCCTTAGGACGCTTGGTGAATCTTACTATTGATGACGAACACGGGGATGAGGTGACTGGACAGAAAGTGAGTTCAAGAACCTTACTTATCGAAATGAATCCGAACCTAAGAGAAACCTCAGGTCATCTACTCATCGGATGTATGGAAGCAGGGAAACTCGTGTGTCGCGTGCTCTGCTAGGCCCGACCCAAGCAACGCGCAAGACGGTACGACATGACCCATAGTTATCTTTCGATTTCGCCCTGATGTACGACTCACTCAGGCACTTGGCACGATGGTACCTACATATCCTCCCTTGAAGATCGGCCTCTGGAGTTCTCGTTTACATTCACTGGTCAGTGAAGAGCCAACCGCTTCCCTTCATGACACCTGACGTTCTCATAGGTGTCGCTGTCTACCTTTTCTTCATTGGGGATATAACAACTTTTACCAACGTCGATATCGCGTTGGACGGTCAAAAGGTCGGCAGCTTCAACCGACCTGCGAGTCCAAGCGGGTTTGAGTACAATATTACCGCGTTTGCATCGGGATCTATCCCTAATCAAAGCCACAAAATCGTCGTTACCTCCACAGGTCCTGACGACGACATTATCCTGTTCGACTATGCGATCTACTCGTCAGTAATATTTCGTTTCCGCATCCGTTGACTATTGCGCTAACTGGCAGTGTCGCTAGTACTATGGAAACCCTGAAAGAGGCTCCTCCGCCACCGCCACCTATCCATGCCAGCGATGTACAGCAGACTGCTTCTTCATCAAGCTCAAGCTCTTCGGAGCAACCCTCCCCGTCTTTATCTCCCTCACCCACTGCAAGCTCACCAACAGAGAGTCCAACCAGATCTCTGTCTTCCACACAGTCTTTTTCCTCATCACCGTCCTCACCATCTCAATCCTTTCCGCAGATTTCGATAATACCGCAACCATCCCTCACAGCATCACCTTCCGACCAGGACCAAAATGCGTCCGCAGGAATATCTGCAAACGACGACAATCGCCATGTTAATGTCGGTGAGGTCGTCGGCGGTGCTACTGGGGGTGTCGGCCTTGTAGCTCTCATTCTAATTCTCATGTGGATTCTTCGTCGCCGACGTGACAGGGGAACACGAACGTCTCCCTTTACGTTCACCTCGGGAAAGCCTCTTGGATCGGTAGATTCGCTGGCATTGTGCGGCTCCAGCGCTGGTGCGAATGGATCCACGATAGTTTTTAGGCTGGACGAGATCAAGTCGGAACCCGAAACCGACGACGATCACATTACGGTGCTGCATAGACAGTTGCAGGCTTTCCGCTCTGAGTTCGAGAGATTGCGCGCCAGGTCCGTGCGCTCGTCTCTAGCCACAGTCGGAGGTGGTGCTTCCGTCACCACTCTGCCCAGACGACGGGAGACGCTATCCCGTGCGGTGACGACGTTGGCCAACGAGATGACGAGGTGGCGGGAGGATATGACGGAGTTGCGCCTGCAAGAATCCGAGCAACGGAATTCGCAGAACCACTATCCACCTGTGCAAGGTCTCATTTTGGACGAGATGCAGAGGGAGTTGCAGATGCTGAGAGCAGAAATCGAGGATTTGAGGTCTTGCGCACAGTTAGAGCCGTTGCCTGGGTATTCGTCCTCGACTAATGTGGTCCCGCGTCCATTGGAGATCGTGGACACGCCCCCGAGGGCTTTACCGATTCCCTCCAGTCTGTCCGGTGTCGTATTTGCGGATAATCAGTCGACATGCTGAGCAGTTGGACTGTTGTTTCTAAAGCCATATTCTTGTCCAGTATGGTTATCGTACTGCTAGCTGTCCAGACTGTCCTTCACTCCTTCACTTCCTCCATGATAAGCCCACATTCCTTTTGTCATACAATATACGAGCATGGTATAACTGAGAATAATCGCATTACCAGCGAATCCTGGATGCGGGGAGTGGCGGGAGCTCTGTCCTAATTCGCCCGAGGCAAGCGCCTGGCAGAATGTCTTGAACTCAACGTCATGATTCAAATCGCACAACACTACAATCTGTTTTAATCCACCTTTCTAGTCACCTTGAAGCTATGGTATTTGAACACTATATTTGACATTGTAAGAAGGGCTGTGGCAATACAGCACAAAGGTGCGTCCACGCGGTCATGCATGGGAGTGGCATCCCCCCAACATTTTCTGACTTTGCATCCGATTTCAGAACACATCCCGCACTCGGAGCGTAGTTTCCCCTTCTCTAGTTGTATATAGTGAATGTGAACAACGTCTTCAACAATCTGACGTTGGTGATAACAACTGTCAGCGTTACTACCAAGGAGCGATTTGGGATCAAGATGTATTGAGATGATCAAGGGAGTTGGCTTCCTCAGAGGGAGCACTAGTCGCATCGGTTTGGAGGAACACCTTGCTTTTGGAATCCGTGTGAGCTCTCCTGCTACTCAGTACGATCTGTTATCCCAGGTTTGTGCTCTGTCGATTCAACAATCGCTAAATATGTGTAACAGAGCTGTATCATTACCGTCGTGCAAGGTTGAGGGATCACACCATCTCATTCATCCCACCGGCATAGATGGAGACAGGGCTTTGTTCAATACTCCCTTAATACCAATCCATTGGCGGCGAAACTGCCAGATTGATATCATATCATCGACAGTTGTCCAACAATTGAATGTGGTGAAATTATCGGGCCTGATACGCATGGATTCTTTGCACCTGAGGCTACTTGTGCTGCTCAGGGAAAGGTATAACCCTCTTCTGACCTTTCTGCGACGTACGCACCCAACCATTCAGCCCAAAGGGCTCGTGACTCGGATGCTCCTCCTCCTCACGTTAGTTCTCTGGGTTGTATACCTCGTTTCTCCGACCTCAGGACGACTGGTTAATCACACCATTGACGACGAGAATGGGGACGAGGTTACTGGGCAGAAAGTGAGTTTTTTTCGTTTCTTCGTCAGAAACGACCCCGGGTTAAAAGAGCTGGCTTTCAGATCTTGTATTTGTCGAAATGGAATCAGGGGAATGTGTGCGATATGTGCGCGACTAAGCTTAATGAAAGTATGGTGTATGACGGTGCGGCATGACTTGTAACTACTTTCGGTTTCTCCTGACTTGTCTTTTCAGGTACTTGGCATGATGTCACCTACATACCGTCTCGCGATTCGCCTATGCAGTTCTCGTTCACCTTTACTGGTCAGACAATATCCTCCCTTGATGACGTGTTGTTTTCACTGCTTACTCCTACGAAGGTGTCGCTGTATACCTCTTTTTCGTCGGGGATGCGTTGCATGCTACCAATGTCGATATCCTACTGGACGGACAACAGGTTGGAAGCTTCAATCGACCTCAAAATCAGAACGAGTTTGAGTACAATCTTCCCGGATTTGTGTCGGACTCCCTCCCAAATCAGGAGCACAACATCTTCGTCACCACCACAGGCTCTGATGATGACTTGGTCCTGTTTGACTACGCAATATACACGTCGGTAACATTCTGTCAAACTCTTCAATATTTTTTCTGACTGAAAGTATCATCCAGGGTGGATGAGTCGCTGAACACAGCTCCTCTACCAAGTCTCCCTCAGCTGACTTCTTCGGACCAAGCTACTCAGTCTTCGCCAACTTCCACGCAACCAACCGCCACGTCGACACCGCAGAACCAGTCCGACCCTTCGAAGATTCCTCTCACGGCATTCAGTGATACTACCCCTTCGACTCGAATTCTTTCGGAGACATCACAAGCACTGGGAACACCTGCGATAGGTGCAACTCCAAACGTGGTGCAACCATTATCTGGCGGGGGCATCCAGGATCAGGACGGTCATCATCTTGATGCAAAGATAGTTGCCGGTGGCGTTGCAGGAGTTGTCGGGGTACTGTTCATCCTCCTGTTTCTATGGGCACTCCATCGCCGACGTCGTCAACAACAAAGACGCTTGTCCCCAATCGCTGTCACCTCCGGAAAACAACTCCGCTCGGAGGATTCGCCAGTGTTGACAGGAGACACCAAAGGCGACGGGGAGGGGCTTGATGCGAGTGAATCGATGTTAGTATCCAACCTAGAGGACACCGTGTCCGTGTTCTCACCCCCAGAGAACGACGAGACTGCCGCTTTGCGTCATCAATTGCAGATCTGCCACTCGGAACTCGAAAGCTTGCGCACTAGGTCTGCGCGGTCGTCCCGGGCGACATTTGGAGGCGGAACTCCTCTTACACGCCGCAGGACAATGTCGCGCGCAGTGATCTCGTTGGATAGCAAGCTAACTCAGTGGAGAGAGCAGGTGGCCGAGGTGTCTGATCAAGGACGTGAGGCCCAGGACCAGCGGGATCTGCAGAACCCAACGAGGCAGAGCCCAGTACTGGACGGTATACAGCGGGAGCTTCAAATTTTGAGAACAGAGATCGAGGACCTAAGGTCGTGCGTGCAGCTAGAGCCCCTCCCTGGATACACGACCTCGAGTAACGCTGCCTCGTCTCCAACGGTGGTCCTGGATCCGCCACCGAGGGCATTGTTGTGAAGTCCTAGTCCGGTGTCTTGTTTTGCAGACGATCAGTTGACATGCTGAGCAGGTTGACTATCGTTGTACCCACAATCCTGTCTATCGGACCTGTCTTTACTCCAGTTTTCATTTTTTTCGAGCCCACTTTCATTTGGTTGCAATACACGATAGTCATTTGACCTTAAGTCATGCAATTGAAGCATTGGCACTACTGTTTGATCCAAATTACAATCCAAATTATCCAATCCGCAAACTCGTAAAGTACATCCGAGACATATAGTAATTTTAAATGGGGACGGTGAAAGTCACAATAGGCGATTAGGCCCGATCGCATCTGGTAACGGTCGTGGCAAACCAGCAGCACCTGGCGGCGAAGGCCTGCGTGTGATCGGAGGCGGCGGCGTATATTCTGGTAGCGGTTCCACCTGTTGCCACACCCTCAAGTCCTCCATCTCTTCTCGCAAAATCCGAACCTCCCTTTGCAAGTCACCCAGGTCGGGACTCTGCACCGGAGGTGTGGCGCTCGTGGTCGCCTGCTGGGCGGTGCGCAACTTTCTGACCTCCGCACGGAGCCTCGCTAGTTCTTCGGCCATCGAAGACGCCGTAGTCGAAGTTGAGAGGTCGCGGCTGATCGTGGGGTTAGGTTTGGAGCGGGATATGGATTGCGGTATGGAGGTGACAATGGACATCGGCGTCTTGGTGGGTGAGGAGGTTGAGCGTGCTCGTAGCCTTTGCAGCTCCGAGCGAAAGAATTGGAGTTGGTCTTGAAGGAGGACCAGCGAAGACGGGGGATCTGTTGACGACGAAACGGTGGTACTTGCATGGTCTGACATATTATCACTTGTTGAAGGGTCGGATTTGACGATGCTTTTCTCTGCGATGGATGGCATGTCTCGTGCGGAGAGCTGAGGGGCCGAAACGAATGGTTCTTGTACTCCAACTTCGTCCCGTGTGCGCCGTCTTCGCCGTAGGCATAATAATATGACGGTAGCGGCCAGGAGGAGTCCAATGACACCCCCAACAACACCACCCACAACTGCACGGACATTTGTTCGGCGAGTGGAGTTCCCAGAAGGCAATCCTTGCGGAGGAAGTGGCGAGGTTGGGAGACTGTCGGAAGTGGTGACGTTCGGACTACGTGGATGTTAGTTAGACTCGGAAGCAAGTGTCCCTGCAGACTGAGACTCACGTGTACAATGCGTAGTCAAACAGCACGACATCGTCACTAGTCCCTACTGCCGTGACAGAGATGGTATGTTGCCCCAGCGCAATTCCACTTCGACCAAAGATCGGAACATCGTAAGTATACTGCTCGGCAACAGATACATCGTTGAAATGGTTGAAGTTGCTAACATTGACTCCGTCCAGTGAGATGTCAACATTGAGCAATGTCAGCCTTGGTTGGATACAAAACACGTAGACGGCGCTCCCTGGTTAGGTTCTGAGCATTGACTTCATGCCACTATGCTGATTCAAGTTATTTGACAACGTACCGTTGAACTTGAACGAAAAGCCGAGGGTAGGATCGTTGTGGGATGGAACATATAATCCGTCGTGCCATGTGCCTGACAAGAAGTGTTCAGTTCTCTCACCAAAATGCTGACCGAGATATTCGCGATTCAGTACCTTTGCGTGCAAGACTGTTATTCGGTCTCGCGGCACACCCGGAGCAACCATTCCCTTGCGCCCACGAGCCGATGTATGTGACCTGCCCGTCGGTCAGCTATTGCGAGCCTCATCACACCGTAAAACAAGAAACTTACCGGCTGTCCCGTCATCTCGTCTCCGAACTCATCATCAATGGTGTAGTTGGCCAACGTTGCGCCTAGAACAAAAGTCGGAAAGGCGAACAAGACCGCGAGCATTGATTTAGCCATGAGAGGGGAGGGGAAAAGCAGACGAGACAGACTGCATCGGTGTTTGGGGGGAGTACAGGGCTATGGCATCTGACGTGATCCGCCCAAGGCCTGAGAGCTGGCCGTAGTCCGCCACTTTCACTCCCACACGTCGGAGGACGGGTCCGGAGGTAAGGACGTCCACTTCGTTGTTGACGAGGGGCATGGCGGATGTTCGAGGATGCTCACCGTTCTAAGATATGCCTCGAACACTTTCGAGGACTATGGTCACACTGTGACGGATCACATGAGCAACCCGGCACGGCTCGGCATCAAGGGTTACTGACGAGAAATCAAATAACGTTACCTCAACGCCCGTCGCTGAGGAGTTGATGGGAAGTCGACACAGACGTCGAGTGGGGACCGTAGTAGAGGTGTGAGATGGGGACAAGACGTGTAAAAACACGTTTGGGCTCGATTCGGCACTGCCGCCATGCGGCTACGGGATGTGGGTACAGGCTCAGGCCATCTACGGAGCAACATGTAGTAGATACGAGAAAATGAAAGAAGACCAGATAAAACAGAAACAATGAGGAACTGAGAAGGGAGTTGGTGGGTGGGAAAGCGAAAAAACTTCAAAAAAGAGACCTGCGAGCACCACTGCGAGCGATGCGTGAGAGGATGAATGAGAAGCGCATACATACGTACCTGCGAGTGATGCATGATAGGATGAACTTCAATCATGAAGGGAAAAAAGCTCATCGCACCGTCGCTGGTGGTACTAAACTCCTCAGCGACGGGAAGTCGACACGGACGTCGAGTGGGTTCTGGCGGTACTCCCCAACATCTGTACGCTCGTGGCTAAGGTCCAGAAAAAATCATTATCCGTGAGAAATTCAACAAATTACCTAAGCCAGCCACTCTCACACTTGCAGACTCAAAGGTTCTGTGCATTTTCATGTTTGCTAAAATCAGAGACGGTCAAATTGAAGAGAATAGCTCATTCTATAGTTTGACTGTTCGATTTTTTGTGTAACTACAACAGTAATGTAGCCTATGTTTTTTTGAGATTTCCCCCCTGCGAGATTGACGCGAGCGTGACAGAAAAGGTCACGTGATAGTCCTCGAAAGTGTTCGAGGTATATCTTAAGTGATGAGGAGGACGTCGGCATAAGTCGAGGTCAAAATGGAGGTAGCGCGCGTGTCTGCTTGGTATCTCTACCCGATTCGCATCTCGCCTAGTAATGCTCCTCAAAGTCGGATTGCCTTAGGATTGCCACCAGTGACCACTACAATACAAGCCAGCATTGCAACTACCATAGAATTACAGCAATACACCCCACAATTCCCACAAAAGTCGCAAAGACATGACCTTCCCTCCTCGAACATGCATGTCCACTTGATTGAGTTGGTACAGGAGACGCGACCATCCGAGTTGACGTCGCTTCTGGCGTTGCAAGGGTATCGGATTTTGAGGGTGAGGGCGTAACAGTGACTAGGACAGTACTGAGGGATGGTAGAGGTACGGACAATAGTGAGGGAGGCTGCTGACTCGCACTTATCGAACCACTCAGATGCGGAGTATTTGAAAAGGATGGCTGGAGTGAAGAGGATGGCAGGGAGAGTGAGATACTTGGGCCGGAGTCATCCGCTCTATAAAGATAAGACATGAGTTTTTGAGATCCTCGAAAGAGGAGCTGAAACCCCTCACGTGTAGATCGCATAGTCGAATAACATTAGAACAAAATTGGGACCTGAAGCGGTAACGGTGAAGGTGTGCTCTCCATTCAACAGGCCTTCTTGAACAAATATTGGAACGTTGAAGTCGAATTCCACGTTACTGGTTGCATCAATAACGTGGTTGAAGTTGGAAGCAGGCCCGCCGTCAATTGACACATCTACGTCCGTCAGCTGCAACTTTTGCAGGATGAAATAGACATAGACCGCGGTTCCTAGAGCCATGCCGAGCCTGTCACCGCCACATCTCAGCGCGTAGAATTGCGACTTGGCGTACCATTGAACTTGAAGGAAAGACTCTGAGGAGGGGCTTCATGAGAAGGAAAGTAAGAGGCATCATGCCAAGTCCCTGTCGGGAGTCCAGGGGAGGTATTATCAGGTTTTGACGTCGAGAACAGCGAGACTCAACGCACCGTCATGTATTTGGTCACCGCTGGGTCTGGAACTACATAGAGCTGCAGGACAATCCTTTCCTTGCCTCCATAATCCAGTATATTCGACCTGGACAAGATTCTATGAGTGAGCGTCATCCTAAGGACTGAATGCAGAAAAATAACGACCTGTCGCTTTGTCACCTCGTCGCCATTCTGATCGTCGATAGTCCGGTTCACCAAGGCTGCTGAAGTAGTCGCGGCAAATAATACGAGCAGGACTGAAGGTGCGTAAATCATCATCGCCAGGTCGACGTGCTCGAATTCGGCTGGGTGTATAAGGGATGTCAACAGGCCCCGCGATGATTATATGTCCGCTTTTCGGTGATGAAAGATGGATGCATGAGACTACCAAAGTTTCTTCGCATCTCGTTGTCGCCGGCGTCGACAGATCGTGGCGATGGAGACGCCGATCGTGCATCTTATGACGGGGATGGCGTGTTTCGCAGCTGAGTTATTTGGCAAGATGTGCGTCAACGTCACAGCTTGACGGCAGTAATGAGCTGCTTTCGGTCTATCTCAGTTGTGTCACTTTGCAGATGGAATTTCGGCTTACATATGTACCTTTACTCCCTGGGAACCTTCGCATTGCAATTCTTTCCTCTTACTCTACGAGTGGATTGTTGACAGACCAAAGTTGATAGAAGTCTAGAGGAGGTCAATTCAAGATGTGATAATGTTAGTGGTGACGTTTCATCACAATCATGATGCGAAGTGCTCACCATGCACAGGAATACCATCCTCGGAAGAGATGTCGGTACCCTGCCTTGAGAACAACCAGTTTTACCGTTGCCATACATCACAGAAGCAAGACGGGCCGGGCACCAAGTCCAATACTGATTGCAAGTATTCAACATTATCCAGGGAACCCCTACCCAGCCGTGTTGACCAGGAATGCCAACAGGATCTACAACCCATCAGGGGGAAACATCAGGGGGCACCCATTGCCGCGGAGACGGACCAGAGTGAGATGACGGAGGAGGGGAATATCCTGGGAGACTGTCCGAGCGCTGCTGTGTCCTCCGAGTCCTATTAATTCCCTCCCCTTGCCTTTCTCGTACCCGCAACGCAGCCTTGGAAGCTCGCGTTCCCTGACATCATCCGTCATTCGAGCCAAGGTTGTAGGACCATGCGGCGACGTGTCCTGCCCGATGGCGCAGGGAAGGTTGAGACGTTCCCTCGTTTCAAAAGCCCCTTGAGTGGACCGCGATAGCAGACGAGGTGGGAAGTCTGAGTGGTCGTCCAAAGAGATATCCAGGAGAGTTGAACCGTGTTGCGCCGACAGAACATTTTCCCTTAGCACTGACAAGGTAGCTGTCGAATGCAGAAGAGGATCCTCAATTCACCCATGACTTGGGTTACACCCGTATGAAGGGCTGACTACGAAGATGTTGCTGAAATACGTGAATTGGTACAACATGTTGTCGCTGAGCCGAGACTGTCCAAAAAGAGTGCATCGCAGTCTCATGCGATCTAGTATATGTTGGAAGCATTGTTAGAGTGTGAAGAGCTCATGAGAGCTGCGTATCTACTCACCTGCACCATGACTGCAGATAACCACTCCACATGCACTTTCAGCTCACACTTATTCCCCACCATCCTGGCAATGATCACATCGACGAGAGTTGTCATGTTTGCGAAAGAAAGTGATGAGCGCTTTGATTCCCTCTCGCCGCCCGCAACTATCCGAGTTATGTATGAATGTTCATACTGTATCAGAAAACATCCAAGACTTGAGTATTTGAGGGTACATTCCGGGAAATTATTGGCATGGATATTGTAGATTGAAAGGAACAACTGAGAGAAATAGGAGCTAAGAGGCAGATGACTCGGAAGACCATAGCGGGCGTCGACTCGGAAGCGTACGACTTGAAGAAGGGGGTGTGTACTCAGGAAGAGGTTCCATCTGATGACGAACACGCATCTCCTCCATCTCTTCTCGAATAACCTGCAGGCCCCGTTGCACATCGCTCAGCCCCACTTGGTCGGATGGCTGAGTAGGCATGCTGTCGTGTTGCGTCCGAAGATCAGCCATCTCCGCACGCAGCTTGGACACCTCCAGGGCCAACGACGACAAAGCTGTCGCTGTTGTTGCGGGTACAGGAGGTGTTGACGATCCAGCAGACTGTCGTATGTCTGCACTGTATGCTGAAGCTTTCCTTGCGGATGGACTCGATCTGTTGGCCTGTTCCGCCGAGGCCCGAAACCTTCGGAGCTCCAACCGAAAGAAATCGAGCTGTTCTTGAAGTGATGTCGTTGTGTCGACATCGGTGCTGTTCCCATTCGTAGATGAAAGGACGGTCGTGAAGCTCGGAGGCGCGTCGGGTGGTGGAGGCAGCTTTTCATTTGTCGAGGGTGCGCTGGACGCCACATAAATGTTGTATGGAATTGCTCCGTTCGATGGATGTGACTTTGGAAGGGTTCGTCTTCGGCGACTCCTCCACACGAAGAAGAGGGCGAACGCAGCGAGAGAGCCAACGCCACCAACAACACCGCCTACAATTGGGCGGAAATTGACCGAGTGTGATGAGAGAGTTGTTGCGAATGGAGGCGGCGTGGTTGTTGACGATGGGGAAAGAGGGGGTACTATAAGACTTGTCATTGGCATTGAGTCGTCTGTTCTAAACAGACATACGTCGTTAGTTCACGCGGTATTGAAGCCAGGGTACCCAAGACACTCACGAATAGATCGCATAATCAAACAACATCAAGACGTAGTCTGGTCCCACAGAAGTTACATTTATGGTGTGCCGTGTACTTGATAATCCCTCTCGGAAGAAGACGGTAACGTTGTATGCATATTCATCCTCGTCGAGAACTCTTTTGAAGTTGACAGGTGGTTCATCGTCCAGAGTGATATTGACGTTGGTAAGCTGCAGCTGCTCCAGAACAAAGTAAATATATACTGCCGTTCCTGCGTTGCATACTGAGTCTTATTTGAGTAGATAACAGATATCAGCATACCGTTGAACGTGAAAGATAGTCCGTGAGGTGGGTCTTGACTGGATGGAAAGTAGGAAGCATCGTGCCAGGTACCTTCCCAAAGATCAATGCGAGTTATGAATGGAAATGGCACGCCTGGCTTCCCATACCATCATGTACGAGATTGGTATCTGGTTTCGCGCTACACAGTGCATCCGGACAACCGTTACCTTCCCTCCACAATCCCGTATAACTGACCTATTTACGACACATCCCTCAGAACAAGTCTATACATCAGACAAGTCCAAACCCACCTGCTGCCCAGTGACTTCATCTCCATTCTCGTCATCGATAGTATGATTCACAAGAATCCCAGAGACAGACACGGCGAAGAGAACTAGACAAGCTAGCGGAATGTGAGGGAGGAACATTCGGCGGCACCTGAGCAATGGAAACAAGGATGCTGGATGCAAACGAGTGTTGAACAGAAGGTTTCGTCCATTTATAATCCACCAGCACATCAAAGATGGCGTAGGAAGACGTACCGTACAGCCAGAGATCCAGAACCTATTCAAATAGTCACTCTGATGTGAAGAAGAAGGACGTAGCGGAGTATTCCGGGGGCTTTGTGTTTGAGAATTACTTCACAGCAAAGTCCGTTGCTATTTGGAAACTTGAGATGTGAGCATGGAGATCAAGGAAGCTAAGATATAGGCTCATCATCACATCTGCACTGATGCTTGGCTGAGGTAAGTCGAAGCTACAATGCAGGTCGTGAGATACGTCGCACAGAAAACCTCAACCACGCACCCCTCCAGCACAGCTCTTAACGCCCAGCGATCGGTCGGTGCATGACGCGTTCCCAGTACTGAGCCTCCACCAGACTGGGAACTTCACTCACCGAGCAAGAGCGCACACCAGCGAAAGGCGAGAACGTAGAATAGATACGAGTATCTGATAGACCAACGAAGTAACGTGAGAACCCCGAGACATACTTCCACTTGAATTTCGAATAAGGGTTATCAAGAGGATTGTACTGCAGGTGAGGAACGAAGAGGCGGAGAGTACTCAGGCAAAGACTCCCGGTTCTGCTCCCTCAAATCCTCGATCTCCATCCGTATCATCTGCAACTCGCGCTGAAGCGGATGTTGCGTTCGCAGCTCCTCCAGCTCCGCTCGCACTCTCGCCAGGTCCGCGTGCGGGGGATCGGGTGCCGAGGTGTTGGTGTGCGGGTGCGGGTCTGAGTCTGGACGAAAATGTCCGCTGGTGTGCTCGGCGGGGGGTATCCGCACGGCCTGGCTTGAGGACGTGGATTCGGAAGGAGTATTGATGGTTCGTGATGGCGGGAAGAAGGAAGAGGGTCTTGGTGAAGGTTCTTGTGTCTTCGGGTCAGAGAGCAACCTCGGTGCTCTAGCCTTCTCCGTTCCAAGTGCGAGACTTTCCAACGTAGTAGTCGTGTCTTGACGAGGTGCGCCACCAACAAATGGCGACACTTGCATCTTTCGCTGTCTATTAGAGCGATGTCGGAAGAGACACCAAACGAACAGGGAGAGAAGCACAAGAAAAATTGGCCCAGCGATTGCGGCGCAGAGGATTGCGGGGCGGATTCGGTGATGGTCTATCTGTGCCGCCGCCGGAGATGTGGTGCCAACTTGTACCGGACTCTGGGACGTGGACTGGGAGGTTTGATCTTGAATTACTGGTACAGTCACGGCAGTTGTTTGGGTGCGTGAATCGGTGCCGGATATTGATGTGGTGGTTAAGAGTTGCGATGTCTGAAAATGGGTTGATGTCGCACTTCGAGTTGGAATAGGCTGGGTAATGGCCTGGGTATGTGCTGAGTCGGGTGGAGATGATGAGGTTTCCAGTGCGGTTGAGGTTGGAGTAGGTGGTGGTGCGGTATTGATTGTATCAGTTGTTTCCGTCCTGAGAAGATATCTCTATGAGTATCGTAGCAAGAAGCGAACAAGATGACGCTCACGTGTAGATGATATAGTCAAACAAAAAGATTGTCCAGGCCACTTCTGGGTTCTGGCGTAGCATGACGGTGACTGTGTGCTCCGCGTCCTCCATACCATCACGGGAGAACACCGGAACGTCATATAAAAAATCCGCTGCGTCGGTTTGATTGAACCCCAGGGAGTGGCCCTCCGGATTCGCGTTGTCCACTGTGATATCGAGAGATGTCGGTAAGCCCTTGGCGAGGATAGCATAAATGCGGACGGCAGTGCCTAGTCAAGAGGCGTGAATGTGGGGTCAGAAAATGGCACAGGATTCTTCACGGACTCACCCTTGAAGTTGAAAGTTAGCCCGTTGTTTGGTGGTTGTGGTGCGAAAATGCTCGTGTCATGCCAGGTCCCTGCGAGGTCAGGTAGGTATCAGGAAGGAGTCCGGTGCGAAACGAGTAGCAGCCCACTCCAAGTTGACATACCAGAGTGCGCACGGGCAGGATCAGGCCTCTTGGCGCAGTCCGAGCACCCATTACCGACGTTCCACGATCCCAGATAAACGACCTACGCGTTGTATCAGCGAACTGGCCCCGCAATGAAATGGCAAGTTCGCAGACGTACCTTCTGTCCCGTACGCTCATCTCCAGTGGGCCCGTCATCTATCGTGAAGTTTTGCGCTTTTCCATATACGCAACTCCCAAGAGCAAAACATACAAGGAGTGCTGCATAAAACATCTCTCGAAGCATGTATATGCTGGAACGTTCGCGGTGGAAAGCAAGATGAGGCGCGAGGGCTACAGCTCAGAGTATGGGCTCTCGTTCTTGTGCTGATAATCAGAAACCATGATCCGAAGAATACGATGGTAAAGACACACGGCGGGGCTTTCCATACAATGCCGTGACAGCAAGATCTATTCTATCCAGTTCTATTCGTCAGCTTTTGTTGGATGGCGTTCAGTGGATCACGGACCGTGGCTCAACTGCAAAAGATAATGACCAAATTCGGTCGGGTTCCTGCATCCATACTGCAACACATGAAGCTGCCAGCAAACAGCCGAGTGAAGGCTGTTACAATAACAACGGTTTGAGAATGCAGCAAGCTCGGGAAAAGATGAAAACTTACACTTGTGATTTGATCCAGTCTAGAATATTAAATAGCTTGCTGATGACAGCAATATGGACTGCTGTGAGCGTAGTGCGAGTATTGGCCTGGGCATCGTATCTGTCGCTTTGTAATTTGAAGTGTGTTTGCCTGTTCCGTTATGAGTAGTCAAGTAACACGTACCTGAGCGCGAAGTATCCAGCTCTAATGCTCAAAGACAGCAGTGACCCCTTGAAGTGTGAAAGTTCTCAGCGGAGTTGATTGTGGGCCAGAACTAGAGCGGAGGCTGCAGAGTTGAAGTTAGCAAAAAAGCGCCCACTGGCATTCAGCGAGGCAATGGGCGCTTCATAACGCCATCGTCAACAACCATCTCCCGTTCCAAGTTCTCTCCGCAATACACCAGCTGTGGTCAATGAGGATGGAATGCACACTCAGGTGACTGACAATAGTTTAATCGCTTCACGTGCGCTACACTACGAAGCAAGTTTACCAAGCGAGCTAACAGAACGATGTCATGGCAGTCATGCATCGTAATCGGCTCTCCTTACTAGTGATGCGACCGGTCAGTTTCTCTTGTCTGGCACCTGTAACTGGTGATCTGATATGGCTACGACATTTAGATGCCACCCTTGTTACGGAGGCGCAGCTCAGTGCATTTCCTTGCTCGCTCCCTCTCCTGCACGGAATCCTTCATAACGGAGAGGTCAAGATGTAGTTGAAAGGTGCGCCGCGCGTCCATCTACAGCCTTTCTAATACACGTTCCTAATCTCTGTTTCCTCTCCTTCACAGCGCCCACATTGCTTCCTGCAGTCCCGTCTGTCTCTTCCCATGACACTGGCCTACGAACAAATTTATCAGTATTTTACCTTCCTCATCATCCTTTTTACCTGCACGACTACCGCCAGTGTCGGAGCTCAGTCCACAAACGCCACATGCGAGCCGAGCTTTGACTGGGTGAGTGCTCTTTCGTGGGGAGCCGGGTTTTGGTGCAATATTCACAAAGTGTTTGTTTAGATGAGCAACTCGAGAGGGCAAAACCCATGCTTAGTTACTGCCTATTTACATGGACCGTGTTTGACAGATCCAGCCCGTACGTTCCATGAACCTGGCGACTCAAAGAATTGGAGGGGCTGACTATGGTTAGGTGCAACCGTATCACGGTTGTCGGCTCCTGGGCACTTTTACATCGCCCCCAAATCTGGACGGTCCGATGGCAGGTGCAGATGCAGCACTGTCTACTATTCACTCCTCGCAGCTTGTGCTATATGTCAAAATGGTCGATCACTCCCGTACGTCGGTGAACCCATTTCTTCAATATGAGGAGCTTACACAATTGAACGTAGTTGGTCCACATGGACGACGAATTGTACTGCCGATGAAGTATACAACGAGGGTTACCCTGAAACCATTCCTCCTGAAACAGCCGTTCCCTCATGGGCGTACCTCGATGTCAGCCACACCAACAACTTTAACGCCACCGCCGCGTTGGTCGAAAAGCTTGCAAACCATCCTGAGATCACTTCGCAGACAACGATGGAGTCTTTGTCCTCCTCTCCAAGTCTGTTCCCAGCGGCAACCAGTAAGCCCGCCAGCTCGGGGCCCATCATCCGTGGTCTCATCGGAGGTCTTGGAGGTCTTGCAGTTTCGGTCGTGGTTGCGCTCTTTGGCTGGCGTTGGCACCAAAGGCGGCGCGTATCGACGTCAGTCTTGGATCCCACGAGAGACCTTGAATCTTCCGGGAATGATGTTCATGACAGCGGAGTATGCAAGAGGGCAAGCAGGTGCATGGGCTTTGAACATACGGCCCCCATTACTGAGACTACCGTGACATATGTACCTAACAGACTTTACGTGAGTGTTGTAGCTATTATCGTCTCTTGGACTACTACTGACATGTATTAAAAGGATCCCAACGATCCAAGCACGTATCCCGTTGCTAATAAAGTTGCTCGGTACAGTCTCCCTGCGCCGCATCAGTATTCAGGTTCACCGGAGGTTTGATACCTTCCGAGTCGCTGAGGTGAATGTTCCACGGCGGCCTGGAGGAATACATATGTTTGCTATCACTGCATTTTCCCCGAACATGCCTGACGTGATACATATAAGGGAATCTAAGACCGACTCTCAACTCCACTTCCTTTGTCGGATAACCTCAGCATTGCGTCATCATCTCAGCGGACTCGGATACCGTGGACGTTCTGTCGAGTCGTCAGTCAGGGTTGTGGTTCTTCTATGAAAGACTTTCACGTTGCGAGAGCTGATACAAGATATTCGTGAGTCTGATGAGTTCTACTGTAAGCATGATGTCGGCAAGCGAGCTGAAGTGAAGCATGGATTTACTGGCATTGCGATGGTAGCACTTCCCTTCGGGGCAGGTGTTGCTGTTGTGGCCGGCCTTCTTTGCGGGCCTCCCCAGGACTTGAAGTGTATTCTAGCCCCAACATGCTAGGCAATCGGATACGACTGTGGATAAAATCTGCCGCGACAATGCTGGCGAGGAATGGTCGACTCTGTCGGCTCCGCAAATCCCGACACTGTTTGGCCTTGTTAGGATTCAAAGTCATTGCCTTATTTATTTATTCCACTCAACAAAACGATAGGCATATATTCATGCAAACACGGAGACAAGAGAACAGACACTACAGATTGCAAAAGTACTTGGATAGAGCCATCAAGATACTAAAGCCGAATACGTGGTTGGTAGATGGAAACAGCATCTACAAGCCGAGGATAGAGACCAAGCCCAAGATGGTGGCGGTCAAGAAGAGCTTGAGGGTGACGAAGAGGTGGAGGTTGAGGAGGGGAATACTACGGGAAGAAGAGACGGATAGAGGTCAGAAATCTGCTCCGAGTCGTTCGCGTTCACAAGTGGTTGACTCACCCTTTGCCGATCTTGACGACGACGGACGCGTCGATCTTGGCCAAGGCCGCGAGGTAAGCACTGATGAACGCGTCCACCTTGGCGAAGATGGTCAGGTCGAGGATGTTGCAGGTGGACAAGGCCACGATCAGTTTCTACAACAGTGAACGGTGAGCATTGTTCATTCTTGGGCAGTAGGAGCTGAAAGCCTGGAGACGTACGACAATGAGATCCACATTGGCTGCGACGATGACATCGACGAAGGCTGAGACGTCCACACCAACGAGACCGAGGAGGTCAACCTTTGCGTTGACGAACAGGTCGGCGAGGACATCCACCTTGGCGGCGATGTCTGTGGCGACCGCAAGGGGAGCTGCGAAACGAACACGGTCAGAGAGGGCTGGAAGAGCTGCCTAGAGTACGAAAACTCACTGAGTCCTGCAATGACAGGCAAGCAGCTGTCGTGCAGGTTCTTGCAGGTGTCGTAGACATCCTGGCCACCGCCGCGCTTGGCGAGCTCAGCAACGGGCTGGGCGACGGGGCTGGCGAAGACGACAGCGGCAGCGCTGAGGAGAGCGAAGGTGGGGACGAAGAACTTGGAGAAGAACATGTTGATGGTTGAGGGTGGTGAGAGCTGGTGAGGCTGAGGGCTGAGTGCGCTGAGATCGTTGAGATGAGAGCGATGGTTTTCAGCTCTTCTTGTGAAGGTCCTTTTATACTGTGCTTGCTGCACGAACTGGATCGCTGGGTGAGCCAAGGGCTTGAGCCAGACATGACGCAAGCTGAGAGTACGTGAATACAATGGAGGATGAATTTTACCGACCCTGTTCCTCAAAGTATGACGCAGGTGTCCCACAGACCGCATCCGATGTCTGGCCAAGGGGGGATTGATAGCGGAACTGCCCTAGCCCGAACCACAGCTCTAACGTCGACCACACCCGCATCGTCGCGCATGCCTTTCGAGATAGTGAGGCTAAAGGCTTGAAAGTTGGTCTCCTGAAACACTATACTCTTCGAATACTGAGCCTGCTATCTCCATGTTGAGATGGTAAGTGCAACTTACGATGCCGAATCCCGATCCGTCCAGCGTCCGCGTAGTGATGGGCCGTCACGCACCATCGTCCTCCAGA
Organism: Cristinia sonorae; assembly: GCA_021029105.1. NCBI lineage: Eukaryota > Fungi > Basidiomycota > Agaricomycetes > Agaricales > Stephanosporaceae > Cristinia > Cristinia sonorae. Next base: position 793,234 of record JAEVFJ010000009.1, read on the forward strand.
ATGGCTAGAAATACCCACGCACGTGGTACTTACACTCGCCAAAACCCTCGCTCAGGTGAGTATAATAAAGATTCAGGCCCGCAGGCCTGTACTGCACGCATGACATCACCAACTGGCAACTGCAGTGCATGCACGGCACATGGGCTGCGTTGCCGGAGGTAGGTCGGTCCCGGAGACGTCAAATGCTACAATTCATGTCTTGTTGAATGAAAGGATGCGTGATGTGCGTGGGATAAAACGGAGAACAGCTCACCTGGCGACAGTTCGCTGGATCAATGCGGTTGCAGACGGAATTGGACAGGTAGGATTCGGAGGTCAAAATCCATCAGAGGTCGACTCCAACTCGATAGTTGGTGGCGCATCACTTCGGAGCTTCAGACATGATTCGTGCATTTGTGATCGCCAACAGGATTAAATGACGACCTCTGTTCGATACACTGGGAAGAAACCTGAGTCTTACAGTACTAAGGGTCGGAACTCGTCAGTAGTGGGGAGAACAACCGCGCGTATGACGTACCGGTCTGCACCGAAAATATTCAGATTCCATCCAGAATGAGCTGCTTGCTATCCTACGTGGGGACGATGGTGTATGAAGGCGGCGACGGTGATGGTCAAGACACGTTGGCAGACGCCCGAGCACTTCCTGATTGGGACGTCCCCATCTTAGCCAATAACCACATCCTTCCTCCTCGACACTTTGGCCGATGTTAGGGAAAACAAAGGTTCTGCCTCCAAATCTAGCTCGTTTGCGGCCAGCGCATGGTTCAATCTGGGGGGTTGCTGCATACTCACTTCACAATTCATGCCTGGGGAAATCAGCAGCGCCTCCAACCTCATTGCGGACGAACGGGATTCAACAATGAACCATCCGGTGTTTTTGTGGCGTTAGACAGTCCGAAGGATCGACATGATCGGACGCCACCAACTAATGAAGTGGGGCGGAAACTCTGATATGCGTGGTATGTCCTGTCGCTCAAAATCCGAATCTATTCTCTGACCCGTACACGAACAAGGATGAATCGTCTTGGCCAGCTGTCGTGCAGATATATGAGACACGTGTACCCTGATGTACTCTCATGCACGTCGTTCCGGATCCACTTGGTCTGGGAGAGTCGACAATGCGACGTACAGCCCGCTTTCAATGAAGAAGAGCATGCACGTTGACGTGCCTGAATTCGAAGAGCTACATTGTCTGGCGGTTTAGACCGAGCCTCCTTATTTTTCAGAGAATCGGATTCTGCCATCTGCCAGTTTTCATAAGTGAACTTCAGCTATTCGTTCGAAGCTCAGAGTGCCCGAAAGTTATGCAGGGACGTACAGGCTGAGCGTGGTCAATGCGGGGACAAGATTACTACGGACGGGATTTGGGAGGCGCATGGTTTACAAGGCACGGCTATGGCCAACGCGTCATGCTCGGTGTGCGCATTCATTCCCTGCTATACCTCAGAAAATCTGACCACGTCATACTCACTAGCTATCTCAATACCGACGGATAGTGCGGTGGGGGAGACATATGTAAGCGTCCGCGCAAGAGGAGCTGAAAACCATCGCTCTCATCTCAACGATCTCAGCGCACCCAGCCCTCAGCCTCACCAGCTCTCATCACCCTCAACCATCAACATGTTCTTCTCCAAGTTCTTTGTCCCCACCTTCGCTCTCCTCAGCGCCGCCGCTGTCGTCTTCGCCAGCCCCGTCGCCCAGCCCGTCGCTGAGCTCGCCAAGCGCGGCGGTGGCCAGGATGTCTACGACACCTGCAAGAACCTGCACGACAGCTGCTTGCCTGTCATTGCAGGACTCAGTGAGTTTTCGCACTCTAGGCAGCTCTTCCAGCCCTCTCTGACCGTGTTCGTTTCGCAGCTCCCCTTGCGGTCGCCACAGACATCGCCGCCAAGGTGGATGTCCTCGCCGACCTGTTCGTCAACGCAAAGGTTGACCTCCTTGGTCTCGTCGGCGTAGACGTCTCAGCCTTCGTCGATGTCATCGTCGCAGCCAATGTGGATCTCATTGTCGTACGTCTCCAGGCTTTCAGCTCCTACTGCCCAAGAATGAATCATGCTCACCGTTCACTGATGTAGAAACTGATCGTGGCCTTGTCCACCTGCAACATCCTCGACCTGACCATCTTTGCCAAGGTGGACGCGTTCATCAGTGCTTACCTCGCGGCCTTGGCCAAGATCGACGCCTCCGTCGTCGTCAAGATCGGCAAAGGGTAAGTCAACCACTTGTGAACGCGAACGATTCGGGGCGGATTTCTGACCTCCACCCGTCTCTTCTTTCCGCAGTATTCCCCTCCTCAACCTCCACCTCTTCGTCACCCTCAAGCTCTTCTTGACCGCCACCATCCTGGGCTTGGTCTCCATCCTCGGCTTGTAAATCTGACCCTTCGGTGCTGACTTTTGGCATGGTCCTTTGTGAACGCTCTTAAATCACGTATGAACTGTAATTCTGTGACCTGTCTCGTAGTCGATGTGCTTCCCTGATAACTGGGTTCTGTTCTTCTGTTCGATCCGAAATTATATACGTTGTCGTGTTTTACCGCAAGTGCGCCGGATGGCTGAGCAGCCTGAGTGTGACTGAGAGTGGTCGGAGTTTGAACCGAGGAAAAGACAACCTCCCGATCAAATCTGATACACCGCTCACTACAACGTCGACCTTCTGCTGGCATTCACCAATCTCAGTTTTTCCACATTACAGTACTCCCTGCGGCTGAGCATCGAACTCATGATTCGTGAGCTGCACCGGTCACGCACAAAAGATGCGCCAGTCGCCACGTTTACATGCAAGTCAAGGAGATTTCCGTCAACCACTGGCAGGTGTGGCTGACCTTTGAGAGTCGAGCTATGTCAGTGCGGAAGCATTCGTTTCCTATGAAACATCCGCGCGAATGCTACCATACAAGCTCATTCCGAGTCGCGGATGCTTCCGCACAGGATTTTCCGCGCGCAGACAACTCTCTAGATCATACCACTACTATCACATACGGTACGCACCACACTCAAGATACTGTTCGAGTTTTGATGGTCTAATATCTTTCTAGCTCGAGTACACTCGTTGCCATCTATACCTCATCATGTTCGCAAATCTTGTCACCCTCGCCTTGGCCTTATCTGTGGTCGCCAATCCCATGGTCGTAATCCGCGATAGTCCCATAAATATACCTCTAATGAAGCGGTACCATACCGTAGGGGACAACCGAACGCTCATCATGCGCGATCGTGAACATATCACATCCCTCTACAAACACCGCCATGGCGGCCTCCGTGCTACTGACATCACTACGAGTGCATACGTCGTCAACGTACGTGTTCTCCCTCCATATTAGCTGCTACCGCTACTGACGTTGGATAATAGGTGACTGTTGGGAACCCACCTACGGAATGTGAGCATTAAATGGTTCCTGTCTTTAAGGTATCGCGAATGCTCATGGTACAAACAGACACGCTGTTACTTGACACTGGAAGCTCGAATACCTGGGTCGGTGCTGATTTGAAGAAGCCTTTCAAGCCAAGCTCTACCACCGTTCAAACCGGCCAGAATGTTGTACGTGTCTTCTCCCTTATACCCGTGGTGAGCGAAGCTGACGACGAAACAAGTCATTTAAGTACGGCAGTGGAGAGTTCTCCGGTGCGTAACGATCTCATTCATTTATCACGCAGGCGATTCACCCACCTGCCGCGCCTATAGGTACCGAGGTCATTGATCGTCTGGACTTGGGCAACGGATTGGTTGTTGAGAAGCAAGGGATTGGTGCTGCTTCTTCCTCGTCTGGTCTAAGGGCGGGCTTTGATGGAATTCTTGGGTGCGCATATCGAGGCCTACAACATGGCATTCATCATTCCTTACTTTGCCTTTTTCGCCAGTGTTGGTCCCGTTGATCTGACGATTGGTGAGTCCTGATCATATTCGACATCTGTGCCCTTTCACTGAGGAACGCCCAGGTTCACTGAGCCCTAATACTACCACACCTATTCCAACGGGTATGTACTCACTGACTCAGACCGGATCTGAGAAATTGTACGAGCTGACTTTGTCTCGTTCCCTCCGCCTTACGGAAATCAGTTACAGATAATCTTTTCGCTCAAGGAACCATACCCGAAAACTTAGTGGCGGTTTCGTTTGAGCCATCCACGTCTATTTCCGACACCAACGGTGTCGTTACCTTTGGTAGCGTGGATTCTTCAAGATTCACTGGGGATATTCACTTCACGTGCGTGATATCCCTTTTCTTTTAGCGGTCTTTGTCGTTTTGATTCACCTGGTTATGTTTGTAGGTCTCGCACACAGGTGCAAAACTCGAGTTTGTGGTGGGGTATAGATCAAACTCTCACCTATGGCCAGTCCACTCCGATCCTCTCTCAGAGCACCGCAGGAATTGTCGATACGGGAACTACTTTATTATTGCTAAACACAGGTATGTTCCTCGACCTTCGTTCTCATTTGTGTCAGCCTCACGATCACGGGAAAGATGCTTTTGTCACCTATCAAACCGCCACGGGAGCCGTCCTCGATGACAGGACAGGCCTCCTTCAATTCACGCCGGAGCAGTATGCGGCTCTCGAGAGTCTTTTCTTCCATATCAACGGCGTCACGTTCGAGTTCACTGCCAACGCTCAAATATTTCCTGTAAGTCTCATCGTTCCCTGTCTGTTGTGGCGCACAACGGAGCTGATGCCACCTCATCATGCAGAGAAAATTCAACGCATTGGTTGGTGGCGACCCTGATGGCATCTACGGTATCGTTGGCGACTTGGGTACCCCGCCCCCGCTAGTACCGGTGTTCAATTCGGCGTTCGTGAATGGGATGGCGTTCTTGGAACGGTTCTACTCGGTTTATGACACTACGAACAACCGAATTGGGCTGGCTACTACGAAGTTCACATACGCTGATATCAATTAAGTTGAGCGCGAGGATGCAGAAGAGCGTCGTGGACGCTTCTCCTTTGTATCATCTGTATATATTTTGTCGTATATTCGCTTTTAATTCATGAAGTGCGTGGTGCTTGCTGGAGGAGACTTTCACTTTTTGGACAACGTCAGAGGAAGGGTACGATGAATTCAATAAACTACAGAAACAAGGAACAAGTAGTATCGTATATCTACTCTTGTCAAGTCATTCCGGACACAAAACACTAGGATGAGCTACTCCGCAGAAGAGATGAATATACATGTGTCAATAAGCCGCGTTTCTAGAGGCCCAACAATCCAAGGACGTTGACAAGGCCCAATACTTTGGCGGTCAGGATGAGCTTGAGGAAGACGAAGATGTTGAGAGAAAGGAGCGGGATGCTAGAACGTAGGGTCAGATGGTTTGAACAAAAGGGAATAAAGGAGAGACTCTTACCCTTTTCCAATCTTCACGGTGACATTGGCATTGATGGTGGCCAGGACGGAGAGGTAAGCACTCAGTGCAGCGTCAATCTTCGCAACGATTGAGAGGTTCAGGATAGCGTGGAGGTTGAGAGCGGCAAGAAGTTTCTGGGAGACGGAGTATGTCAGTGGGGAAGATATTCTGCGAGGATCGGGAGACGTACGACGATCAGATCAACGTTGAGTTTAGCAATAACATCTACGTCGGCGGTGATATCAACACCAACCAACCCGAGGAGGTCGACCTTTGCCTTGGCAAAGACGTCGACGATGGCGTCGACTTTGGCGACGACGTCAGCTGTGGCGGTCGCAGAGGCTGCGAGGAAACGCGTGAATAATGGTGTTCTCTGTGATGAACGTCGGGAGAAACTCACCCAGTGCTTTCGTAAGGGGAGTGAGGCTGTTGGAGACACCTTGAACGGTGCTCAAGACATTGTCGGCACGCTTGCTGACAAGCTCGCCAGAGATAGGATGGACGACGGGGGTCGCTATGACCGATGCAGCCATACCGAAGACGGCGAGGGCGGGGACGAGGTATTTGGTGAAGAACATGGTGAAGTTACTGGGTGCTGAGGATGTGCTTGAGTACGCTGGGATCTGGTGGATGAGAGCGATGTTTTGAACTAGAGGATGAGGAGGGGTTCTTATACACATTCGCGTTCTGGATTCATTCTTGTTATTTTCCTGCGCGATGGACCTCCATTAGTAACGTGGAGTATGGCGATGAGAGCATAATGCACCAGAATGAGGATTCATACGAAGGAGGTCATTGCAGTGTATAACCCAGACAGTGGGACACGCCACGCTTGGTATGACAGGGAGGTCCGACGCTCTGCTGAGAGGTTCCACGCCGGGACGGAGGGTCATCAGGCAGTGCGGCCTTGAGCCCCATTATGAACTTCCTGATTGGGAGGAGACCGACCCAGGAGTTGGCAGGTGGATGAGAGTGCGGGCATAGTGATCCACTTGGACAGGGAAGCAGCGACCTAGTGACCGGTGACCGTGCGCAGTACGACAAAAACGACGCCGACGATGGGCACCGAATATGTGTTCAATTCGCCGAATGCGTTTCATCCATACAAGGAGAGCGTCCATTGTGTACGATTCGGCTAGAAACATTTCGGAGCGATCAATACATTTCGCTCGTAGTAGGACTACGAGGAAGGGCTGAATAATCTGAATAGACGACAAATCAGATGAAATACCGTCACGAGATTAAGGAGTGGATGAAGGGTAATCCACGGATGCACGCAACTAAAACTCTTGCGCAGATTGCGCGTCAATTTGAGTATCAGAGAGTCTGGAAAGTATGCAAAGATTATCGCCTTTAAGACGGGTGTAAATGCGAGAAAGACGGACATAGACTCACAGGAAGCCTGTTGATGAGCGTAGTACACATGGAGTCGGCCTTCCTGAATCATGGCCACATAATTGCAGCATCTGAATGACGACCTGACCATAAACAGCCACCGGCCAGTGATGAAAACGCAACACATGCCCAACAGGATATCATGTCAGCAGATCTGCAGTGTAGGAACGACCTGAATGAGTCGGAATGACCCTCCAGATGACGAAGGCTGTAAGTTGAGTTACGCACCTCGCTGCCATGTCATGACTTCAATATCAGTTCGCCTCAGAGTGAAGTGCTATTCAGACACTGCTTATTGTATTCATCAGACGGCATTTCCTACAACCTGTCAAACGTCGGATGGATGGATGAAGACACGGGAGACATAGGCCTCTGTTTGGGGCCCAAATAGTGAACGAATATTCATCCAATCAATGTTCCCGCAGGGACACCTATTTGGGACTCGGGTAGTTACTCAATTGTTTATTGTCGCGAGATTAATACAGACCCCCCTTTTGCACAAATCAAACTTTAAGACTACTTGGTCACCAAATAATGTTTCTTAGCCAATCAGAATGCACGGTTAAGCATATTTGGCCACCTTGCAATCAAGATATTTGTGTGAGTTTCGGGGGATCCAAACATGCTTCAAAATATCTTTATTGTTTGCGTAACTACCTGGGTCCCAAACAGGTGCCCCCTGCGGGAACATTGATTGGATGAATATTCGTTCACTATTTGGGCCCCAAACAGAGGCCTCTGTCTCCCGTGAGAATGAAGCTCACCAACTTGAAGATCGTCTCCATGACGAGCCATCCAGGCGTGACTATAACCCTCGGAGGGCGGCGTACACTGCACCAAAACTCCGAAAAGTCGAAACATTTTCTGGAGCGCAGATCCTAATTCCAATTCCGAGTGTGGTGTGGTTGAATACGAGCAAGCAAAACTTTTGGTCACGGCGAGAATGGCCAATGACATCATCGTTCTCAGCAGACAATGTTTGGCCTTGTTATGATCCAAACCTTTTGCCTTTTTTATTTTTAGGTAATCGCGAATGCCTGAACGTCTTCCCTTTCCATACTTAGTTCACGTATGGGATGCATTGAGGGAAGAATCTCAGATAAAACCTGAAGGTGAGCAGTCAACATCTCATGGGAATGGAACCAAATGTGGTATATATGATTAGTATACAAAATCATGGCTACAGCCTAAGGATCATGTACACCTGGGGGTCTAGATAGATTATGTAGAGGAATTTCACTACAGTAGAGGTCGGTGTGAGTGTGCTATATTTTCAACACAAACGATTCACGACATACCTCCGCCTCTCCGGTCCGTGCTCTCCAGTGTCACGGTGATCGGGTTCCAGTCCCACCATGAACGGCTCCCTCGCTCGGAGAAGATCGTCACGTTGGTGGTGTCTGTCATCCGACGGCCCAAACGCAGTGTCCAATGGCGCAGCAAGCTGTCCCACAAAGGACGTAGCTGCGAAGTGCATAGATCCGTTCTGATCGTCGGTGATGGTTTGCTCATGAAGGTATGTCACTCCACGCAAATCTAATATGAACCGAGAAATGAGGATAGGTGCGATACTGATGGCAAAAACAGTGAGCAAAGGGAAGGGTAGTAGCGGTAAGAACATACGCGTCAGCGATGAAGGTGAAGCTCGTCCCTCCGAAGCCCAAATAACCTTTAATATTCAGGATTAAGGTCACCAAATTCAGGATGGAGAGCGCACTTTAAATGAGGTGAGTATTGGCAGCTCCGAAATAAATAAGAGCGAATCCTTCTTACACAAAATAGATGGTGCCTAGCGGTGGAATATCAGCCGCAGTGGTCAACTACTTGAATCGGAGTATACTCACCGTCCCGCATAAGAAGCACAGATATCCTTGGTTTAAACTGTTTCATCCGGAGACTCGCCTTGAATATATACATCGACTTTCTCCAAGTAATTGCCAGAACCAAGAGGTCCGTCAATATGGCGATACTCCGGGTAACAATAGGCACTGTTCGGTACAACCCATAAGCTGCGCGCTGGGTGCTCAAACGGCAAAAAGCTTACTTCTAGAGGTATATGATAGGTGTGAGCAACTGCGAAATGGATGAGATGGAGGACGCACATTCGGGGATCCCTTCGAATAGATTCCGGGGTCGCTCGAGGCGTGCAGCCTGAGATTGGATCCATCTCAAAAATCTGATGTCTTGAATAGTTGTACTGGGAGATTGTACATAGAGTTTCAGAGCGGTTAGCCGATGAGAGCACAGAGAAGCGGATGTCGACATACGATATTTGCACTAGGCGCAAACATGCTACAGAGGAACACCGCGATTACGGGCAGAGTGATCCTTCCGGAAATAGCGTACACTCTAAGCGTAGAAAAAACTGATCCACCGTCAGACTACGTGCCAAATGAGAGAAGAAATAGTACTCACGAGCGACACCAAACAGAACACTGATTGCGACAGTGTAGGTTATAATCGAGTAAATCTTGCAACTAAAATGACACATATAAGAGAGTTTTGATCGTCACTCCACCACCGCGTCTCACCTCTGTTACCCAGTTGGTCAGTGATACGAGCTAGAGAGACGCATGGTAGGAGGACTCACTAACAGCGTTGGCGGGTCCCACAAGCGAAGTAAACCCAAGAACAGCATTGCGTAGCGCTCCAGCGCAAAGATTAACGTCACGGCACTAAACTTCCGACCCCAGACGGTGTGAACTTCACGAGAGAAGGTAATAAGATAGTCAAAAGCAAGAAGAACTGGATATAATATGCGATCAGCGTTGACATTCAGCGCACGTGACAAGGGCCAGGCTCACCAGCAGCAACCATAACACATATTGTGTTGAAATCACTGTGAAAAGATAATGAAGGGGTGATGGATTTGTGAGTATGCGGGAGTTCGAGAGAAGTTGAGGGGACGTACGAGTTGAATTGCGCGGAGGTGGTCGACATGCCTGCCTTGCCCTGCTACAGCGGAAATCGGATGAAAGATTTCACGGTGTACGCCCTCGCACATCGATTCTCGTCCTCCAAACCAACCACGACCCTGACCCAGGAGAAGAATGAGAGCTCTTGCGCGTGACAGCTTGATGCCGGGCTTGACAGGGATCAGTCAATTGCTTCGATACATGTCAGGATTGGAAGGGCGCAGGGAGGTGGGATTGGATGTCAAGGTGCGTTGCTGAAAAATTCCTCATGGATATAAGAGCACGTTGCTATCTGGGTCTAGTGTCGGCAAAACGTTAGGACTCGAGAGCCACAGTGATCACCGGTAATTTGGTGGCATCAATGTGCCCGATCGCGAACTGAAGTTGCCGCAGGCACAAGGTGCGCGATATACTTAGACAAGCACTTGACAAGGTCAATCCCGAACTGACCAAGAGGTTGATCACGAGTCCCTCGTCAGTTACGCTGCGAGCTTTGCATCAGTGATATGTAAGGAGACAGACGTTGCTCTGAAGACCGCTGGCACATACCTCTATCCTTCACAGTCGTCGTAGGTGTGCCAAAGACAAAAAGTGCCGTTTCCAGTTTAGCTCTCGGCCAGCGGCAGACTCACTGCGCTGTCGTGCCTTTGCCAAAATGCCGATACCAGGTTCACCACCACAATCAGGTCTGGGCCAGGTCAACACCGGATAAAGGCCGAACATATATTATTCCTGGTTAATCACCAAGTGGTGGCACAGTGGTCCCTTCTTGCGCTAGCAACGATGACTAAACTGCGGAACTCTGGAAACCAGGAAGGTGGCTCGAAGTGAGATGTGTTGTGGGTCCGTGTCTCGGAAACCTAAAGTCTGTAGCAATAAATCAGAGCTAATCAGAGCCAGGCGGGTTGTTAAATACATATCGCTACAGAATCGTGGCGTACCAAATAACAAGCGAGAGCAGCAGGCTACAAAATGATCTTTCGAACTTCGGCCGGCGGCAGTTCAATTGTAGGCTTGTAGTATATACGGAAGACTTGAAGCTAGAGACTTGGAGATTCGACGATGTTTGCGTGTTACCAAAGTGGTGCCAGCCGCCAGTAATCAGAACCATCGAGGCGAGCTTATCAAAGTTGTCGTGTGGTAAGAATCGTAAAATCTCGTCGGGCGATCGGACAATCACATTGCCATCCTGATGGGAATGAAGATGCATGAAATTCAAATATGGGGTACAATTTGCGTACGCACTGGAATAGAACAGACCCTCAAGTTGCGGCAGCAGCTCAGATCTCACTGAGAAACGGTTCGCCTTCATGGTTGTCACCGAAAAATACGACAGGAGGGAGCTCTTCTGTGACTTTATCACGAACGGACACCCAGATAAAGGGTGATGGTCAACGTCGTGATTAAGTACAAGGTGACAGAGAAAGAGAGACCCTCCATTCGTTCGGAATACCAGGACGGATGGTTTGGCTGCGACAGCGAGCCGCCCACAAGTTGCCATAGTACGCCATAAGAATGAGGTGGCGGGGCGTTTGGATTTCGACCACAGATAGCTCATCCTTATCTGACGCAATTTTGCGACTTGTGCTGATGACAACCTCCAAAGCGAAAGGTTAAAAGCGCTCTGGGCCATGCAAAACGGAATATGCATTTCGTAAGTTTACAACATTCAGGTTCGTACGCTCTGCAGCAGTGGTCAGATGACGACTGACAAAGGAACAGATTCACAGTGACCCACTCACCAAACCGAGAAATTAAGGTCAGACGGCTACTGCCAGCTGTCCAGTTGCTTTCCTCTCACCAAACACCACACGCGCCACCGCCTCCAGAGCCTGCGCCGTATACTCGCCACAAGCCAGATGAGCAAACGCCGAGCCAGGACCGGGGAATGGACTGAAATTGATTAAGTCGTATGGCGTGCTGCTCGATACCACCACAACTCGTGATGAAACCTTGAGAACGGCGCGCAGGGCGTCGATTTGCCATGTACTCCGGTCGGCGTTGCGCAACACGAAGATCGCTGGGGTATCCTGAGGAGCTATCGCGTCATGTTTGCCATAAACGATGTGTGAGGCGGGCGCATATCGATTCACTGTGTCGACGAAGGATAAGAACGACGCCCCTGCGGTATTTCTGATAACTCCGCCTTGCGTCCTGAGAACTCCATCGGCGTCGTCGACGGCTTTGTTGTAACTCTCCATCGCGGGTGTGTATACGGCCACAGCATGCGATGGAGCCAACGAGGGTCCTGGCTTTACCATCACGACAACCTCCGCGTACGCCGCTGCGCTGATCTTTGCGCTTTCTTCCTTCGTCTTCACCCAAGCCGTCTGATCCCACGACGTGCGAATCTTCCCGGAGCTCCACTCCAGCCCTAGAGCCTGTTTCCACTTTCTGATCCTCTCCCCGCTCTTCCTCAGTTCACCCAAGCTTAACCTCCCAGATTCCACCGCGTTCCAAACCCGCTCAATAGCAGCCACCTGCTTCTCGTATGTGTGACAGATCATCACGATGTCCGCACCAGCTTCGAGAGCGAGAACGGCGCCTTCTTCAATCCCGGGCCCGCCGTGCCAGTCCTCCTCGGTCAGGTCGTCCGGAGAGCGTGGATTGGAGCCAACACCCTTGGTCTTTGCGATGGCATCCATCTCCAGACAATCGGTTACTATTACACCCCCGAATCCTAGCTTCTCCCGCAGAAGCCCGTGGGTGACAGCTCTGCTGAGTGATGCGGGTTCATCTTCCCTTCCGGTGATAAGAGGGAGAGACATATGGCCGGTCATGACGGTAACGAGGTCCAGTCCGCGACCAAGAGACGGATTATGAACGGAGTGCTGCCAGGGGACGAGTTCTGTTTGCTCGAGCTCCTTGAGGTCTTTGCGGATGCGGGGTAGCCCAAGATGGGAATCGATGTGCGTGTCGCCGTGACCTGGGAAGTGTTTGATACTCGGAGAGACTCCATGAGAGACGAGTCCTTTGCAGGCTGCGGAAACGTATTGGGCAACCTTGGAGGGATCTATTTCGTACTCTTCGGTATTAATGGATGTAAAGTATTGAATACTGCTGGGAACGCACCGTCACCAAAACTGCGAACACCTATGACTGGGTTTCGTCTATCGCTATTCACGTCTCCAACGGGCGCGTACGTCCAATTTACGCCGAGAAGGGAGAGCTCCTTGGCCTGTGCGGCATAGACCCTTTCGGTTATCTCCAGCGAGGACGAGGTTGCAGTGTCGGAAATGGAAGCAAGGGCCATTGCTCCAGGGCTAAAATCACTGAAATCAAGACCGTGCTACAAGAGACACGGAACACGTTTGGGCGACGTACAACTGGGTGACAACATTCGAGGTACTGAACGCAGATACCAGACCTGAACCGCCAATCACACATCAGCTCTGATCTCGCAGAAAAGCTCGAATACGCACCTCCCTCCTGATCCGTCCCAATACCTAAACCAATGTCCTGCCCCGAGCTCTTTGCGTGCTCCTGCAAGGACGCCAATAACTCTGATATCTCTTGCGGCCTTCCTCCCACATAACCCTCCCCTGAACCAGCCACATTCCGCTTCATCAGTATCACATTGCCGAGATAGTACGGTGCTGCGGTGAGCCTTAGAATGTCGTCGGATAGCTGAGGGCCGTGATAGCCCAAAACGAAGTGCTGAATAGAAATCGCAACCAGGTTCAATTCGGAGTCACCAAACAGTGAGTTGCAATATTGGACTCACTTGGCCAATTTCTTTTTTCAACTCATCTGTGAGCTGTATTCTGGACATGGCAACGTGAAGAGATATAAGATGAAAAAGGAGGAAGTTCCATCATCGTGGTCGTGGTAAAGAGTAGATTTAGCAATTCCATGTGACATAGGATAAGTTCGGCCCGTCGCCCGAACCATCAACTGGGTGAGTCTTTTTTCTTCGTGTCATAAAAGCCAACCCTTCGTATACACAGATATCTTACTGACATTGTAGCTAAGGATAATCGCTCCTCATCGGCCAACTCTCATATTAGTTACCAACTCAAGATCAACGCAGCAGGTGAGATAAGTTCGAGCTGATTCAACGCCGCGCACTTACAGCTACAGTAGTCAAAAGCCACACAAGAAGGCTTGCAATGCATATGAATCGGTTGCAACCCCAACACTAGAGTGGAACATGGTTTCACCGTGGCGGAATATCCGGGGTTACATGTGTGACGAACAAGGTCAAAGAGGAAGATTTCCCTCGACCTTCTTCGCACCTGCGAACACCAGTGGAGTAGCTGTCAGATCTGAAGAAGTAGGTCAGCGAATTCAAGAAACGGTGAGATCTAGAATATAAGTGCTCCATCACGACAAAGCTTGTATGCTTATTTCTTTGTCGTAATGCGGGTTCTCTCGGTGGTAGTAACGTCGTGAACAAGTTACCATACTTATCAGCCTGACCAGATAACCAGAATAGACGGGGTGAAGCATCGCGGAGCGGCCACTGGTGCTAACTTCGTCCGACGACGTAGCAAGAGTCGGATATGAATGCGTGAAGGCCAGACACATATTGATGTGAAGAATGTTGCACGGTCTCGTGCAGCCTCCAAAGCCGCAATGCCTCCAGAAGACTCCCAGCAGCGTCAGGATTCTACGACACCTGACGCAAGCCGTCACGAACCACGAGATGAATTCGTCTGGTCCGTCGACATACAGAGGATGATCTCCTCCGTATAAACTGCCTTACCTTCCATAACAAACCGGACACGTCAGCAAGTAGCCATTCAAACAATACAGTTAATTCAGCTTGCCGGTGTCCTAGTATTCCTGAGCGTGAGGACCCGTCGGCATTGAGTGGCAGCGTTCTAAAAGGGGATTTCGGTCGACGATAACTCGAGAACGCAGAGTCTAGACCTGGGAAAAGACATGGCCTCAGAGCGGGGGACGCCAGCCAAACTGTTCAAAATGGCTCACCTAGGCCGCCATCGGTTGTGCATCCCATCCTCCCCCAGGTACTTTGGTCTCTCCCTGGTTGTATCTTGCAGCAGAGGCCCCGCTGTCGCCACTCTCAGCAGCCAGAGACCGTTGATAGCTTGGAGACTCGGAGGTGAGCCCTGCGAAGGTGAGGAGACCAACGGTCAGCGGCGACGCATCGTTGTAATCGATGAGAGTTACTCACCATATAGTGCGCGAATTAGCGGCGAAGTCCACTAGAGATCTCGGTATGTCATCTCGATTCCTAGGAGAAGGACGATGTCCAACGTTGACCATCAGTACCGTTCATCACAGGGAGTAACGGGCATAGGAAAGCGTTGAGGAGACTCGACGGAGACCCCATGGGAGAGGGGGCAGAGTGATCATGCTGGTGGACTTCAGTTGGGCTGGGAACTGAGGACGCTGACATCGGTTGGCTGAGAGCGTTGAATTTCGGATTGATTTGGGGAGCGAAATGTGATGACCTTCCGGTGAGTATTGGTTCTCTTGCTATCCGAACCTTGACTAAGGCCTACGTTCGGGTGCAGTTTGATACGCCATAGCTGCAGCTGAATACAAATAGTTCGCATACCATAACGCTGGATAATCCACGATGGAGTGGGCAACCTTGGTTTGAATCTTCCACTGGTACGCATTCCATGGGTGTCCGAGAATATCTCTGCCGGAGGGGTTCGAGTCCCACCAAAGTGTTACTACGCCATAACAAGACGACAACTGGGTCCGATTTACCCCTCACCCCCAAAGTTGAACGTCGGAAGAACGACGTCCGACATTCCTTCCGATGCGCACAGCAGTGTACAATGAGTCCTGCACAGAATTTAACATCCGGAATCGTTCAGGAGATGATCACGCACCACTCCACTTCGACGTCTCCGCACGCCCTTAATAAGGTCCCTTCCCGAGCTGAAATTCACGGAAGAACGTATCAATCTGAGGGAAAACCGAAGCACGATGACCTCAAGATGAGACAAATACCTATGTAATGTGCGCAGCCCCTACGAGAGCAGATGGCCTGATAGGGACACGTTCAGAGGGGACATGTGTCGTTCGAGCGGTGGTAGGTAGGTGATGATCGAGTTGGAACACATCCGGCGGTTCGGGGATCCTGCCTTCGCTGTACATCCGTCACAGAGTTCAGCGTCTCCTGTCCCGAGAGAAGACGCAATGCGTCTATCTTCAGGCCCATATATGATTGTTGAGCCATTGGTCGGTATAAACACCGAAGTGAATGGGACAGGTGTGGTTTGGAATCTTCTATGAAAGCCGTGAGATCCTGGAGGAGATCACATATCGTGGAAAAAACGTGCGGCGATGTATGGTGTGGTGAGGAGCTATCTGGCAGAGAAGTTCTTCGTCAGACATTTGCGGCGTATAGGTGGACGAGGGATACGGAATATGGAATATGACGTACCCTTGTATATCTCAGTATTCTCCAAAATGCACCAGAGTTGACAACTGTGCCGGTTCTACACGCTTGCATGGGGGGAAACTAAGTCGCACACGTATCGAAACTGGCACAACTCGGAGACTTACACGACCGACGTCAACATGTCATAGCTGGAACGGTGTGATGGAAACCTTGGAAAGAGCATCACAATGTGGTCCTGTAGTCGTACCTATTATCATAGCTTTTCTGTAGTGTTCCACCTACTAACAATCGAACCCTGACTGAACTTGAGTTTGCCGGTTCAGCGTCCAGCGTTCAACGTTCATGGCTCAAGACGAAGTGACGACTGTATCGGCGCTAATGCCTCATGGGAAGCACGTGGAACATGCTCGCACCTCCAATCCAAACGGAGGCAGACTACTGAATGTGGCGTACAAAACGAAAGGATGCTGAATTAATAGGGTATGTTACATTCAATAGCGTAAAGATTGGTATCAAGTGCAAAGAGCGAACGTGTTATAACACTGAATAATGGTTTGCAGTTATACGAATGAAAGCACAAATAACAGCTTGGACCGAAGGCTGACAGGTGCAGCTTAGAGAGGGAGAGGGACGGGGAGTTTATCCAGGCTTGGGATCTGGACGACATCCAAGACATGACCAGTCAAAACGAGGTTGAGAGTTCCAAAGACGTCCACATTGACGGGAAGACTATATTATCAAAAGTCAGCACGGGAGCTGAGCAGGGTGCGAAAGGTTACATACGCTCCGAGAAGGTCAGCTCCAATGTCGGCCTTGACCTTGGTCAAGGCACCGACGAAACCACCGAGAGCAGCATCGATCTTGCCGAGAATAGAGAGATCGAGAATGTCCTTGACAGAGATGGCGGAGACAAGTTGCTGAAGATAGTCAAGTTAGGTTTTGGATGCAAAGAGCATATAAGTAGAGCGACGTACACCGACGAGTTGGGCTACAGCCGCAACGATGGCCTGGATGTCAATGTCGACATCAACACCAAGAAGAGTGTTGATGTCAGCCTCGGCCGCGTTGAATAGGTCAACGATGGTTGCGACAGCATTGTCGACGTCAACTTTGCTGGTGGCCTTGTCTAATATAGCGGAAGGATATCAGTGCTGAGTCGCTCATGAAGATAACAACCACTTACTCAAGGTATCGATGACTGGTGCAACATTACCGACGAGGTTCTGAACGGCACCGAGTACAACGTCGTTGCGCTTGGCAACCGAGACAACGCCGGGCACAGCAGGGATTGGCGGAATTCCGACGGCGGGAACTTCAACGTCAACGGAGACCACATGAGGGTGGGCGGCGACGGCGGTAGCAAGGCCGAGGGCGGCGACAATGGCGACTTTGGAGAAGAACATTTTGACTTTGGAAAAGGTTTGGAGGGGTGTAAGGACAGGAAGGTCGGAACTGTTTGAGAGATGTGCTTAGGAGACTGGGTTGAGCATCCTTCGACATTCCGAACATCCTTATGTATGTTGTCGGCTGCATATGTTGCGCATCATCATGGAGCACAACCATGGCAACGGACGGACTTACTTCTGAGCAGAACATGCGCTCATTCCAAGATAGCGAGCGCGTTCATCACAACGCCTATTCCTGTTCCGCTGAGCTTTACCTGACTAGGAAACAACGCCGAGGGTATCAGCGGCATCGACAGGTCATCGGCAGGCAAAATGGAGTCGCTTGTGAGGTGGTGTCGCAAAAGACTCATCCGAGAACGAAAGCAGTGGGCGTCGTTGGTGCGTTGCAAGGCAAAATGATTGAAATTTACCTTCACAGGGTATAATATTAAGTTTTTGCAGCATGTAAACCTCAGAAAGATCAATACAAAATGTCTGCCTTTTCTATCAGTGTTTGCACACAAAAAATGAATCGTAAAATAAAAAGGTTCACAGTTTTTTGGCTGATAAAAGTGTGTGATTGGCAGGTGAAAGATTTTGTGAGGTCTTAAATCTGAGATCTTTCGATTATCTTTGCTCTGGAAAAGAGTTATTTAAAAAGCAGACATTTTTGTTTGATTTTTACTTGGTTTTGTTGCCATAAAAAACTGACTTTATACCCTGTGCTTTCGGACCGTCGCCAAAACGTGCACCTGATCTTCCCGTTTTCCTTTTCGGGGAGGCGCGGCAATGGCCGACGTCGGTCCGACGCCCTCTTTCCCAAATTGCCATGCCAGCTCAACACTGTTTCTCGTCTCTTTTCTCGTTTTGCTCCAGCTAACAGCCAGAGGGTGATACTGCCAAGCGTTTTATCGGCTCGCCGTTGACCTGTCGACGACCATGGCGCGTTTTTTCTGTGAAATTTCGTCACGTCTTCGCCCTCGGCTACGGCCGCACTCCACACTCACATGTTTTGAACATGTATTCTTCCGTGGTTGGAAACCATTAAAACACAAGGTGTGGAGCATTCGTTGTTAAGGCGTCCGAATGACGGATTCTCATATCTTATACAGCGTACGATGTAAGACAGAGAATCTGCGGTCGCCCATTTAGGTCGGACCACCATAGAAATAATCCCTAGGGCAGACTGTTCATAACAGAGTTGCTCTGTGTATTGTCGAGTTCGCACTCGAATGAGTATTAAGCTTGGAACTTACAGAAGTTGCAGACTTGTATGTTTCCCCTAATCACCATGATATGTTTTACCTCGGAGGACAGCTGACCATCGGTGTGACTTTCTTCTTCATTTAGCGCTACTATCGCCAATGAAGATCTCGTCGACTCTTGTTCTTTCCCGTCGTTCAAGATCAGGCCGCGTCACCGTCAGAACAGGCGAACGAAACAATGGTCACCAGCCGTTGCCTCCAGGGTGCGAAGGTGGTGATATATGACGACTGAGGGACCAGGTTTAGATTTCGTTCCACTGATCCGGGGTGAGCGTCGAAGCTTTTTCTTCCTTCAAAGTTGGGTTTGAACCCTTTATGTCCCCTTCAGTTCATACCTTCCATCCGACGTAAAAGTCTATTCCGGGAGCCATTTCAAATTCACCTGTGTCCAGTATTCATCGTTGGTTCGTTCATCTGTTGTTGGACGTTTGAATACGGATCACTGCTCTTTCTCACCCTCATCATGCAAGGTTCTGTTTACATACCTATTTCTATCCTGCGTTCAGCGGCGATGTCCTACTTCGTCGAGCAGATGCGACATCAACCTGCGTTGACGCTCTACGGATGGAAATCGCCTATGGCATCATCCGAAGCTATTTTTGCGTCGCAAACGAGACGGTCAAACCACGAGTTTTCCAGGGATCACTAACCAACGCTCAAGCTCCCCTATGTACCTCTGACACCACACCACTACCAGCTCGTCATTCTCAACTGCCAGGGATATCGTTCATGCAGGCAACGTTGGAATTCGTCGTTCCAAACATCCGCTTTGCCGAGGAGGATGATCGTCGCTAGACTTAGAGCGCCCCCGACATCGACGCGAAATGGCTCCAAAACAAGAATTCACACCCAGTCCCCCAGAAATTACTCACCATAACTGCCTTCTCAACCGGGTCCGAATGATCAGATCATGCACTCGCTTACACCTGTTTTGTTGCGTCATACCCTGCCAGGAGTACGGAAGTCAGACACCATGTCAGAACGTTAAACGGCGGTTCTCAGTGAACAGCTCAACTTCGAAGCTCCACCGACTAGGCCCGACGTCCCTGGCTGACGACATTGGTTCTCATCTCTGGGACTCATTGCTGTACGGTGTTCATCCTGCCTGGGATGACCTCTCAAAAACGTATAAATACAGCCCTTGCTCAACCAGTTCAAAACAACGCTCTCTTCCACAGGATCTCAGCGCACTCAGCCTCACCAGCTCTCTCAGCTCTCAACCTTCCAACCTAACCCACAGCGATGTTCTTCTCCAAGTTGTTCGTCCCCGCCATCGCCATCTTCGGCATGGCCGCCTCCGTCGTCGCTAGCCCCATCGCCCAGCCCGTTGCTGGAGAGCTGGTCACCAAGCGTGCTGACGATGTCCTGAGCACCGTTCAGGGTGTCTCCGATGGGATTGCCCCCATCACCACTGCACTAAGTAGGCGTTTTTAATTGTCACGTTTATAATGCCACCAACTGACGCGCCTTGTGTTCTCAGTTTCTGCGGTCGCCACAGCTGACGTCGTCGCCAAGGTCGACGCCATCGTCGATATCTTCGCCGACGCGAAGGTCAAGCTTCTCGGCCTCGCCGAGGTTGACATCGTCGCCGACATTGACGTGATCGTCAAGTTGAACGTTGATCTCATCGTCGTACGTCTCTCACTCGCGTCATATATCCTCCTATGCTCACTCCAGAACCCACCCTCCAGAAACTCCTTGCCGCGATCAACCTCAAGGCCATCCTCGACTTGTCCCTGTTCGCCAAACTCGATGTGGCTTTGAGTGCCTACCTCGACGCACTGGCCAAGATCAACGCCGACGTCGTTGTCAAGATTGGCAAGGGGTCAGTCCATCTGCTGCTGAATTTTTATTAGCATCACCGTGCTCATCGTTTCCCACAGCATCCCTCTCCTTGACCTCAACCTTTTCGTCGTCCTCAAGCTCGTGTTGACCGCTAAGGTGTTGGGCCTCGTCAACATCTTGGGCTTGTTGTAAACGTTGAGACTCTTAGACATGCTTGTGGGTTGCTGATTACAATACCCACGCCCCGGTCTCTTTCGGCACGGTACTTCGCATTATGCCTTCCCTTTATCTCGGATTGAATACGGACTGTCTCCCACAATGTTACTTGCTATAAATGTTTGTCGTGTACTCAAGCGTTGATGTGCGAATATGATAGTTTTGATGGTGTACAACCTGAGCCTTGCGTGACAAGGGTTAATATTTTGAAGGGACGGAATCTTGACTGTTCAATCTTATAAGCTTCGTTGTGAAGTGGTTCTTGGTTCATAGCTGTAAAGACACGCCTGATCAGTTAGTATACGTAGAGCAATGCTTTGACAACTACGCGACCTGTAGAGAAGAGCGCAGAGCAGATCAAATCACGAAACCTCTAGATCAGCCATCCAGTCGCATCTCCGACCAGTCAATCACGCAAGTGTTTGTTTCAGTGAACACCTCAGTCCCGAGGCCACATATGATTTCGAAAACCAACAAGATCTTGCACTACGTATTAAGAGAATTGTATCCTTCAAATATCAGAATAAACATCATGATACGCCCATCTCCTTAATCGAGCTCGTTCAAGCTGGCAATAAGACGTCAGCTAACATTCCGATACCAGAAGCGTGAGCAAATGCGTACCTGCGAGCAACCATGGCTTCGTCCAAGAAACTGCGAGCAAGGAGCTCCGCAACCTCCCTTTGGTTGTTGTTGTTGCCGCCAAAGATAGACGTGATGCCGTTGATCACGGTAGGCAACGCCTTGAAGATAGTGCTGAAGATGGACGCGCCAGATTGCTCTGCATCCACAGCCCGTTCGAGCACCTCCCGCATAATCAAGTGCTCGACTTCCCGCTTCTGCTGGTTGTTCCCGCCGAACAAAGATCCGATCCCGTTGATGACGGTTGGCAAAGCCTTGAAGATCGTGGAGAAGATGGACGCGCCGGACGCGTCGTCCTCCGCAGCGCGTGCGAAGATCTCTCGCATGACGAGATGCTCGACCTCACGCTTCTTCTGCAAGTCGGCGATGCCGACTGGGTGAAGGACGGAAGGAAGGACAGAGAGAATCGGGAATTTCCCCAACGCACGCGCGTTGAGAACGTCACGCATGACAAGCTCTTCGATCTCCCTCTTCTGCTGGTCATCGCCACCGAAAATGGAGTGAATGCCGGAGACGATGGTTGGCACGGCCTTGAGGATGGACGTGAAGATGGATGCGCCGGATTCGGCGTCGTCCCGAGCAGTAAGGGGGAACAGCGTGGGGTTGAACTTGACAGCGCCGGGGGTCAACTTCAGGTTGAAAAGAGAGCGCGCAACAAGTTCTTCTACCTCTCGCCTCTGCTGGTTGTTGCCGCCGAACAGGGAGCTGATGCCGGAGACGATGGTCGGAAGAGCTTTGGTGATAACAGAGAAGATGGACGCGCCAGACTCGACGTCATCACGCGCGGCAAGAACCTCGCGCATGAGAAGCTCCTCTACGTCTCTCTTCTGCTCGGAGTTACCGCCGAAGATGGAACTGATGCCGGAGATGACGGAAGGGATGGCCTTCACGATAGTTGAGAAGATGGATGCTCCAGACTCGACGTCATCCCTGGCAACGTTCAGCTCGCGCATGACCAACTCCTCAAGGTCCCTCTTCTGCTGGTTGTTACCGCCAAAGATGGACTGAATGCCGCTGACCACGGTGGGGATGGCTTTGAAAAGGGTGGAGAAGATGGAGGCACCGGACTCAACATCGTCGCGGGCAAAAAGAAGTTCCCTCATGAAGATGTCCTCCAGCTCGCGCTTCTGCTGGCTGTTGCCACCAAACAGGGAGCCGATACCGCTGATCACGGATGGGAGAGCTTTGAAGATAGTGGTGAAGATGGACGCGCCGGACTGGTCAACGACAGCGTTGTCGCGGGCGGCGAGGATAAGGCCACCATTGGGACCCAGGGTCACGCTGGTAGCAACTTGATGTTAGCAATCTGTCCCATTCAGCTAATTCAAGTTTACTCACTGAACGGGAGCAGACAGAGCGGGGGTGGAGAGGGCAAGGGCAACAGCGAGGACGGCGGGTGCGTACATGTTGATAATGCTTGGATTGTTTAGAAATGAAGGAGTGATGGTCGTAAGGTGGTCGTTAACACGTAGAAAGTAAGGCGCAAGTCGTGAAGATTAAGAATAAAGACAAACAGACTGTTGAGGAACATATTAATATGCACTATGGGGGAAGCGTAGCTCGAAGACTTACCAGCCAGTGCCTGAGTGTGAAGAACGAAGTGGGCTCGAAATAAAGGGACTGAGGAGCTGAAGAATATGATATCCTTGGTGGTCGACTTTAAATACATTGTTACGGCGCTGCATTCATGATGTTGTGAAGTTCAGAGCGCGTATTCTGACATGAGAAGATGGTGGTCTCCGTTTTGGCTGATGAAGACGGAAACTGAATAAGTCGACAACCTGTTTCATCACGCACATCTCAGCGTTCCACTGGACGGAAGAATGTTGAGCTGTGCAGCGCCAGCGGTAAAAAGGACAGATTGAACTTACCATCGTCACAAAAAGGTGGGTAACATGCGGACGCACAGCTTGAATGGCAGTGGGCCAGGAGACTCATGCTTCTAACCGTCAGCAGTACTGGGCCACTGTCGATGCTGGCTCGTGGGGCACTCACAGAGGTTTCTCGCGTGTTGTCCTGCTCTGTGCTTCCCTCGCCCTCAACCTCATGAATGAACTTTTGCCGGTTGCACTCCCAGTCCGATTTCGCAGGCGAACATAGTACCCGCAATGTGACAATGGATTGCAATGCCCGACCTGAGAGCGTGGTGACATGTTTGCAACGTGAAACAGCTTCAGCACAGGATCGGCACGAGAACGAGTTTCGTCGAGATCAAACTGTAAAATCATGCGTTTGCGCAATCGCGCAATATAGGCTCTCAGAGCCAGTGTGAGAGATTGATACTCTGGAAAGTTGGCTTTGACGAACGTACCAAAGATGAAAGCAACACGTGGAGCGTCTCACGATCCGGAATGAGCGGCGCGAGTCACGAGGGCTCGCAGGAGTATTGATTGCTCAGTAGCATACCCTGGGATACAGAAAACGGTGGAGGGTTGGGATTGACGAAACATACTGTAGTGCGCAGTGTGGAGATTCTGGAAAACTGACATGGCGAACTGGCAGTTGCCGAACATTGCCACGATGTTTGTCCATGTTATAATTCCAAGTCGTTGCCTTATTTAGCGACCGTAACAAGCGTGCCGCACCTTCAGACAAAAAGCCAACATATATGATATACAAGACCGACCACTATGACGGGTGATTCATCTACGCATGGTCAAGGAGCCTTTCGCTGAATTGATGATCCTCTCAGACATTGGCGCAAATATCCGAGTCGTGCATCGTCAAGAACGACTGTCTTCTTACTGTGATCAGCAAACAAGAAGCAGCAGCAGTTCATTTTGCTGGGAGGGAGTAGGACTTACATACTAATCAGAGGTTTGAAATTCTTCTCCCAGGGCGTGCCGGGTCAAAGGCATCATCTCTTCAACCTTTCGGACTAGTTCTCCCATCTCGACCGTCACCACGTCACGAGGATATACGAAAAGAGTAGGATGATGGGGATACCGAGGATACCCCGATCCCACTCTTGAGGTCGTGAGGAGGCAATCCTACTAAACCTTCGGTAACACGTTGACCTCGGCAATATGAATATTCAATGTATGGCGTGCAAAATAATATTCATTTTGAGGTCCGCTCAGATAATGCGATATCCAAAAATGGTTGGTTATCGAGCGCCATTGGTACCGACTCATCACCAGCGATGTGTGGGCGACACATCACAACACTGTTTGCCATGATCAAATACACCCATTACAGCCCTCACCACACTGTTGCGAACATCCAGGATGTCTCAATACAACCGTCACTGCATTCGCCCCTACATAACATCGTGTCTTCAATGTGCGTGCATTGATACGGATACCGATCCCCATCAGGAAAAACCTCTTTTGCTAATATACCAATGATGCAGAGGTGACAGTGATAATTCAGCTATAACACAGATGATATACCTAAGATCATATATGACACTGGTGCAGTATCAGTAATGTAGTTGTAGTCCCAGTGCTATCATGATAATACATGGTACACATAAATGACCATATCTGGAAAGTCATTTTCCAGGCATGAAAGTGGGTTACCAAATTGGGATAGTTGGGTGCACCTTGTGGATAATCTAGTATATTGTATGGTAGGCATGTCTATCTGAGAAGCTGTCTACATAAAATGTCTTACACTCATCTAAAACATTCCCGCTAGTCCATTCTCTAGGCACTAATGCACCAAAGACAGGAAAGAGATAAGTGCTGCGACGAATACGATCAAGAGAAATAATAGAAGCAAGACGTTCACCATCCTGGTCCACCGAATGCTTGATCTTATACAGACCAAGATTAGCTACAGGGTTTGTGAAGTCAGTAAACCATTCAACATATGCCAAGAATGGGGGTGCATCATGAGATGCATCACCAAACAAGGCTATTCGGTCCTTGTGCCTGATGCTGAAAATCGCCCGAACACGAGCAATACGGTATCCTGAAATGCATGAAGTAACTTGAGAAGACAATCTCAAAACAGGTACAACTTTAATCACTTACCTGTAACACCACAGTAAGCTCCTTGATTGTCATTGATCATGGCAGGATCAAAGTGCCCATCGATTACTTGACCACGTTTGTTCTTGCGAGCTGGTGTTGCATGAAGAACATCAAACTCATCTGACAAGAGACGTGGATTCTGTTCATCACCAAGCCAAAACTTGGCCTTATGGTATACAGCAACGGATCTAGGTAATTGTCTTGCATTTAGTGATACTATAGTACGAAGGAGTCGGTCCAGTAAATTACGCACCGGAACGGAAGCGGAAAGTTGGAACGTTCTTCTACCTGAGCATCGGTGTACTGGGGGTGGCGTAGACGGACAGCATACCGGGTCAAGGCCTCACGAAAGAACTTTGCGTGATAGTCGTTGATAAGAGTGTCAAAGTGAACGGCTGGCTTGGATGGGTGCTTTGTCATCTTAACTCGGGGAGGGGCGTCACCAGTGGCGAGGAGCGAGACCAAAGCAGGACGTCCAGCAAGACACCATGCAACGAAACGTTTGTGTCGAAAGAGCTTTTCCCGCCGCTCTAGCCACACAGTCATCTGCGGGAACTCGTCCTTGGAGTTGGTGGCCTCATACGCATCTTTTGCCAGGTCAATATGTAGGCGTTCGGTGTACTCGGTATTGAAGTTGTCGGGAGAGCCAAGTTGGATGGTGAGCTCACGGTAGTGATCAAGAAAGTGAAGCTTCGGGATATTCCAACCTGTGCGGATGTTGAGCTGAATGAAGATATCTTTGTTGACGTGAAAGCGATCAAGGGCCTCGGCAAGTAAGGCCAGCGTGTTGTCGGTGTGAACGGGGTACTGTGCGAGGTAGAGGAAGTCGAGGATAGCACGGACACATCGAACAAGGCGCACAGGTGAAACGCCACCAGGCAGAGGCATGTCAGCAACCAGACCTATGCAGAATATTTCAGATTTTATTCTTATTCCATCGAGAAAACTGTCAGTGCTTACCAAGTAAGATGCGACAGATGTCAGCATGCTCCCGACCAGTAAGTTGTGATAGCGAGGTGATACCTTTGGTGAAGACGCGTACATGATGGTTCCGTGGAAGCCGACGACAACGGGCATCAATCTCGGTCTCGCTGAAGGCAGACCTGACCCAGCTGACGAGGTGCTTGATGACACCTTGGTGGAGCTGATGGAGAATGTCGGGTGTGATGGCACGGAAGGGATTGCTGTATGGAAGATCTTCCCAATAGGGCTGGTGAATAGGCTTAATCCCGGCAGCTGCACATGCTTGCGCCCGGAGCACGATGTCTGCAGTCTCGAGAGCGTTCAAGACTGCATCAAGATCACGGAACGGATGCGGCTCGTGGTTTCCGAGCTCATCCCGCGGTACGGGGCAGCAAGGACACTCCCCGGTCTTGACCCCTGTCACAAGAACCTGCTCCGGATAGTCTCCAACATGGGCTGCAAAGATGGTATGACATCGTCGAACAACGCCGTCGCCACTCGCAATAGGTGTACCATCGAGAGCAGGTTTCTTGAGAGGAGAAAGGATTTTCCTCATGCATGCGTGATAGAGGTTGGCAATCGTGCGACGACGTGCTGCCTTGTTGGTGATGTGTTCCAGACGGGTGGTCGGGAGATACGCCAGCAGAATTTGACTCTGCAGTGATGGCTTGCGGCGTAGTTCCTTTGGCAGGTTGCCAATGGTCAAGTACACGGGGTAGGCAGACTTGCCCTTGAACGTGGTAAGGCGGGTCTTGTCACTTGAGATGATGACGGGGACAATGGTTGCCCCCGGCTTGTTACGCTCGACCTCCTTCTATCAGCGAAGATGAGCCTCATAAATACGAGTAAAACGCGAACAAGCTTACCTGTTTGTTCCACCACCATTTACCGGTATACATCTCGTGATAAACACGGATGGTCTTGTCTGGATCCGCATAGTGACGCTCCGGTGTCCAGACCAGGTCGGTGGCAAAGTTTGGATCGCCAATAAGAGCCTTGATACACTCCAGAGGGTCCCGGTAGTACACATCAAAGACTTCGCCTGCGACAAGAATCTCCTTGCAGCGAAAACGAGGTCGCGAAGACGGAAGGTGAGTGTCGATGATCTTGTTCAACTCGCGTGTGTTCTTGTATGCCAGTCCCAAATCCTCCTGAACCTAGCATCAAGTATGTTAACTTAAAGACAATACAACAACTGACGTGTTGAAAAGGGCACTTACGCCATCGATCTTCAGTAGTTCATCAAGTGCATTGCTTCCGGGTCCACGGGTCTTGGCCCACATCGCAAACTCGAAATCGCGCTTGGACGTGAAGGGTGCGTAAGGATTGTTCTCCGCCTGCACAGTGTCCGAGTAGGTCCCATAACCAGGTGTCGTCACCGTGATACTTTCCCCTGCCCGTGGCGAAGGGAAATGGACAACATGGACTTCTTGCCGTAGCGCACGCTCAACATTATCGCGCCCTCCCAGTGGAGGTGCTCCGTTGTCATCGTTGTCGCCAGTATTGGAAGGATCCTGATTGCCCATCAGTGCCGCTGCCGCTTGAGCTGCTGCAAGATCCTGCGGTGGCTCTAATGGTGGCCCGTTGTCGTAGTCGATGCCATCGTCGTCGTCATCGTTGTCGTCGTCATCGTCGTCGTCGTCATCGTCGTCGTCGTCATCGTTGTCATTGTCATCGTTGTTGTTGTTGCCATCGCCGTTGTCGTCGCCATCCTCCTCTCGCATGCTGTCATCATCTTCCTCCCTATCTCCCGTGCGCCCAGAATTGTCTTCTATGTCCAAGTCCATGTCCATGTGTGGCCCAGCGTCCAAATCCTCGTTGAAGAAGTTACCGCCTAGTAGGAACTCCTCGCCGCTATCTGGTTCACCTTCCTCGTTGTCGTGTGCATTATTGATACCACCAGTGCTCCCCTGACGAACCCGCATAATCCGTTCGTACACTCCTGGCATCTGTTCATCGAAAGCATGCTGTTGTGCTTCTTGACAGGCGTTGGCACCTGTCTGAGCAAGGTGGTTGGCATATCCACTGACGGTGAAGCGTTCTCCACAGGTCTCGCATTGCATTTCAGAGGGTCGCGTGAAGACCACTGGCAGAGGTGCCGGGCGGAATACCAGCTACTATGCAAACAATCAGGTCAGTTTGGGTGGTTTCGGACTTATAATCACTCTGATTTACTTACGCTCGTCACAGTCTCAAAAGTATTGACTCCAAGCGATGTTTTTTCCTCCGTTGGCTGCGTTGAACGTTCTGGCCGCCAAGATGCGCGAGATCGGGGAATATCAGACGGTGGCGGGCAAAGGGTAGCAGATGAGGTGCCAAGATTGGAGAGATTGGAGTTGGCCCGGGAGGACAAGGAATAATAGATGGGTGGATTGGGAGTCCCTTGTGCTGGATAAAACAGTAAAACACTGTTTTGTGCGGGGGAGGGACTTGGATAGACGTGAATGTGAGTATAAGTTCAAGTGTGAATGGCCCGAGGGCCGGTAGAATGCGGGCCCTGACAAGAATCAGCCGTTGCCACTAGTCCTGCATTTGTTGCCCGACAGACCCACCTTGGTAAAGCTTGATTGTATGGGAGTGAGTGCGCGTTGAACTCCGCAATGCATCCTCTAGATCGGCATTCAAAGTTATTTATCTGACTCTCAAGCAAAGCATGACTCCGCACCTAATGGTATTTACCCGTCTCCTTCCTTTCCTCCGCCCTCCCTCACTTCTACTTCCGGCTTCCTCTCTCTCACTTTCGCATTCTCCCCCGTCTTCTTCGTTCTTTTTCTCCTCTCCCTAAAGCTGTACTATTGTCAGCTCATTGTAAGCCCCACATTTATTATATGACTCACCTCTTGACCGTTGCTGATATATTTGCCTGTGTCGACGTGTTCACATTCTACACTTGTTTGGCCACAACAAGTCCTAAATGGCAACACCTCGTCGGATACCAGTACGTCAACGAGGGGGGCAAGCTGCAGATCCTGTTGAAGACCATGATGGTAAGCGACTAATTCCAACATGTTAACACTTCAATTTGCTTACCTTGTGTGTGTACGCACGACAGAGCCTGCTCCCAAGGCTCGCATGAGTAAACAGGCCGCTTTGAAAGATAAACGTGAGTACAGGGATTGCTTGTATTCGAATGAGTTACTTACATGCTATTCGACGAGTCAGTATGGATGGCTGATGCGCCAAACTCACGCAAGCGTGGTAATTCCAATAGCGTCCACTCAGAACCAAAGAAATCCAAGGCTCAGGCTACTGGCACCAAGTCCAAGTCAAAGACTGCCAGTAATAGGGCTGCAATGAATAAAGAAGATAGCGGGGGCGAGAGCAATGGTAAGGTTGTTCGTTGACTTTCAGCGACATTTCTCACACACCGACAGCCCTCAGCGCTAACCGCCGTGTTTCCTCTTCAACTCCCACCGCCACCTACTCTGACAAACGTGGTCGCACAGCCTGTAAGTTATACTCCTATGCGCTGCACAGTCTATACATTACTCACCGTCTACTGTGAACTTTGCAGCTGGTCGCCAAGTTATTGACTCCGACGAAGATGATGCAGAGTTTGCGCGCGAGCAAGCTGAGCTTGGTGAGTCATTTTACGTTGATTGCTGATATTGAGGCTCACACTGTTGTAGAGCGCAAGCGTCAACTCCGTCTGCAGAAAGCTAATAGGCCTTCTAAGAAAGCTGCTGTAACGCAGGAGGTAAGCACAAATGTATACTCTGAACCCGGGTTGCTGACTTATCTTTTGTAAGGACGAACCCATGGATGTCGACGATCAATCCACATATCAGGCATCGAAAAAGGCTACCAACAGATCCGACCAGGAGCATCCTGAAGACGCTGCATTTGTAGATTCCGACCGCGAGGGCGATGAAGCCGAAGATCAAGGCAATGAGAGCAACGACGAGGAGTTTGACAACGACGATGGGTTGGGAGGGATGGATGCCAGAGCGGTGAAGAAGGTACTCAGCGCAGAGGTATGTTCTCTCCCAAATACCTCACAGGCCGGTACTCAGTTCTTAATTGATTCAGCTCCCTACGTGGTCCAAGGACTCCGACGATGAGCATTCGCGCTCAGTATCACCAGATTTCCCAACACATATCAGCAGGCCCTCTGTCAAACCGTTGAAGGCGAACAAGCAGGGAAAGGGTAAACATCGGGACAATGACAATGATTCATCCCTGTCGGGGACTCCGCCACCACCCTCAACTGACGATGGCAAGGGGCTTAGGAAGTCGGTCATGAAGGTATGGTATTCTTTATTGGTTGACGCAGTACTGAACAGTATCACCTAGGCCTCTGGGGCTCGTTCTTTATCTCGCGGTGGTGCTGCAGCCGCCCTATTCGACAACGACGACAATGTTGAAGTTGTTCGTCGGAAGCCAACAGCACGTCAGCTGGAGAAGCAACAACAGGAGGTAATGTGATTCGTATACAATATCACCGCAAACATTCAGTTGAGATTATATGGTACTCTAGCAACCAAGGTTCCGGGATTCCGACTCAGAGTCAGAAGGCTCCGTGGCGGTCGTTGCGGATTCTGACAATGAACCAAGTCCTCCACTTCCTGCGGACGACTTCAACGCGGCATGGCACCCCTCAACACACGTCAAGGTCACCGAGGGTAAGGTGCTCCTCCGCGGGCAATCAAGGCTCATCAACACGGTTGTCAACAATAGTATCGAGATGGTCGCCTTTGATCTCGCGTTCACTAATGGCTGCCCAGAGACTGATAAGAAAGGTGTCTATATTCATACAATCATGGTAGGTGTTGCGGCCTCAAAGCCCGAGACCAAGAAGATTGCGCACCGGCTGCAGAACGATGCCGTCTTCGCAAAGATGCTCACCTGGCATGTACGTCACGTCATCATATACATATACCCATTCTGACTATCCGCTAGCCCAAGAACCGTATGAGTACCCTCCGGGGAAGGTGGGCTCGGGCTGTCTGGCCTTTACTTGACAGCCTCTACAGCCTCACGACAGTCATCGGTGTCGTCGACGAGAAGGGTCGGGCAATCAAACGTTCACAAGACGAGATTGTCACCCGAGTGGAAACGCTGCTCGACGGGCATATTTATATATTCCCAATGGGGCCAGGAGACAAGGTATTGTCATGATAATGTATAACCTGAGTTCTCGCTGACAATCAACTGCAGCCTTCGCCTGTGACAAATCAACCATTCTTTCATCCAGCAATCCACCGTGGGATCCATCTTCTATATTTCTCAACCCCAGACTCGCTCGGAAACGCTTACGCACATGAATTGCCCAAGTACAAAGATGTCCCTGAAGTCCCTCAGGCAATGCTGGCGTTTGTTGCCACTGTGGTACGCCTCTTCCAGCCTGACTATGCAGTATTTGACAATCATTTTACTTCAGATCTATGCCGGGCTTAAGGCCTGGTCCACAGGTTCATTTCTGAATACCAACTTCCACGTTGAAAATTACGTCGAGGTTTATCGTGCTCATGTCGACATCATGGAGGAATCTATTGTCAAAGCGGGAGTACACAAGTACCACAAAATGCTTGCAACAGTGTTGGCAAATTCCTGGTGCGTATGTCATGTACTTCTTGGACTTTATCTAACAGATTTTCAGTGACTCTGTCTCTCGTACTGCTTCTGGATCAGGCCACTCTTCTCGCAAATATGCCCAAGTGGACTATGCAAACATGTCAGACTAGCACTCTCCTCTTTCCAGTTGTCATTCACACTTGAATTAAATCTTCAAGTTCACACTCACTGTCCTTTTAATGCCCTGACTTGGTGTAATGTCTTTTTAATTTCCAATTCTTCCATAGTATACTTTGATTGTTTTATGTACTGGTCATTAATTCAATGGTCGCTGATTCTATCAATTAATGGCTGATGAGTGGTCAACATCTATTTTGAATGTAATGGTAGTTGATCCATAGGTAATCAACTATTCTGTAAAGGTAATATCTTGGGAACACCACTGATGATGGGTATTTGAGAGTGACCCAGGTGACAGGGATAATCACTGCTGTATCATATTTTATTACAGTCAATTACCCACAATTATCAAAGGAGGTTTTTCCTGATGCCGCCGTGTCGGTTGTTGCGCGATCGAATCTGGATTGAAGACAAGCCGCTTGTTCGAATATTCAAGTCCAAAACTCGACGACAGTTACAGAATATATCGAACGACGTGGCGGCTCGTTTCTGTGTCCTCTTTCCTCCTCCCTGATTTCAACGCTCCTGCGGTCACAGTCCGTCGACAGCAGCTTCGTGTTGCGAGCAGGCATGACCCCAGCATTAGATTTGGATCATCTCTCTCTCGAGGATGCAAAGAGATATCGCTCTTTCGTGAGTTGTCACAGCTTTACTGGCGTAGCGGATTCTGACTTACTCAAATTCCAGGCATTCCCGCCCCCCATGGCAAAACCAGAAAACCGCCAGTATTTATCTGTGGATGAATACGATACCTGGATTACTATACCCGGTCTGCAACTCTTCGAGGAGTGGTGCACTCTCCCGCCCATGGGGACAGACCAAGACTACGAAGTGCAAGTAAAGAATGCAAGTCTTTCCGAGTTGAAAGCATTCCGTGCCGTGGTGAGTACACTTTACTTCGAACCAGGACTCTCAAACTGAGATTGCTTCATTCAGATGCTCCCGCCTTCCTTATCTTCGCTTTCGCTCTATTCGTTGGAGCATGGCGAAAATTGGATCAGTCCTGTTGCGTTTGCAACATTCCAGGCTCGTGGTGCTCGAAGTCGAAAAGCAATGGTCCAGGGAGTGAAGAAGCATCATGCCATGCGCAGTAGGGACATTAGAACTCATGATTCTGGTGAGTATATTTTGATATCTGGCTACCGAATCAACTCGCATCTGATTATTCTTTAATATCGCAGATGTCATTGAGCTGAGCTCTGACGACGAATCGTGCAGTGAAGCCGGCTCCCTCGCGACCTCAGTTCTTTCTCGCAGGCCCCAATGTCCTTTACCCGCAACGCCATCTCGTCATCATGGTTATCCCATTCCTGGTGGTAGATCTCACTCTCTTACACCGACGGCCTCGCGAACAATGGCTGCAACCCCAGCTCGTCGGTTTGCCAGTACACCTGCGACAACTCCGTTCCAGGTCACCCGAATGTCAACGCCCCTCATGCAACGGGCTGGTGCAGGGTTGGTCACCACCCCGTCGAGCACCAAGTCTTCACGCAAGCGTGCACGATCTCCAAGCCCGTCGTCTCTCTCTGATATCATCGAAATCTCAGATGACGATGAACCTATTGATCCCAGTTATGAGGCAGTAGTAGACCCGGAGATCAAACCAGAGCACGTACGGCACCCTTTGAAGAAGCGGAGCCGTAACTCGGACGTTCGCGTCAAAATCACCACAAAGCTCTCGGTTGATAAAGTCGAGGCCCTCACATCGATTCCAACAGTCTGGACGGTCCCCCGCGAGGACATCATCTACAAGCTTGATCTATCCGCCACCGAGGGTCAATTCAACATACGGAAGCCTTCTGGTGCTCCACATACGCTTGACTCTTTCATTCGAGCACAGGTATGTAGTACTTGTCTGGATTGCATCATTCGGACTCAGGAGTCTCTGATACAAGCCTTATTTCAGGATCAAGAGTCATGGAGCGGGAGTACAGGGAAGACAGCTGGCGACACATATGTGCATGGTCTGCAGGGCAATATCACCCAGCCTGTAAAGTGTCGGCGCGTTGCGTTGAGCTGCAACGGCGTGAACATATGCGAGCTCACACCAGAGGAGATTTTCAGTAACTGTGTCCGTTACGAGCCCGACCACTCTGCAATGCTAGATCTGTGGAATCACGAGCTTGATGCAAACGAGCGTGAGGGTGCTTCTGCGGAGATTGTGGTTGCTCGGTATGTCTTCGTTGCTTTCATATTCAATGCACTGGAGCTCAACGTTCTCTAATTTTGCAGGTTCTACTCACGTATCATGAAGATGAAATGTTTTGCGAACAGTGGCTGTCCCGGAACTCCCGTGCTTCGCCCATATCGCAACGTAAGTACGGTTTGGGTATCAAATGAGTATGACTAACGAGCTGTCATCATAGGGACCTTCTCGCACATCAAAACTGTATTTTGTTGGGTGCAGTAACTGGCATCGCAGCAATAAAGATGGGCACTTGACTCTTCCGATTCCCCCACAGGTTGATGAAGAGACCTTACGTGGAATGATGTCGAGCGGTGGAACACTGCCTTCCTCCGTGCTTTCTTCTTCGGCCGCTTCTGCAGCTTCTACTTGTGCGCTTACCGTTCATCCGAAGCTTGGGCTCAAGAATTGCCGTGAGTGGAAGTTTTGATGTTAAGATCATTAGTCTACTGGATTCACATTGTGGTATCTAGCCTATACACATATTGTTGATGGAAAGCCATTCTCCGGAAAGATAATAAGCAGACCATGTCCCACCCGCATGATCATCTACGTCCCTCTGGACAAATCACTTACAGTCGCCTACGTCATGCTCCGTAACCCTCACAACCACCCGATGCACCCAAAGGTGAAACCAACATACGAGGACCGAGAGCGCCTCCAAGCTGCGATTCAGGCGAGCGGTGGCTCTATGATGAGAGCTTCACAGGTTCTAAACGGTGAGTGATATTGTGTTCTCAGATATCAGTGGGACTAAATAGATGTTAATATCTTGCACTGTTATTCAGCTCCATCAACCCATATCATGTTTGGTGGCCCACTGGCAGAGGCAATGCCTGTGTACGGAAACTCACGAAAGGTGCAGGAGGCAATTTCAGAGCAACGAAAGAAGGAGTATCCAAAGGGATTTGAGTGGGAAGGTATGGATGTGGTCTATGAGTCATACCTTGGCTTCCGATTGACTGTGTTGCTACTTGATAGGATTAATATACGAACACACTGAGCGTGAATCAAAACTCCCGACCACCGAGCGTTACATCCACACCGTGATGACAAAGGGTGATATCAAGATCGCCGTCACCATGCTTCCAGATGTTGCATTGTATATTCACGAAGTCACCGCCCTCATCATTGATTTCACATTCAAACGTGTGAAAGGGGACATCGACGAGTTAGAGGTTGTAGGATACTCAGAGCGGTTCAAAAGGCGTAAGTGTTATAATAACATGCTGAAGCGTTCACCATCTCCGGGATTAATGCTACTTTTTCCAATGCCAGGATTACCGCTTGCCACATTATATTGTAATCGGAAGACAGTCGAGGCCTACTATCAGCTTTTCACCGAGCTAATGGATGCCATTCGGGTTGTTACAGGAGAACCATTCAAGATTCACCCGTTCCACCCTAATGCCAAATGCCGTGCTATTTGTGCGGATGGTGAAGCTGCACAGGCTCAAGGTCTTGGACGATGGCTTGTTGTTTATAATGATGCTACCTTGAGCGGAATATTAAGCAGGGACCCCGATGTGCTGGTACAGTATATCCTCCGAACATGTATTCTTCACTTTTACCGGTATGTTACAAACAATCACCGCTGGTTCAATTTTCTTATGTCTCACCGTAACTTTATAGACGTATCGACGGACTACCCAAATCAATCCCTCAGGAGGTGACCGACCGTCTCAAGTCATTTCCTTCTCTGAAGAATCAGGCTGCAATTGACGAATGGCATGAGTACTGTAAGAGCTCGTCATACCCGGAAATTCTAGGTGCGTTATCATCGTCTTAGGCCCACACCAAGAGTCAAGAATACTTATACCAGTTGCATTGTAGCTTGGTACCAGCACAAGATCTCATACCCATGGTTTCTTCCATCGTTGAACGCTGTCTTGACTCGGATGGATCAAGCCAGCTGGATTATCACTCCCGACCACACCAACTACGTTGAAAGTGCACATGCAGGCCGAAATGCCAACACGGATATCAACATACCTATTTTGATGGCTATTCTTAAGTATGTCCAACTTCATTTCACTGTGATCCTGCCTCTAATTACAACGAATTAATGCCACACATACTAGAGCACGAGATTCTGACAGGAAAAAGGCTAGCGAAATCCGTGTTATTCTCAACGAAGCTATTATGCCACGGCGTTGGAACTTACCAGTTCATCGAGAGGATCGGGCAATGCAACGAAAAAACCATGCGAATCGGCAGGCCCAGATCAAAGACAAGTACCTGAAGGAATTCAACGAGCTCTCCGTAAACGCACAGCAGCTCAAAGAACAGATTGAGTTGTCCATGGCTCGATCGAAGAAGCTCAAAATCGAAGTCGCTGATCTCTCATCCCGTGTTCGTCAGGAGCCTGGACTCCGTGAGCAGCTCAAGCAACTCAAGGCTGATCTTATGACAGAACTCGAGCATCGCAATGAGCTTCGGGACAAAAAGAAGTCAGTCACAAAGAGCCTCGCTACGATACAAGAAACACACCTATCTGGGACTCGACTCACTCAAACACGACCAGCAACTGCCCAAACCAACACTACAGATTCTGCCGAACCTGCATCACTCGCAGTCGCAAGAATTGCAACCACTCCTACCTCAACTCAGCCGCAACTGCAGCCTCTTTCCGACTTCGACCATAACCTTGATGCGGAACCCATGAGCTCAAGCTTCGACCCGCATGCTGCTCAGTTTGGAGGTCCATACCGAAGTAGTAAGTGTCATGTTTGTGAAATGCATTCGATATTTCGCTAAATACCTTGCTTCCATAGTCATTCCCGGCCCAGCTGCAGGTTTTGATGTCGGGCCCCATTCGGATTCACTTGCTCTGCCTCCAAGCAGCGAGGGCGGAGCTGCAGACTTGACGGAGACATTGGCGACTTGTGACATGGTCAACACAATGCTGGAGGAGCTATCTGCAGGTGTCGCTGACGGCAGCTTCGAATTTCCTGAGCTCGATGCTGATACGGCTCATGCGATGTCCAGTCTCTTGAACCAAGTTGACTGGAAGTAACCTTTCTACTTCAATATGCTTACATCTTAAAGTATTGTCTGATCATCCTTTAATTGCATTCCCCCATTCATGTGTATATACATTGACGTTGTCTGCGACAGTACTCTACCTGATAGGGCAAACTATACAATACTGAGCCTAGCCTCAGGGTAAATATCATGGGTTGACGGAGCAAGCCTGCGTACGATCGAACGTCCGAGTCATATTCTGTATATACACCCCACGGTAGCACCTTGCCTCATCCAGTGAATATCGAACCACATTCGCATGAGCTGCGTGAGTCGTCACGGATGCGGAAGTGTGTGTGGGGAGGGAGGGAGGGGGTAATGTGACTTCACCACGGGGGCAGCGAGGGGGAGTGATTATGGTGGTATAGTGATAAGCTACAACCAAATGTCGTACAGTACGATACAATTTTCAGCGTGGCAGTTATGGATCAACGCTTTATCACGCACCTGGATATAAATCCTTCATATCCGTGTCCACTCTCTCGCACACAGCCCTGATATCCCCCCACTTAGAACCATTTGAGCCGATCCCTTCGATAGCCAGCAAGGATCTCGACTTCGGAGACCTGGTTGTTACACCACTACGAATGAGCTGCCACTGTAGCAACGGGGGCCACAAGTGGGGACTCTAGGTAGCGTTTGACGGGGCCATTGGCAATTGTTGTCGCGGTCGGGGGACTGATGAGGAAGCTGTAGACCATGGGCAGCCAGTGCGTTGTGGAGAGGATGGGGAGAGTGGCAGGACGGTCAAAGATGATGACGCGTCTGGCGCTAGAGGATGACATGCATTACCCGATCTGCCTTTGGGGAATTTGCTGAAAAATACCTTCAGCGCTTGTATTATTTAATTTTCGGCAGGGACGGCATGTAAATTTGAGATCACTCCATTTTCACCATCCTACTAAACACGGGGCGTCGGGGCGACCTCCGGTCGCCATCATCCTACTCTTTTCGTTATTCCTCCCACGTCACCGAGACTATTTGTGGGGTTGAGCGTATAAACGGACAGAACCAGAGATACCCTGACAAGATCTAGACAGCGGATAAGAGTTTTGTCTAGTCCCGACCAGTCATATCGGAGGAGGAAATCCTTGAGGCATTTGACTTCGAGCGTGATGTGACGGAAGGTTTTGGGAGATATGGAGATGACATGGATGAAGTCATTGAACAGTCTGTTCTGCCGTTCCAATACTTCATCGGAGACACCAGGATCGTTCCATCGATATCGAGAGTACCCGTGAATTGGTATAAACAGATGGATGTGGAGATCGGTGAGGGCTATGCAGTGTATAATGCCAAACTTGTCGCCACTTTCACTGCCGTTTGGCTGGAGAGTCACGATATAAGTGAGGAGATGCTCAAAGCTGAGAAGAAATATTCACGCACCAACGTTTCCTGCATCAACTCCAACAACTGCAGTCGGAGCTTCGTCAGCGTTGACGCTGTCCTTTGCAAAATCTCGTTTGTCACAGTCAACGGCTCCGACAGCTCCAGGCACTGAAGATCCACCGTCGCTGTTGGTGAGAACGCAAGAATATAAAGCGCCATCTCTGCAAGAGAATACGAGTCCTCTCTTTCTTTTTCAGACGCCAATATCCTCCTAACGCAGAAGCGCTCTGACAACTTCTGCTCTTCAGCCCAGAGAGTGGACCTAAAGGCAGGGAGGTGATACCAGGAGTAGTCAACTGGCCATCTACCGCAAGAGAGTGCGTAGTATCCCTGATCACCCGTTCCGATAGGGAAAATCTTTGAGAGACTGATAGTGTCCACTCGCCCGAACAAGTTCAGGAATTGAACGAGGCTACATCCAGAGGGCTCGTACTTGAAGCGTGCCGTGTCCACGTCTGGCTCGGGAGCCCAGTACTTGAACCGGTTGTCGTCGCTGGGCACCCTTGATGACCAGTCGAGTACATAGTACCCAACGTTGTGGAGCCTGAGCTCCTGCAGACTACGGGGTGACGACCAGGCAGCAATGGGTGGGTGTTTGTCAGATAAAAGTCGTAGATCTGCGCCACATAAAGTGAAAGTGTGAACATCGGGGAAGATCGAGAGGATCTTGTCCAAGTGGTGTATCGTGATGTCCGACCGATCCTTGGTAGAGACCAACTTCAAATCCTTGACATACTGCCCTGTATTTAAAGGAGGCCTAATAGCATCGACATCAAGCTGGTAGGCGAACTCATAGCGTAGGGTTATGGTGTGAAAGAGAGCTCGCCTGGCGGATGCATGCCATCGTGAAGATAGCAAAGTGCATGCTGAGGTGGTAGACTTGTCGTCAAGGAGGAATATGAATATTTGATCTGTGAGCTCGGTAGGAAGATAGATTTCTCGTGCCATAACTCTACAGAAAGAGGTCCTGCAAAGTACGTCCAGGTTGTCGCGACAGAGTCGGAACACAAATTTGCGCGAGAGTGCGCAGCCGGAGACGCCCGCCACGTGTCCCAACTTCAGTAAGCTCCCGAGTTCCGTGACTCCGACTCAGTCTCCGAGTCCAAGTCCGAGTCATGACCATTGACTCGGACAAGATACTTACTGCCTGGCTACTGGACTTGCATCCCAGACACACCGGGTGGGCGTCGACGTATAAGAGACCAGTAACATTGGTAAAGATTTTAGCTACTGATTGCGGCCGGTCTTCAAGTTCCCCCTGACTTACGCGCAGTGGCGTTGGAAACATTTTCTTCCTACATCGCTGCTCCAGAGGTTTTACGTTCTCGACATCATTCAACTCTAGCATTGGTGGCGTGCTGGTACTCTCTTGCGGTAACAATAGGTACGGACTATCCAAGCAACGCGTGATGATCAATGATTGACATTCTTTTCGTACGACCACGGATCGTAGTTGCGCAGGTCATGGAGGGCCTCTCCGGAAAAGTATAACCCCTTGGTAATTGAACTCATCAGAAGGATCCGAAGGGTAGCGAGTGCGATTACTCTGGCGTGCAAGTACTTACAGGCGGCTCCTACGTCTGGATTCGTATGTCTTACCTTTCCAACATACTCTTCTCCTCACGCTCATGATTCATTAAACTTATGTTCAGAGTGACAGTGTTCCGAATCTTACCCGGGCAGACTTGCCATATTATCCCCGCCTTTGTTTCTCTGAACGTACTT
The DNA here is from genome assembly GCA_021029105.1 of Cristinia sonorae. Lineage (NCBI taxonomy): Eukaryota > Fungi > Basidiomycota > Agaricomycetes > Agaricales > Stephanosporaceae > Cristinia > Cristinia sonorae. Next base: position 833,457 of record JAEVFJ010000009.1, read on the forward strand.
GGTTAAGATGTTCGGATGATGCATCCATTTTACCTGTCAGATCTGCGCATTCAGTCTATGATGTCGCCCCTGACTCGGTCACGGAACCGGTCAATTCAGTCAAACAAGAAATGAGCGTCGGCTTTGAGTAGGACGTCGATTGGATTGGATTTCACCGTCAACACTCGACAGGCAGGCCCGTCAAAGCCACCAACAGTCGAAGTGGTGCACGAACGTAAGTAATTTCTCTCAATGTCCGATCCCTCTCTGACGTCTTCCTTTTCAAGTACCATCGGCTGTCTCTGTGTGTTGATTTTCCTGTTCGGTGAGTCTCACGCATGTTGTACATGCTTTCATTCCTGAGGATGACCCACTTTCAACCACTTACCCTACCATGATCTCATCTACGCAGCCTTAGGTGCACTGGGTCAATGATAGTCATCGTCACGACATCCCACTCATGAGGTGATACCTTTCTTACCCTATTCCTTGTGACAGGGAGCGAGCCAGGTTATCTGCGAATAGGCCTCTGCTATTTTCAATTGTCCATCAAGCGAAGATATGGATCAGCTTCTTACTGGAACGCATAGGCGAGCGTCGTTAGAGCTGTCTTTGCGCAAGACTGGAGAAAGACTGTTGAATATCTCGCTGCGGTGTGATTCTTGCGGATCCGACGTCACATGTAGGGAAACGCGTTGAATTTTGGGGTTGGTGCGTTTGCGTTTTCTTCTCAGACAGTGGCAGTTGCTGAGTATGCGTCATGTACTAGTTCAAATAAAGCATCGTACTCCTTCCAAGCGCGTCAGAAAAAATTAGCACGCGCGACGTATAAAAGGTCTCCATTTTCACCTCGTTCAAACCATCGCTCCCAGTTCAAAAACTCTCAGCGAAGCTCACTTCTCTCAGCCTTATAAGCTCATCATCACCATGTTCTTCTCCAAGTTCATTGTTCCCGCCATCGCCGTCTTCAGCGCCGCTGCCGGTGTTTTTGCCAGCCCCGTCGCTCAGCCCGTCGCCGAGCTCGCCAAGCGCGGTGGGGGCCAGGATGTCTATGACACCTGCAAGAACCTGCACGACAGCTGTCTTCCCGTCATTGCAGGACTCAGTAAGTAGCCAATTCTTCAAAATACCCCCATAGCGGCCTCTAATGTGTTGCTGCAGCTCCCCTTGCGGCCGCCGCTGATATTGTCGCCAAAGTCGACGTCCTTGCCAACCTCTTCGCCGACGCGAAGGTTGACCTCCTTGGCCTCGTCGGCGTGGACGTTACCGCATACGTCGATGTCATCGTCGCTGCTAATGTTGATCTCATTGTTGTACGACCTATCTGTCGCTTCTGAGACGTGCTTGATAGAAAGCCTCACAATTCCGGGACCCTCTAGAAACTTATTGTCGCACTGTCCACTTGCAACATCCTGGACCTCACCATCTTTGCAAAGATTGACGCGTTCGTCAGTGCTTATCTCGCTGCTTTGGCCAAGATTGATGCCACGGTCGTCGTCAAGATCGGCAAGGGGTATGTTCACTACCTATACTTCCGCCACGAAATATCCTACTAATCCTATCCTTGCAGTATTCCTCTCCTCGACCTCAGCCTTTTCGTCACCCTCAAGCTCATCTTGACCGCCACTGTATTGGGTCTCCTTTCTGTCCTTGGCCTGTAAACCTGCCATATGGAGAACTTGGAACGGGTAGGGAGAGTTTTCGTGGCGCTTTTGAACTATGTCAGGTTTGTGGTGGCGGCGGCGGCGGCGAGGAGAATGTAGCGTTGGGTGTGGTGTTGTCTGATGAAATGTTATTCTTGTTGTTGACTGCGAATTTGTGAACTTGTCACCCCAATCGTGAAGATGCGCTCTCGGATACTCGGAGAATATGTGTTTCACAGCCCAGAGTGTTAATCACGAATAAGGCAACAACTTGCGATCCTAACAAGGACAAACAATAAAATCTCGGTGTCTGCAATGGCTCTCCAATTGTAGTATCTGCCAGCTGGCATCTCCGTTATGACGGGGCTGAATCCGCAACCGATCTGTACCGATATATTCATGGTATCCATACATATCGTGAGCCCTTTGAAGTGATTCCATACCTCGTGATACTGACGATCCTTCGAAGCAACGACAAACGACTTGATATGTTCTGCCAATCATAAACTCGTGGGAGACTGTATTGACCGCAACGCGCGGTCTTCTGACAATGAAAAGAATGTCAAGGGTAATCGGTAAGTCTCGTTTACGAGTATATGTTGCCCAGGAAAATGCGTGGTCATATGACCGACTTTAGTCAGTGACCATCCTTGTCGCACTTACATCGTGTAATCATCGCGAACTCTATACACTGCGTAAATCCCTGAGCTCATTACTGGACAGCAACTCACACTTCGCGACAATGTCTGCAGGCCAAAGTCATGGCTTTACAGCAACGCGGGTCCCCCATACACCTGCAATCATCCGCTGAATCGCTCCGACTTGAGCCTCGGGACCAAACACAGCGACTACGCCACCAACTATCCAAGTGGAGTGGAGCTCTGATCGTGTACGCTGTCCTCATCCAATGTCCGAATATCTACGCACTCTGATCCTTTCAATCAGCGATTAGCGATCAACCGACCTGCGGCTGCGCATCATGCCCTTCCTCAAAGTCTCACGGTCGTCATTCATGCTTTCATTCTTGAAAACAAGCTGTGGCGACCCTACGACCGTATTAATTCCAGACAACACTCGTGGTTTCCATCAGGTTTTCGCGTGCCGCTCACCTCAATACTCGCCGAAGTGAATGATGTCATGTGTACCTGGATGCTTGTTTGCGGTATTCAATTCAGGAGCTGATGCCGGGGTACGTACTACAGGACTTCACCTGAGCACATTTCGAATATGCTAAATACCCTCCCCACATCCTTTATTCAACTGATTCATTCTATTCATTGGCAGTGAATACTTCTGGCAGGATGCCACCCATTCCGGTTAATGCCTTGTCTGAAGTACATTGATCGGAATCACCCCGGTATCAATGCCCAGCTCATCGGGCTAACAGTTCTTTCAAGTGGAACCGATGTCAAATACAGCGGATACCTGAAGGTATTTGCGTCATAACAGGGGGGAAACGGTGAGTGAATCTACTCGCTAGGATGTTGAGAGGTGCTTAGCCTGCGTAATAGTCCCTCATGCAGGTCGTGGTGTCTGACGCAAAGATGGAAGTCGCGGTGAAGGGAAACGTATAAAAGTAGTCCTCTTCCCTCACTTCTGAACTATCGCTCTGATCTCAACGATTTCAGCGTACTCAGTTCTCAGCCTCACCAGCTCTCAATACCCGTCATCAACATGTTCTTCTCCAAGTTCCTCGTCCCCACTTTTGCTCTTCTCAGCGCCGCAGTGGTCGTCTTCGCCAGTCCTGTTGCTCAGCCCGTTGCGGAGCTCGCCAAGCGTGGCGGTGGCCAGGATGTCTATGACACCTGCAAGAACCTGCACGACAGCTGTCTTCCCGTCATTGCAGGACTCAGTAAGTATTCATTCTCCATGCGACGCACACTGGAGTGTAAATTTGCTCGTTTTTCAGCTCCCCTTGCGGCCGCCGCAGATATCGTCGCCAAGGTCGATGTCCTCGCCAACCTCTTCGCTGATGCGAAGGTAAACCTCCTCGGCCTCGTTGGCGTAGACGTCAAGGCCCAAATTGACGCCATTGTCGCACTCAACGTTGACCTGATCGTGGTAGGCTTTCTCACTTTGGTAGCCGATGATTCTTTCACTCACTCCCCACTTCCCCTAACAGAAACTTATCGTCGCCTTGTCCACCTGCAACATCCTCGATCTCACTATCTTCGCCAAGATCGACGCTTTTGTCAGTGCCTACCTCGCTGCGTTGGCTAAGATCGATGCTTCCGTGGTCATCAAGATCGGCAAGGGGTAAATCGCACTACTCTTGATACCACTGGTCTCACTAAATGCGGTCTGTTCCTTTAGCATCCCTCTCCTCAACCTGCACCTCTTTGTGACGCTCAAGCTCATCTTGACTGCCACCATCTTGGGCCTCGTCTCCATTCTCGGTTTGTAGATGGATGAACGAATTGAGGAGTAAGGCGTTTATTTCCTCGCTCCATGACCCGCCGAGCCTATTGACATTGTTCTGGCTCTGACAGTGTCTATCTAATCGTGTTTCTTTTGTGAATATGAAGTTGTTTAGTTGTTTTCTGTAACTTCCGACATACTCAATGTGAGAATGACTAAGATCGAGGGATCAGATACCTCTCTCTGCGAGCTTTGTAGCCTCCGTGGCTGACTCGATACAGAAGGCGGCCGTTCTGTACGGTTCTTGTATGCCCTTGAGGCGACTCAAGGAGGGGGCGATATGATTAGATTACGATTGATTCACACGATTGGCTGAAATGCAAGCGCCTTGCTTGATCAAGACCAGAACTCCAACTTCACCTCCATGTTACCAGTATATCCATGGTACTGCCGACGGGTGCTGCAGTTGGTTTGGTCGCTTTCGATTGCTGTTGGGAGAATATGTGCTGTCCGGCACCTCGCTCTGTTCAATCGCGCAAGTCGACGTCGAGGTTTCTCGCAGCGGCGCTCAGCCTGGTACTGCTGCGTCATCATCCGATTCGTCTCCCCTCATGGATGGCAACGATGTGAGGCATTCCTGGACATGCGTTCGATTGACGAAGGTGCTCGTGTGGGTATAGAGGAATTTGGAATGCGAAACGGTGTATGGTATATGATGTGCAGCTCAGACTCTTGCGGAACGGAACAAGTGGTCATTCACTGCCCTCACGCAGTGTCAAATCTCTCTATTCCTTCATGAACAACTGACAAGATCAGTCATTAGGTGTCGAGTCGAGTGACTCGCGAGGATTTTTATCCAATAAATACGAAAAAGTAAGCGTTTACTGTACTCTTCTCAAGGGCTTGTGGAATACTTACAGAAATTCTCCCTTCATGGTCTTTCGCCTCTGCATAAGGAACCTAGGCATCTTATATCAACCTCTAGATGATAGAGGAATGTCCTGTCGTGTTGCGTCCTAGTGGATGCCGCGAACTGGATCACCGCAACGGGGCCCGATCGTACCTGCGCTTCAGAGACGTGATTCTCAATATGTATTCTGGGATAAAACGCACGAGGTGAGTTCCTCATCGTTCACTTACGCACAGCACTATCTCAGACTCACGCACTTTCGCAAGTTTACGACTCCATTAAATTTTCTGGAACTATTGGGATTCAAACAATCGACACTATACCTCTGAAAACTTACTGCAGCTAAATGCAGCCAAACAAGACAAAGGACTGACATAAAAGCGGGAGGACAGTTTTGCAGTGAGGATAAACTCGAACTCTGGGCATAAGTGCTCGTGTGGGCTAACTTTCCGCCTTCCAGATCATCGCCCACAGTAGTCACGGAGCTGGCTGACACTATGTATGCACTGCCTGTCATGTACACATGTCCTGAATACTGACCGGAGCTCATCTCGGTCAGTCCGCCATTCAAAACATTTGACCCTCGGAGTCCCGCGCTATTTTGGCGCGGCAACGATTCGGCACATTCAACGCTGTCAATACGCTCATGTGAGCTTATGTCTTCGTTCTGCTGTTTCATAGGCCCAGTAAGTCCGATATCCTCATAGCTTCCACCCTGTGGTATCGCACCTTCCTGAACGGGGACATCCACTACTAGTAGGCGCACAGTTAAAGTTGCGTACTTTGTTTCCCTCGCCGACTCCACTTCTGCCGGCTTTGCTCATCGCTGTGACTGTGCTTAATTCAGCTGCGCTCGAGCAAACCCATTAGCTGTGGCGTGTGCTGAGTGACATCCTGTTCCACTTCGGCGGGATTTACACCGCCTGAACATCTATCCACGCGTCATGCCAAACATCTCGTGGCTTTCATGGTGTGTTGGAATGTCGTAGACGAGGTAATTGTATCCTTGGCGCTATATGTGGAATGTGTTGAGTCACTGCATCACAGGTCGCAAGCTACCACTTCCTTGTCTAGATGGATCCTATTCCTCCTTCCATTAATTTCCCTCCTCCAGCTGGGTCGGTCTCGTCGTCAGGAAGTCCGGGATTAGAGCACCAGGCTACACAGCTATGATAAAGATCAGCTCAAAGCTTCCGAAAGTGTGGCATCTCGCGATGAACGTCGGTGCATTGCGCCATCCGATCTGCGTGGAGAGAACACGCTGAAATGACCAACACATCCTCATCTCGGTGAAAAAACCTCTTTTCCTTGATTCTACGTCATCGCTCTCACCAGCAGGATACACCTCTACGGTAGAATGCAGATAATGCAGAACGGTCAAAATGTAAAAGTACCCAACCCTCTCATCTAGTTCTAAACAACGCTCTCATCCACCAAATTTCAGCGTGCTCAAGATCAGTCCCCAACGTTAACTATCCCAACTCTCAAACAATGTTCTTCACTAAACTCTTCGTCCCCGCCCTTGCTGTCTTCAGCATGGCTGCGTCGGTCATGGCGACCCCCGTCATTCATCCCATCTCTGACCAGCTCGTCAGCAAACGTGCCGACGATGTCTTGAGCACAGTTCAAGGTGTCTCCAGCAGCCTCACGCCCCTCACGAAAGCACTGGGTGAGTTCTTCCGAGCATTCATCACAGACAATATCATTATTTACATGTTTCCTCGCAGCCTCTGCGACCGCCACAGCTGACGTCGTCGCCAAAGTCGACGCCATCGTCGACGTCTTTGCCAAGGCAAAGGTCGACCTCCTCGGGCTGGTTGATGTCGATATCACCGCTGACGTAGATGTTATTGCTAAACTCAACGTTGATCTGATTGTCGTACGTCTCCCGATCCTCGCAATATATTTTCCCCACTGACACACTCCGATTTCAGAAACTTCTTGCCGCTCTCAACCTCCACGCTATCTTGAACCTCTCAATTGTTGCGAAGATTGACGCTGCGCTGAGTGCTTACCTCTCTGTCCTGGCCACCATCAACGCCAACGTTACCGTGAAGATTGGAAAAGGGTAAGACATCCTCCCACTTTTTGTTACCAGTCCATAAACCTGACCTCATATTATAGCATCCCACTCCTGTCTCTCAACATCTTCGTATTCCTCAAGCTCATCTTGACCGCCAAAGTGTTGGGTCTTGTTAACGTTCTCGGACTTTTGGGCCTCTAAGGAATTCAACGTCACATGTTGACATCGGTGACTCAATACCTTCTACCTAGTTACTCGACCATGTATCTGCCAGTGTTATGTTTGTAAGAAGAGAATGATAAATGAACTCAGCTCTATAGGCTCCATTTCCGCTTTTGTGATTGTCGCAGACTTGTCAGTCCACGCTATGCTTGGCTTCAAGATGTTAGTGCCAGTGTCGGAGAGAAATCAGCAACGAGAGTCATGAAAACAACCGAACAATGTCAACAACTTGAGATAGCAACGTTATTGGTGGTGCGTGCCGGATCCAGTGTCAGCTTGAAGCCAAAACGCGTGCGCAGCCCGTGATTACTTCCGTATATGCATATTTCCGTCGAGGCCTGGAGATTCATTCGATCAAAATTGAGAAGGGCAAGAGATCAAATCATACATGCAATACATGCACCGTAAATATACATCAACACAAAGCGGAAATCGAAGGAAGAGTATCATCTCCGAAGAACGAACGAATATCCGAACCATCCCCAGCAATCAGCTAACACCGCATGGCTCCCACTCAGTTGAATTCAGCGAAAGTGAACTCCGTGGTAGCCAGTCCGATCTGGTTATTTGCGGTATCGTATACGGAGTAGAATCGCTCGAGGAAGGCCATTCCGTTCACGAACGCAGAGTTGAACACAGGGACAACGGGGCGCGGGATACCGAGGTTGGCGATGATGCCATAGATCCCGTCCTGAGAACCGCCGATGAGTGTGTTGAATTGTCTCTGTGGGACCCAGTGGAGGTGTTAATTGAGGGTATGCGAGGGGGAGGAAGAGGAACCAGGGACGTACAGGGAATATTTGCGCGTTGGGAGTGAGCTCAAAGGTGACGCCGTTGATGTGGAAGAAGAGACTCTCCAGCGCGGCGAATTGAGCTGGGGTGAAGCTCAGCAGACCGACGTTGGGGTCAAACACGCCTCCGGTTGCGGCTTGATATGCGTTGAAGCCGGCTGTACATGATGGATCAGTGATGAGAAAACAGGCGCAAGGAGAGATGGAGACGTGCCAGGGTTGAGTAGGATGAGAGAGGTTCCGGTGTCGACGATCCCTGCTGTGCTTTCCGCGAAGATTGGGGTAGACTCGCCATAGGTAAGCGTCTGGTCAATACCCCACCAAAGAGTCGAATTGTGCACTTGGGTACGAGGGCTATTAAGAAGTATATATATCTTATTAGCACCGTACCAGATCCAAAACAGTGAAGGGCGTACGCAAAGTGAATATCGCCCGTGAACCTCGTAGAATCAACACCTCCAAACGTGACAACACCATTCGTGTCCGACACAGAGTTGGGCGGCTCAAAAGATACCGCGACGAGATTCTCCGAGATGGTTCCTTGAGCGAAAAGATTGTCTGTGACTATTTTTATCCATCCATTCGGGTGGGGATGAAAGGTGGAAACAACAGGACGTCAGCGAGGTGTGTCAGAGGAAAGTGATCCCGGAGCGGGAGTGCGAAAACTTACCGGTTGGGATTGGCGTCGTGGAGTCCGGGGACAGTGAGCCTATGTTGGTAAGAGGATATGTCAGCAATGAGAGATGTGAGATAATGGGTGTCAATGGATAGGGATTTACCGATCGTCAAGTCAACGGGGCCAATTCTACAGAAAGATAAAGGTAATGCGTGCGTGTGAGGATCCTCAGCTGATGCGAACAGAAAGGGGAAATCTGCGTACGCAAGAATTCCGTCGAAGCCTTCAAAGTCTTCGGAGAACGTGGCGGCTCCGATGCCTTGTTGTTCGATAACCAAGCCATTGCCCAAATCCAGACGGTCATTGACCTCGACGCCTGCGGACGCAACGAGCCATCAGTTGCGCCATCAACATATGAAGATGCTTGGTTACACACCGGCGAACTCTCCAGTACCGTACTTGAAAGCCTTTGTTTCATTCGTAGTTAGTCTGTGTGACCAATTTTGGATCTGTATGGGAGAGAACACAAAACTTACGACGTGCTGGCCAGTTGGGGTCGTTGTGGAGGTTTCGAGGTGCGGCCGGTTGGGGTCTGCGCCGACCCAGGTATTCGAGCTGCCAGTATCAAGGAGCAAGTTGTCTGTATACGCCATATACATCAGCCTCTACGATATGAAGGGGCGGGGATTGATCGGCATGACTGACATTCCGTCGGTGGACTCCCAACATTCACCTAGCGGTAGAAATGAGTAATGCAGTAGGTAACGATAGGCTAGTAAGGGCAACATACGGTGACGGTGTAAGCGAAGAGTCCGTTAGTGGTGGGGACGTTACTAGCACGGCGGTGAAGAGCCTCGATGCGCTCGCGGTCGCGCTCAACAAGGGTACGGTTGTCTCCTCGGGCGTTGAAACGTTTGATGAGCGGTATATTGATTGGGCTATCGCGGACGACGACGACAGGACTGGCTGCAATTACGATGGCCGAGGAGAGAGCAACTAGGAGAGAGGTTTTGACGAACATTGCTGAGGGGAAAGGGTAGACTGTCTCTGAGAGGTGTCTGCTGGATATCCCCTGCTTTCCTCGTAATCCTTTTATACCTCGTCTAGGGTCTAGATAGAGGCAGTGGGCGGCGTTCCAGTGTCCTATCCGCGCCGGTGGATGACCGTCTTGGGGATTGAATTGCGTAAGAAGTTTTTCCCGTTCTGGATGAGGCGCAGAAGGAGATCAGTGTTGTTTACGGATGGATATGGGTGGATATACGTACAGAAGCATGTCGACCACGCATCGAACCCCTCATCGTATAGCCGCACCCATGGAGCATCGAGTCCCATGCACCACCGCTATACTGTCCGCTACTGATCAATTACCGACCGGCGGAGGTTCATTTGAATGTTGAACGTCCTGTCGGGCAACGTCGTCCGTAATCGACACAATGGTATCTTTGACGGGTTCCTGCGCAGGGTGCAACCAAGGAGCTGGAGCAGCCATAATCAATTCCGAACCGGCGTTGAGTTATGCATGCCTAGGTCAGAAGGGCTGTCATGTATGAATCCTTTCAACAAATGGTGAAACGGCATATGTCGCACGACATACCGGTGGAATATGTTAGGCAAAGGGTCGGTCCAGAAAACGTGTGAAGCCGTATCAATAGGAAGGGAGCGCGGAGGCCGATGCACTGCGCAAGGGTGGAGCAGAGAAGTGAGCGGGTGTGCTCAAGTTTACCGGAGGCAATCCTGATGAGTAGCGAATTTCAGGGTTATAGTTGCCTCAAGGATTAGGCGAATGGAGAAGAAAATAACGAGCACTAAAGAGAGTAAGACTGGTGAGTACCGGGTCAGATTTTGTGAGAACTTTTGAGTGGATGACCGTGCAGACGTCGGGGAGATGCCCCAGCGTTTGCTCCAAAACCCAGTCTCCAATTGAATGATGAAGTCAGATTCTGGTCGTTGCGAGTGACTTGACGAAGCTAAATTGACCTTACCTGTGCTGAGCGAAGCGAAAAATTGAACGTTTGCGAACATAATTGAAGTGGTGGGACTGACGGCGTCATAGACAGCGACCTGATACATTCACTTTGATCATTGATAGGTCGTCGAAGATGTCGGTGTACCCGCATCTCCTGTGATTGTTTCGCTCCGATCTATCGCGAATGTCTGCGGGGGAAGTCACTTTCAAGTCAACGAACGGAGTTTGTCGTTTGACATTGTTCGCACCAGAAATTCGCATTCCACCACCCGCTTTAGACTTCACGCTGCGACGCACCTGCGCATACAGGTTCCTGCAGCGTTCCACGCTGGACCTTCTCATGGAGAGATGAGGCGAATAGGTTCTGTCTGTTGCGCATTGTACTTTTGCAACCCTGGGGTACAAACAAGGCGACGAAACCGAAACAATGCAATCAGAATGTCCTGAAATGGGGTGGGGGTGAGATACGGAGTGTGTCTTTCGAAGAGACAAGGCGCACCATAGAGCGGAATCAATGGAAGAGTAGCTTGGCGAAGAGAATGGTCGAACAAGCTCGTCCTTCACCTCGAAATGGTCGAGCTCTTCGCAAGCAACTTGAAGACACTTCAAACTCCGATAAACACCGCGGCCCGACTCACCCGCTCTTTGACCGCATGTTTGAATACAGAATCCTGATCTTCGAAGTCGTACTCAGTGGGGATGGGTGTGTGCTACCTTCGTGAATACTCGGAGGCGTTAGAAGACTAAAAGATAAACCCAAGCCAGCTCAACTGGCCGCCACGCGCCACGTGTCAGATGGCGTCTACCCAATTCTTGGGCGTCTCGTGAAACCTGTCCATCTTCTCCATGTACCATCACCGACGCACTGGTGCTTTTTGAAGAATAGACGACTGCAGTGCGCGGATGATAAGGAGTTCGTGAGTCGGCAAGATGCAGGCGTCACCAATTCATCACTGTGGCAACCAGCGAGGCGCTATGATAGTGGCATACCAGGTCGTGCTATCGTACTCTTACAGCGCCGCTCGGAGACTTGGTCAACCGCGCGATGCTCGTGATGGGTACGCATATCTGTTGTCATGACTTGCCAATGATGCTCATGTGCGAGATCTCCGAACAGCTTTGTCAAATCAGTAAGCCGCTGACGCTATGGGTCGCTCCTAGTGAACACGATGCGCTAAGTCTCCATTTCTCAACGAATATCAGTGATTCTTGGATCTGATTTCAACGTCAGTCACCATTTTACGGAGCTCGCATATTCGCAAGATAGCTCAATGACGACACAGATCATGGTGTCTTTAACTCGGATCCAGAGGGACTCTTCATACTTGCGGGTGCCAATGGTGCACTATGGACGCAATGAACGCCTGTAAGTGCGATTCGCGCGGCGCCGGGCGTGCGTTACGCTAGGGAGGACCGTTCATATCTCAGAATGATCTGAGACGGGTGAGGAACATCTTAGGGACGATATAAACTCATACTCAGACCCATGTTTTTTTTTCCAGCCAGCATCTATCATGTCTTCCCCATCACATCTCACCGCTCTGCTACAAATCATCTCGGATGGTGTCAACTCCATCGAAGCCGACTGCAACTCCAGAAATCTCCAGTACCCGACTCTTGAAGATCCACTGACACCGGACTCTATTGCTCTTCAGGAGGGCTATGCGCAGGATGCATTGCCCGTCATCGCTGCTGCGTATCAGCTCATGGCTACACTCATGAGTCCGCATTCTTTCTATCATAAGATGATCTTTGCGGTGGATTATGGCAGACTTTTCGATGATGGGGCCTCACTGACCGTGACTATGTAGGCAGATCAGACGATTGCATTGGGCGTTGCGGAGGCAGGACACGTCGCTGAGATACTTCGGGAAGGGGGACCGGAGGTACGTTATCATCAGTTGCTCGTCTGAAGCACGGAATCTTTTCGCGAATGAATATGCAGGGTGTGCACGTCTCCGATATCACTGCGAAGAACAAGATGGAGCCAAAGAGACTAGGTAATTTCACTTTTTACACATCGGCGTACCGCGAATATATCTCTGATGCACCCGATTCAGCCCATTGCCTCCGGTTCCTCTCTTCCCTTCACATCTTCAAAGAGGTCTCTCCAGATTGCTTCACAAACAACCGTGTCTCGGCGACGCTTGATACCGGGAAGCCAGTCAGCGAGATTCTCCTCGAGTAGGTCCCCCATCTTTTTTATTCTTGGAGCATTAAAACATTGATTTTCCCTCTCGCAGCCCGGAAGCGAAGTACGATAACGCCCCTGGGTTTGCCGCCCTCACCGGCTCGCTGTACGTCCTCCTCCCATCCACCGCCTCACCCATCTCTCAACAGCTGAAAACGCCATCAGCGCAGACGAAGCTCTGAAAGCCGGCTCGTATGTCGTGGATGCCCTCACAGACCCCAAGACCAGCCACTCGCAAGAACCGAGAGACGGCGCGCACCAACGCGCGTTCGGCGTAGACCTGGATTTGTTTAGTTGGTATGAGATGCCGGAGAATGCGTTCAGGTTGAGGAGGTTTGGGAACGCGATGAGGTCTATGCAGTGGAGTGCGCCTGTGACCGGTAGGCGTCTGAGTTCTTGTTCTGTTCGACTTTGTACGTGTGGGCTGATAGGTATGTTCGTAGGGGGGTTTGATTGGGCTGGGTTGAAGGAGGGGAGTGTGGTGGTGGATATTGGAGGGGGGTTTGGAGGGCTGGACGTGGACCTTGCGAAGACGTTCAAGCATCTGAAGTTCGTCGTTCAAGATAGACCGCAGGTTGCTGAGGAAGCTACCAAGGCATGCACACTCTATGCACCATTCAGTCCAGTATTTATGGATTAATAACTCGTGCCTGGTTCTCAGATGTGGCGAGCGCAAGGGAACCAAGATGTGTTAGATGGTAGAGTAACCTTCCAAGGTACATATTCCCCGACGTCCTCCATCTATGATTTCTTTGAATCCTGAAAAACGCACATGCTAGGTCACGACTTCTTCACCCCACAGCCCTCGAGCGCAACACCCCCCTCGGTATTCTTCCTGCGCTACGTCCTGCACAACTGGAACGACACCCACAGCATCCGCATCCTCAAACACCTCCGCGCCGCTGCCTCCCCTCACACTCAGCTCCTCATCATCGGCGCGCTCATCGCGTACAACTGTCCGAGTGAGGGGAAGTGGAAGGACGTACCTGGTGGAGAAGTCGTCCTCGCGCCAGAACCACTGTTGCCGAACTTTGGGATCGCGTGTTCGGATGCGTCGTTCATGGACATCTTGGTGCGTCCCTCCTGGCTTCTGATCTAATCTGATCTTATCACTTTTTGTGATGGCAGCTCATCCATGCAACGAACACGCACGAACGCACGCTGGACGAGCTCGTCGCTGTATTTGACGCAAGCGGGTGGAAGCTGAAGTGCGTGCATCGGTTCCCGCCACCTGCGATCCCCCAGATCGTCGCCGTTCCTGCCTGATTCTGGGGTCGGTGTCTGATAGTACTACGGGTGTATGATTACGCTTGTTTTATGTCTGTAAATCTTCCACTTTTTTCCGGCTTCGTCACTTTGAAGCCCTGTTAGCCTTTTATTTCCCTTTTTTGTTCTTTGTTTTCAGACTCTCGATGAAGGCGAGGGGGATCACTATGCTCGTCTCGTTTCTCCGTTTTGACTGTTGTTTTTGGCTTCCGGTGCGGTACTACATACGAACAGGACGTTTGGGGTTATTCACGGAGAACTGGGATACTTCAGAGGCGGTACGAATCGCTCAGATATCTGGAACTTCGCCAGGAAGTTAAGTTGCCAGCTTGGACGTTTGGAGATGCTGGAATAGATAAGATTAGATCGATTTCATAACGCCTCTCTGATTGGCTGAGAGGACGATGTGGTTGACAATCCCAGGCTTACACACTGCTTACACGCAAGTCCGCTTCTATCGTGAGTCTGACTGTCGAGTCGGTTACAGTAGGTTATGCTTTCACTTTTTCGGTGGCAGGACTGAAGGGAACATCTAACCCAGTCGGATAACGCCGAGCTGTAACATCCAGTGCTGAATCAACGACTGACTCAGCTAACAACCCGACATATAACTAGTGGACAGAAGATGGCCACACTCTGGCAACACCATGAACTCCTTCCCAAAGACCCCCGACACATGGCAGGCAGCCCTCGCCGCCCTACCCGCCACGCCCGCCAACATTCCCGCCTTCTTCTTCGGCCACGGCTCTCCCCTCCTCGCCATGGCCGACTCTGACGCCATCCCCCGCGGCTTCGGAGCCTCCAACCCACAAGCCCAACTCGCCCACTTCCTCCGTGATTTCGGCCCGGCCTTGTTGGCTAAGTACAGCCCAAAGGCGATTCTGGTCGTGAGTGCCCATTGGGAGACGTACGGCGAGCAGTTAGGTGCGTCTGGTGATGGTTCTAGGTAATCAGGCTCTTGTGCTGATTTGGAACCAAGTGTCGGATTATGGAGACGAGAATCCGCTGTTGATGGATTACTACGGCTTCCCTCAGGCACTGTACGAACTCAAGTTCAACTCTCGCGGGGACTCTGCTGTGACGCAACGCGTCGTGCAACTCCTCAAAGAGGTACGGGCTTCGGTTGTCATCCCTAAGTTGTTTATTTCACTTAGTAGAAACATAGGTAGGCATCTCCGCCCGTCCGTCCCCCAAATCCGAACCGCGAGGTGAAGACGGACGCGGGTTCAGTGGCCCGGGACTCGATCACGGCGTGTTCGTCCCCTTCCGTCTCATGTTCGGCGAGGACTTCACGGACATACCCATCGTCGAGATGTCTCTCGACGGATCGTTGGACCCCGAGAAGAACTGGGCGTTGGGCGAGGCTCTCGTTAAACTCCGGTGAGTTCGTGTGTCCCTTTGGAGAGGAAGTGGTGAATGATGGGGAGTCTTGGTAGAGAGGAAGGCGTGTTGATCCTCTCCGGAGGTCTTACCATCCATAACCTCCGGGATCGACAATCCTTCTCCGAGTCCTCCGCCCAGCCTATTTACAAAGAATTTGACAAAGCCGTCCTTGAAGCCTCCAGCGTTCCTGATGTGTGTACCCCCTCCCTTCTTCAAAGTTCCCTCACTCACGTTTTTTGTCTCAATTGTAGAATGCGGAGCGGAAGAAGGCCCTCATGGACCTCACCAGCCACAAAGGGTTTCGCATCGCCCATCCGCGGTCGGAGCATTTCGTGCCGATCCACGTCGCTGCTGGGGCAGGAGGACAAGGGGACGCGAAGATCGTGTCTGCGATATACGGCGCGACGACGGTCGCGTTTGGATTGTGATTTGCCTGGTGTGGTGCACGAATAGGGAACCCAGTGCAGTTTGAGCGCTTGTCTGCAGGGCCTGCCGTGATCATGAGGGGAAGTTAGCCCTAAAGGCCATCCCGACGGCATGACATCTGCCACTGGCACCACGTTGCACGTTGAGGCAAGGATAGTATCTTGACATGGCACATGTTTCCGCGGCCGTGAATTCCGCTACTTTGTTAGGGGGCTGTCACGTCTGTAAGACGGAATAATTCACGTACCTCGGAGCAGTAACAGTAACCTGCCAATCCGTCCCATTCTTCTAATCGTTGCTCAGTTGAGCGGCCCGCGGCCACAAGGAGAGCCCGTTTCAAGCTCCCACCTCCTCGAACAGGAACGTGAGTGTGCTTACCCCGAGCGTCCGTCGGATTGCCTGGCGATGGGGGATGCCTAGGGCCAGTATTGAAGAGGTGATTGAAGCCGAACTTTGCGTTGGTGGGGTTGCTCGACTTGCATCAAAGGCGGACCATCTAGACAAACAATTATGAGCAGTCTTCTGAGGACCTCGTAGAGATTGGTACCAGGAAGGGGGAACGGGCAATGGATCCGTCAGACTCCGTCTCAAGCATGGGAGAATCGCCCGAGAGGCCTTGGTAGTAGACTCGGAACTTCATCTCGTATTCAGAGATCATATCGGGGACGACGTTGCTGAGGATAGAGTAGAGAGTCTCTGCGTCACTGGAAGGAGAAAAAACAGAAGAGTTGGGCGGCGGAGTAACACGGCGGCGGGGAGTAGCATCCTGTCTGAGGTATTCGACCACGAAGCAGGTTACGCCTGAAAACGAAATAACGTAAAAGTATGGGTGAGCGAGAGAACGATCTGCGCTTTGACTTGCTCTAGCCTATGGGTGGCTACCTGCCGAAGAGCCTTCGTGACAGCTTTGAAGTGATATATTTGTCCCAAACTGGCTGAGGTGATCTAGTGAAAAAGGGTCTTGCATTTTATATATTTAATGTATAGTTAGGGCACAGTATATGTATACAGAAGGCGTACCCCAAGCCCCGTCAGAGGGTGATTGCTACGTGGAAACGTGAAAGCCAGTCTCCACGCCAGCGTTACCACTTGCAATTTCGTACAAGTCAACCGTGACACCGTACCTAGTATCACATTCTTTTCTTTAGCTTTTAGCCTTTTGGACAAGAGCGCCGTGAACCGACTCACCCTCCCCGATACCACGAAAGATTTGCAGCAGTAGCCTTCTCCGTGAACCTAGGTAGTAGATGGGCCACCGAGGTCG
Organism: Cristinia sonorae; assembly: GCA_021029105.1. Lineage (NCBI taxonomy): Eukaryota > Fungi > Basidiomycota > Agaricomycetes > Agaricales > Stephanosporaceae > Cristinia > Cristinia sonorae. The sequence continues at coordinate 850,495 of JAEVFJ010000009.1, forward strand.
CAGAAAGCTCCTCCCGAAGACCGTGTAGACCTTTCCAGGGAATCAAGGAGGAAAAAGTGATGTTGAAACTTGAGAGCACGTTGGTTAGGGCTGATGTACTGAGGTATCGATCAAGTGCCTCCCAGTTGTGGCTGTGAAGGTGCACCACACTAGTGTTGAGGTATCGGAGGTGAACGTCGAGGGAATGGAGGTTCTTTGTCGGGATGCGCGAGAGGAAATTGACGAGCCGGCGGGAATGGTTCTCCGGTCGGGAATTGGGTGTACCCAAGCTTCCCTCGGTGGCGCATGTAATCGTGAGACTCACAGACTCCAGGTTTTCGTTTGTGGAGAAGTTCAGGGAATCTAAAATGACATTAAGATCGCGCCTATAGGATACTGAGGCTTGGGGGGGGGAGGGGGAGGGTAGCAGAGAACTCACGTAGAGCGTAAGCCATGAGAGACGGCGGCTCGCTGCTGCTTAAGGTGACGTTGGCTTTTCGTAGAGACTCTCCGCACAGCCGAAGGTATCGTGTGATGGCCGACATTTCAGGTACGACAGTCCAGCGCATCGTGAGGGTAAGTTCGGTACACGGGGCGAATATCGCAAATGTGTTCATGGCGTGCCAACAATACCACGTTGGTAAGAAAAGTATGAGGGAAGGGACAGAGACAGTCTTCTGGTGGCGTTCATGCACGCCAAGAAGAGGATTGGCCCCATTCGAGACGAAATCGATACTGAGGCTGAGAAGTCCGCAGAACGCCTTCAACAGCCTGTAGATCTGGTTGATCGTGGTACAGACGTGCACGTTCAGGACGAGGCGCTTGACACTGCGAAACCGAGAAAACGCGCCATAGAACGTGGGGTGAATATCAACGAGGTCGATTGCGTCCAGTGTGAGGGAATGCAGATTTGGAAGTCTATTTGGGAGTTGAACGGCCATGAGAGACAGAGCGCTACCATTGTTTGACTCGATATCTTCTGCAGAGAAGATCGCGTCCGGAATTCTCGCCCGAATCGTCAGCGAACGGACATGCGCGCCATACGAGGGCACACGTCGCAGTGTGTCGAGAAAGAGTGTTGGCTGGTTTTGGAGAGGAGGCGGAGAGAGAAAGATGACCACATATCGGTATAAGTGGTGGCGCGCTCTGGGAAGCCACGCACGGCATGTTAGAGCGCAGGAGGCTAGAGTTCTGGCGCGTACCACCTCGTCATAATCTCCTTCGACCAAGTCAATGACATGTTCCCAGATGTCGATGGGAATACTATGGGCGGTCGGGCCTGGGGAAGAGCAAGGATAGCACGCTAGTAGCGTCTTGAAGCAACGCTCGAGTGTGTCATATTCAGCTGCAGGAGATGCCATGGGTTGTAAGTATGCAATCAGAGGGAGAGGGTTAAGTCGTACTACCATACTACTACCATACGATGAACCACTGGCAACCAACTCGGATGAGGGAAACCCGTGTGAAGATTTTCCTGCCATAGGCGCCTCCCTTCAGCGCTAGCCAATCAGAGAGACGTTTTGATAGAGGCGATTTGCATGCCGAGGACAGTGGGGTACTAGTACATCGGGCTGCCCTAGGTACCAACCATTCTCTAGAAAACAGGAGGCCTGAATCTCGCATTGTTTATGATCAACGATTGCAAGGGCATGCCATTGACCGGATTTGCCCCCAGTCGGCCGCGATGATATATGTGGGCGCTCTGACACGTGGCGCCTTCGGGATCGTAGCCGGTGAGCATACTGTGAGCAGCTCCTGAACACCACCACCACCACCACCGACGACGACGACGACAACGAGGAAGTGATACCCAGTACTGCTGCACTAACCCGCCGCCATGATCCAAGATGCCGGGATTCCAATTCCAACCACCCGCCCACTGTCAGCCGCACCCTGCGACTATCTCGAAATCCGCGCTGCACGACCTCTTCACCTCTCCCATCACCAGTCTTCTGCGAAGATCACTCGACATGCTTTCATCCAGTGTAACAACCGTCCGTCCTTTTCTCCTGAAGTCCTCCGGCATTTCCGCTGACGCTCTCTTCACAGCCTAACCTTTCTCGCGAAAGCACCCTCACAACCTCTTCTCTCTCCTCCTCCTCTTCCGCCAGTCTTATCACCCCAGCCTCCGCCACCGGCCCTACCTTCAACAGACGACATGTCGGCGCAGGCACCTCCAAGATTCGCGGCTCCGATCTCGAGTTCACGCTCGACTACACATGCTTGCATCTCGACGGCACTCCGGCCAGAGGAAGCCCGACCTTGGGCAAATCTTTCGCCACCGCTGTTAGGAGGGCCAAGACGTTTGCGAAAAGATCCGTAGACGTGAGAAGGGTCATCAGCCGTTCCGTACGTTCCTCTTTTGCTATTGTCATCCGCACTGTGCTCAACTTTCCTTCCCCGGGCACAGAAGCGCCGAGCAAGCGTTTCCGAGTGCAACTCTGTCAGGACGGATGCCCGGGTCCAGGTGAGATCCGGCGAGTTGTGGCGCATGGTTCACTCGCTCATTCGTCCCTTAGGAAGTTCATGTCGATCCTCACTCGGTTGTCACCGAAGAGGTCAGTTGCTCGGACGTAGCATCACCAAATCACAATGACTAACTCTTGACTCGGCATCTGCAGCCCAGAAGTCCGGCAACCCAGTCTGCAGACGCACCTTCACCCGGTTCTCTGCAAGAGGTGGGTTTGGTTTGGTCGTCATCAGAGAACTCGGCCGCTCATCTAATCTCTAGGTTACTCAGCGTATCGTCGGCGCGTTCCCCGTCACCGTGCACAAAGCGAGCGCTTCTTCCGTCTCCCTCGTTGCCGTGCATGGTTCCCCCGACCCATCCGCTTTTGAAGACGACCATCCGATTTCAGTCAGTACACCCCTTCACGTCTATGCAGCGCGCGTAGCCCTGTTCGTTCCCTGGTGCATCGTCGTTGGCGGGCTCATCGTGTTCTCTCCAACACACCTCTCGCGTCTGACAGTCACGACCACCCCAGGCCAAGCATCCCGCTCTCCCGTACCCTCTTTACCCAACTCTGGCCCTCAACGCTTCGCATACTGGGCAGAGTGCGCTTACTACCACGTTGCCATCTTCCTCGGTTGCCTTGCCTGCGCCTTCTATCTCTGCTCCCCCGTGATCCCTCCCAACTCCGTCACAGGCACATGCATCATAGGTGCTCTCATCGCGCGGTGGATGTTCGTCTGGAAGAGTGGATACGGTTTGGGCGCCCTGGTCAGGAGGAAGCGAGTCCAGCTCGGCGAGGATGACGCGGAGAGTGTATGGTTGGCCTTGACGGAGAAACATCTCGCTGATGGGACCATGGGTGGAGACGATCTGGAAATTTACGTGGGAGATGTGCGCATGCCGATGTTCATTTCCGAGGACGGCTTTCTTCGAGGTGAGTAAACCCAAGGTGGATGGTGACCGACCTGGAGCGATAGCCTTGCAGTGTTTGTATATAACGAGCCTTCTGTCGACGTTCTTATGTGATGGCTTCCTTCACCGCTGCATTTGAAATTGCACTTTGCGACGGGTGTTGTGATTCTTTTTAGTCGTCATGTTTTTTTATCTCCGCATCTGTCTCCACATCCACACCTTTCTCCTTCGTCGTCGGGAGCTTTGTGGCTCTCGAGCTGGCCAGATTTCGTCGTGTCGCGCTTCGTCTGGTTTATTCCCCTCTGCTTACGTCTGAAGCCTGCGCTTGCCTCTCACGACTTGCGCTCTTTCGGCCGTACGGAGGAACGGGGTTAGGTTCTAGGTGGCCTATTGGGGAGATCACCTGCTCGCAGCAATCGATGTTTCAAAGCAATGGTGCGCCGAATCACCTCGTATGTGCATTCTTGTCCCAAGTTGGTGTCTGGAAGCGCTAACCGTGGCCTCACTTTTCAGGCCTTGCTTTTACGGTGGGGCTCGCGTCGCTTGCCCCTTGATCACATGTTCTCTCCCAACACTGGTTGACATTGAATGCAACTTCCTCGAATCAACAGTTTCATTTTTGGATACCCATCAACATCCCGTATGACTGGAAACACCGTACTGATCGCTTGTTTATCTTTCTGCCTCGTCCCAGCTTTCTAGACGGTCTGGATCTGCGTTCCTGCCAGACGTTCTCGCCAGGAAGCTCAAAGAGACTCTACAGCATCCTATCTTTGTGCTCCTTCCTCTTCTCGCCTCTAAAATACATCTTGCGACACGACGGCCCAGAAAAAACCTCGCGATCCGACCAATACCGCGCGAACCCCCCAGGATGGGATGGCACGTCGAACAGTGGTGCGACCGTTTCTTTTCAGTTTCAGATCTTTCCCCCCATCCGAGGTCGCTGATTGTGCTGTCGTACAACCTCAACCTATAGGCATTGAAGCACGGGTTTTGTTTTGTTTTTCGCACGCGGTCCGAGCTCGAGATCTTCGCGGAAATATCATTATGTATTGAAAGCGTGGGGGCAGGATCTAAATTGAGAAAGAACAGAGCTGTCCACTCCCTGATCACGATCAACCTGGTAAAGTGCGCATTGCCCTCACTCTATATCCGACTGTTGCATCCTGATTCGCTGGTCTCGTTGGCGTTTCCCCCTCCCTCCCTAGTTTCGGTATGTTTTTCCGAAAACGCGCTGGAACAGAAACGCGTTCCGCCGGGCCCGTTGGGCGAGGGGTTTTTTCTCACGCGGCACGACAAGGTTTCATTCCACGAAGCTCAGGTGCTTTGCAGCGCTGCCACTCATCTGGGCTTCCGTCAGATTCTTCACTGTCTGGTATATGCAGTCGGGCAAGCATGGAAGGTCGTTGAAGGGCGAGGCTGGTCGTGATAACTAAGGCCGGTTCCTGGATGCGGGCGGTCACTGGCCTAAATACCGGGGCAGTTCGTTCATCGGGGACTCGGCATGGCAGGAAAAGAAGGTCTCTGTTCATTTCATTAAACGCATCAAACAATCCGCTGACTATCCCCCCGGGCCCTCCCTACCACCGCAGACGCAGCATCCAACCGGGGTTCTTGTGTTGAGTTGATATTCAAATTGGAGTCGTTTGACTGAGGTCATCGCGGAGCTGGCAGTCTGGTGGGTGGGATTCTGCACGATGAGATCGCCACACCACGCGTCGTCACGTCCATCCGACGAAAACAAGGGTTGCTGATGACGAGGGTTTTATCCAGCGCGAGGTCCTACTTAGCAGCGGAACTTTGCGTTTCATTCCATCCTATTCCCGCTGGTAGAGATCTCGAGTAATATCAAAGTATACTGCTGTGAGCGCATCCTTCCTTTTCGACGTGGTCAGAACATAGAACATAGGTGACTTACGGAACTCACCACGTACAGGCTCTCCCGGACGCTATTCAGTTGTGGATTGCACCCGACCTGACGCGTCACAGCCGAATGCTGTCAAGAGGCGGCATGGGCATATGTTCAGTCGTTCTTCGTCCGCACCAATCCACTTGCATGCGCTTCACCGCTTCGCTATTGGACTGCCGCCCCTCCAAGACATAGAACCGAAATGCCACGGTCTGACAAGTGATCGCAATTTGCGCAAGAACGTGCAGATGTTATGTTTCCTTTCCTCCGCCAGGTCGCGTTCCAGGGGCGGTGCACCCATGAGAGAAAGGATGGCAAGAACGTCGTCAGATCACGACAGATACCCCAACCACCGTACGCCGTACGCCATTCAGAACACGAATCATGACAATCACCGTTTTGGGAAGACCCTACGTGAAGTACGTCCGTCTGAAAGGTATATAAGGGTGAGTACTTTTGCCTGGAGAAAACCAACGCTTTCATCCAACCGATCTCAGCGTCCTCAGTTCCCAGCCTCACCCAAGTCAACCCAGTACAAAGATGTTGTTCGCCAAGGCCCTCCTCCCCGTCTTCGCTCTCTTCAGCGTTGCTGCTACCAGCTTCGCCAGCCCCATCGCTGCTCCTGTCCCCGAGCCCAATGAGCTCGTGAAGAGGGCCGACCCTGTCACCCAGGTCGTCCAGACACTCTCCGACAGTGCCTTGCCTCTCATCTCCGTACTGAGTACGTACCGTTCTCTCCTACTTTGTTATAACATAGCGTGCTGACGAGACGTTTTTCTCGTTGATTATTAGCCCCGGCGGCCGCCACAGTCAACGCCCAAGTTGACGCCATCGTTGCTGTCTTTGCAAAGGCCAGAGTTGATATCCTCGGCCTCGTCGACGTCGACGCCGTTGTTGACGTTGATGCTATCATTGACCTCAACGTGAACCTCATCGTCGTGAGTATTATACTTTGAATCGAGACGAATAAGACACTCACCACGCATTTCTTACGCACCTAGAAATTGCTCGTGGCTTTGAACGTCTTTGGCCTCCTCGACCTCAGCATCTTTGCTAAGATTGATGCTGCGGTCTCCGCCTACCTCAAGGCCTTGGTGCTTATCAAGGCCGACATCGCTGTCAAGATCGGTAAAGGGTTCGTGGGGTTTTCTTGAAAGGTTGCCTGGGTATCGCTGACACTGGTTGGGTTTTACAGCATTCCCCTCCTCGACGTCAACCTCTTCGTCACCGTCAAGCTTATCCTCACTGCCACCGTCCTCGGTCTCCTCAACCTTCTCGGCATTATCGGCTTGTAAGCTGATTGGAGGACGAGAGGTTGATCACGATATCAAACGCTTTGTTCTGCGGTTGAGACCCCCATGACGTCGATAATCTCTCGTACCATATATTTCTTGGATTATGCTTGTATCCGAACGTTCTGTGCTTGGAAATGAATATTTGAAGTCGACTTGTTAACTTTCTGAGTGAGAGCGTGTCTCCGTTCCTATTGTCAGATGAGACTCGGCGGGCTCGTATAAAAAAGTGTATAATTGAACGGAGGTGTCGTCATGGCTAAGTTCAAGAAACGCGTCATCAAGCGCCTATACACTCCTTCCTTCCCATCATGGCCTCGACGAGTAAGTCAACCCTTTCGCCGAATCTTCAACGACACAGCTGATACCGAGTCAAGAATTGTTGGAACATAGCACACAGGTGTGGCGCGAGGACGGCAATGTCGTCTTGCAGGCGGACACCACCGCTTTCCGCGTGGACGCCGGCGTCCTCATCCATCAGTCACCTATCTTTGCAGATCTGCTCTCGGAGACCGTTCTCAAATCCCAGCAGACCTACCAATCGTGCCCTATTGTGGTCCTGTCGGACTCTAGCTACGATTTGGAGCACTTTTTGAAGGCAGTATTTGATCCACGGTCGGCATGTCTCACTCGTCATCCTCTCACGTATCCGTTCTGACGCTCCATCCATATAGATACGTGACGACGGACGACGATAGCGATCTTGAAGTGGCCGTTCTCACTGCCATACTTCATCTCAGCACGAAGTACGTCATACCTCACCTCCGCCGCCAAGCTATTCGTTCTCTCCGGACGAATTATTTCCCTTCCTCGCTGGCTCTTTGGGACGCCCTCAACCTACCGAACCCCCCGCGCCGCCACACCATCACCGAGGTCGTCAACATCGCGAACTGCGCCAGCGAGACCCGCGTTCCGGTCATTCTCGTTCCCGCACTCACGATATGCTCCGCCCTGGGCATCGACCAGATCATCGACGGCGTGGAGAACGCCAGCCCGGATGACACGGACCAGGCTCAGCTCACACCGCATCTGCAACGCTTGCTGCTACAGGCCCGCCCTCAGCTGCAACACCTCGCGTTGTCAAAAACGCTCGGATGGCTCTACGGGCATGGCCATCCGTGTGCGCAGAAGTGCGCCGCGGCGAAGAGTCGCGCTGCTCGGTCGCTCTTGGACGGTACGAGGCCGAAACAGTCGGTGTGGTTCCCGCTGTCCATCTTTGACGTCTCGGAGATCGTCGACGAAGATATGTGCCAGCTGTGTGTCGATGACTTCAATACCTCAATCCTTCCTCGTCGTCAGGAAGCCTGGGATCAGCTGCCCTCTATCTTTGGATACGAGAGCTGGGAAGCTCTCACGAGGATGGCAGACAGTGACGAGCTTGGCTCAGACATTTCCAAGGTGCGTTATAACACTGTGTCCGCCACCCATAATCTCGCCTGACATACTGTGGTAGCCCAATCCCTCTCGCATTTAGACCCCCTTGCTTTATCTTTCCTCTTCACATCGAACTATCTGATAGGGCTACTTACTTCACGCCCCCGCTGGAACTTTACTCCCACTTCACCCGGCTATTCGCTGATTTTACCGTTTCCCTCCTTTGTCTTTGGGACATTTTCGTGGATTCCTCTCCACCCCGCACTGTATATTATTCACATCTTGCTCACGATAAGACCATCATGTTTGCCACTGTATTATCACCCGCCCCACGTTAATGCCTTTGTCTAATCCTCATCCCATGTTGCGTTTCCATCCCAATCGTGAACGTTTCGGCCTCTGAGCATCCTCATGATCAAGCGTCCTCCGATACTCTTCAATACTTTTGCATATAGGTACGTCTTTCCTCTCAAGTACCGTTCGTGTCCCTGATCCTTCTGTCAAACCCTCAAGGAATTCGCATCTCATGCCTGAACCTTATGCGTTGGTCGGAGGCCCAGCCGCAAAGACACAGGGTCGGCTTGTAACGCGACCTGTTGTGCGCACAACAGTCTTCTCTACCTGCGGCTGACCTCTCGTTTTATCGCTTTTTCTCAGCAGTGTCGGCGTTCCCGCCGTTCTTCAAGATGTTCATCACGCCGCGTGCACGTTCGCAAGGATCTCGTCTGACATTCCCGGGTCATTCATCCACCCCCAACGCACGTCGTGTGCAGTCTGAGATGTCCAGGATCGAGTGACTACGCTCCTGGTCACACACAGTTGGAAATCCAAAAAGATGGATGTCTTGTTTCTCACCCGCGTTTGCATAGCGGTCCTGCATTCCAAAGACGACGACGCCTGTGCCCCCGTCCTCATGCCCGGACGCTGCGAGCTCGGCGTTCGGGATGAGAAACTCTGTCCCCGCGGTGAGCAGTCTTCAGTGCTCGTCAAGACCACCCCGCCCTCCCCGGCGCGGCGCTGTTGGAACACGTACGTATAGGACACGCATAACGACGCTCTCAACTTCGCGCGTTTGGGTAATCCCCTCTTTGTATTCAAGTTCGTCACGGCCACGGCCCCTCGTCTCGGCGAAGCGAACTTGAAGAACGACTCGGAGGTGGACGAGGGAGGACGAGAGAGCGACGTGCAAGGAGGGAGACGAAGGTGGGGTTTCGGGGCCTTGAGGGGGTGAAAGGAGGGGATTGAAGGAAAGGTAGAAGCGTTGGCGCACGGGGTGGCACGTCTGTTTGCATTGAGGAAGTGTCAGTTTTCGCGGTGAAGTCCACGTTCTCGACGGAGTCCACACGGGAGACGTTCGCGCTGGGTATTCTTGGTTGTCATGTCCATACATTTGTCGTTTACGCTACATGAATACACGCGGATTAAACTTCAATACATCCGTATATCGTACAGTACCGTATGCGTTGTTTCACCCACGTCGTTCAAAGGAAACCAAACCACGAATACAAACGGAGACGAGAAAAAAAAAGAAAGAAGTGAGAAGGTAAAAACGGATGAGAAATAGAGTAGCCTGGAAACGAATCAGGCCTTGACTTGCGCCTTATCCTCGACCTTCGCGCCGGCAGCCGCACCCCCCGTCTTGATCCTCTTCCCCTCCTCCACCTTCTCCTCGCCCTTCTTCCCGCCCTCCAGGTGTCCCAACAACACCTTCGCCTCGCCCTTCATCTTCTCCATGAACCCGACTTTCTTCTTTCCTCCTCCCGAAGATGATGACGTGGACGTCGCCGAGGGTTCTTTGGAGTGGGACGGGGAGGATTCTTGCGCTTTCTCGGACACGCCTTCTTTTCTGGAGGTGTCGGTCACGCCGGTGGTGGTGGAGGCGAGTTTCTGGTGGTCGGGTGCGGACGGGTCGGTTTGGTGGGAGGGTGTGGAGGGTTTGGGATGGAGTTGAGCGGGGTGGTAGTCCGTGTCGTAGCCTTCTCCCTGTAAGAGGTGAGTTGTATCAGTAATCGTTCATCGCAGATATCGGATGAGACGAGGGAAAAGGAGGGGTTGGGGATCATCTCGAGACATACATCCTGGCGATGCGCCTTGTACTTGTCCCCGCCAACGTCCATGCCATGCAACGTCGCGCCATCTCTACCAAGCGCGTGCATCCTCGGCTCCAACGTCACCTGGCGCATGTTCCCTTGCATCTCCTCGCCGTCCTTGCGGTCTTTACCGCGAGGAACACCGTCGTCGCCCATGCCCATCCTCGCTCTCAAGTCCACGTCTCCTCTCAACTTGTCCTCGCGCTCAGGTGAGTCCATCCCGCGAATGGTGACGACTTCGCGGGCGTGGGCTTTCTCTGAGGGAGTCATGGAGGAGACGGCTTTGGAGTGGACGGAGGAAGCGTCTGCGTCCTGAAGAGACGTGTAAGACCGTGTCTCGGATGGGCATGATGACGGCTGGGGGTGACGGCGTGCATCATACGAGACAAAGGCGGGAGAATCAAAATGAAATGGTTGATGTGCTTACCTTGTTCTCAGCACCTTTATGGAAGTTCTTGGACTTGTCGCCGGAGTCCTCCTTCTTGTCCCCGAAGTTCACCTTCTTCTCCGAGGTGTGCTTCTCATCCTCGCGATTGGGCGTTGCGGCACCGTGTGTTGTCTGCGTCTCCTTCTGAGCTCCACCGACGTTCGAGTCGTGAACAACGCCTCCGAAGCCACCAGCCGCGAGCATGGAACCAGTGGCGGCACCGCTCGAGCCAACGCCTCCGGTGGCCTTGGTGGATGGTTCATGACCTTGGAAGGAGGGCTGGGAGTACTGGGACTCTGGAGAAAGAGCGCGAGTGGACGAGCCAAGGTCTCCACCAGCACCGACGCCGGTGTTCTTGTCGTCTGGGAGTCCGACGTTCTTACCGATGTTGGGGCCGGGGTATCCAAGACCAACGCCTGCAATGCCGACGCTGGCGCCCGTTGCAGTGGCAGCAGAGTCGCGGTCATGCGCAGGTGCATGCGAGTCACCAGCTTGACGTGAACTGGTGACGTTGATGTGCTCATCGGGGAGACGTGCGACACCAGATTCGTCGGCATGGCCTGGGAGGGAGCCGACGCCAGCGGAGCGTGTTCCAGGGAGGGCACCGTGGGGCTCTGAGGAAGGGAGGGAGGTTTGCGGAGAGGAAGTCGAACCGAGGACTGGTAAAACGAGATGAGCAGGACAAATGAATGAGAGCAACGACGACGTACCCTTTTGCTTGACAGTATCGACAGCACCGCCGATAGTTGTCGTAGCGGCGGCCTCCTTCTCACGCGCGGGAACCTCGTCAGGAAGACGGGCAACGCCTTGCTCTCCGAGCTTGCCTGGAAGAGCACCGACACCGGCTGTGTAGTCGCCAGGTTTGGCACCCTGTGTCTCTGTGGACGGGAGAGAGGTGCCCGGAGTTGGCGTTACACCGAGCACTGAAGAAGGGTGAGTTCACGCGACTGAGACGAGATCTGTGCTACTCACCTTTCTGTTTGACTGCGTCGACTGCACCTCCGATTCCTGTGGTCGCGGATTCGTTGTGAGGAGTGGGGACTTCGTCAGGAAGACGAGCGACGCCGGACTCGCCGACGTGACCAGGGAGGGAGCCGACGCCTCCGACGTATTCTCCAGCGGATGCGCCGGTGAATTCGGTAGAGGGAAGGGACTTGCGGTGGGGGACGTCGTTCATGGATGCACGAGTGATCTCCGATTGTGATTGCGCTGGGTGGGGATGAATAGGAGATACCAGGAATGTAACGAGGCTGTACTCACGAAGGTAGCTCTGCATGGTGTCGACGACGGACTTGGGAAGGTACTGGGCGGCCTGAGGGAGGTACTGCTTGGCAGTTTCGCCCATGGAGGTGGCGGCGCTGGCGAAAGTGCCTTTGACGGTGTCGACGGTGCCTGCGAGGGGATCCTGCTCGTCGTCGGCATGGAATGCGCCGGGGACGTTTGGGTCTGCGGAGACTGTGCGAGCGGGCGGGAGTGGCTTCATGTTAGCGGGGGTGTCGGCGGCGGTGTTTGTTGTGTCGGGGTCTCTGAGGGCGGTCGTTGTCTTCGACGCCCACTCCTGGGAGGGAGTCTGGAGACCGGGCTCGTTGTGAATGGGCGGGAGTGTCGGGGGAATGCCTGCCATTGCTGTTAGTTGGAGAGTCGGGAAGAGGAGGGCGACCATATATATAACGGTTATGACGTCACTCACGTGGTGCCTCCTCTCGTTCCACACCTACGCCATCTAAGACACCCACTCCAGCCATCCGCCGTCACCGCCTAGAACACCTCAGGTTAACCTCGTCTCGTGCTTTTCTCCGTGAGTTATCTTACCCTAGCAAAAATCGAGCGTGTGACATCCAGGGACCAGAAACCAGAGGGTTGGATACGGGACACGAATGACGATGGTGGGGTCCAACGCGCGAATACGGCGCGTGGTTGGGGTCGTTGCACAACAAAGACAAACACCCCTGGTTCCGTCCGTCACGTGGAGATAACTTTAGTACGCGTCTTTCATGAGCTCGTTTCTTTCTCGTTGTCACAGTCACCCTCTGCAATTTACGAGTGCCACACAGAACACAAATGGAAGATATACTCTCCGGCGAGTTGCGGTTTGCCATCGCCTGGTCTCTATGACAACTCCGACAATCGCCCTCTCAAATCCCTGTCCCGGGCCTCTCGAGCATGGTGTGCCAGTCATACTTATTCCGGACACTGCACGCGTCCATCAGCGTCGGAAGCACTCGCGCTCTCAAGAGCTTCATTGTATTTCTCGCGTCCTCCACCCATCTCACTCCGTATGGTGGGAGTAACCCATACTACAAGTACCACCAGAGTGAAACCGTCTGTCATCACGTCTCTTCAGAATACTGCCCTCTCTCACCAATCGCGACTCTAAGAACCTTTCCTAACCCTTCCCTTCGCCGTCTTCGCCTACTTCCTAAGATAGAACTCCAAATGCCAAACAAACATCTCAGAGAACTGTCCAAACAACTCTCTGCAGACACGGCGGTCCCAGTCGTCCACTGGCACACGCTCCTCCCCGCCGTCCTCGTCCTAACCTAAGACGACGGGAGGCTTGAACAGGTCCCTAAGCTCAAAATCCGCGCATTCGACTTGACGCTGTCCGGCTCCCAGTCACCATCCAATGGCATCCATCGACACCGTTGGAGAATAATCATGACCGCGACTCACCTTCCCCATCACTATCCGCGCTATAGTAGGGATGTTCCGCGGGAGGCTCCGAGGGTATCCGCTAGTACGTCGAAGAAACCGCCGATGCCAACGAGGGAACGTTAGTGAGCCGGTAGGGGTGAGGGGGAAGGAGATCAGCGCGCCGACCTTGAATAAAGGTGCGTCCTGCCATGCTTCATTCAGACTGTACTTGATTGCTGGTTGACGCAGAACATCAGTCCTATCAAGAACCACGCACTTAGGAAGCCGATCCTCGTTAAGCCTCAGCATACGTCTACGCCGCCGCCTGTGCAAGGGAACCCACTATAGTGAAGTCCCCCGCCGCGTATCTCTGAACACAGGGCAAGTCTAGTCTAATACCCGCAATGTTGAACAATGAATATTGAACTCTCGTCCCCAGAATTCACCCTATCCTCCCAGACAACCTCGCCTCGGACATCCTCCAATTCTCTGAGAATCGCGGTTCGCGAGGCAGTACTTCTTGACGCACCGAACCGGGTTCGTGTTCGAGCGCAAGGTGCTCGTGTTCGTGGCAGAAAGACGCACCTCCTGCAGTGCAATAACAAGCTCTTGCAGAAGGAAGCTATCAAGGTCTTCCGGTCCATTCAGCGCATCATGGGCGACCGCGCGGGACCGCCGCCCTCGGGTCCGTCCCTGCATAATGGGTCGATGGCGATTTTGCATTCGACGACGAACTCGGTGTTGCTGGAGGAGGAGAGGTGGCTGTTGGGTGTTGGATTGGTGTATGGGGAGCTGAGAAGCAGTTAACGGGGAACCCGAGCGCGTGTGTTTTCCATCACTACAAACTCTTTCCATTATAATGGATACTTGTTAACAGGGAGAGCGTCTTCAAAGGGTGGCAGCTTCTTTGCGTACTGCTCGTCACGTTCCCGCCGTCGAAGAACTTTGAGGGCTCGCTGCAATCGTACATTCAGCAGGCGACGAGTCAGCAGGAGGGAAGCGTGGACGTCATGGCAAAGTATTGTCTACGACGGTTGGACAATATAGGGAGGAAAGGGCCGCGGGGTAAGGCTCCTACGCTTGCTGAGATTGAAACGGCATCGGTACATGGTATCCCATTCATCACAGTTTGTTGTGGTGCTCATTGGACTCGTCGCCCTCAGGATGCCAGCATTCCACCCCCCATCTTTGGCGAGCTACTCGACGTGATCTACCGCCAACAGCGCAACCACCCGCACCAAAAAGTGCCGATCATCCTTCCTTTCCTCGCAGACGATACCCTCGCCCTCGGAGGCACAAAGTCCGAAGGCATCTTCCGCCGTCTGCGAGCTCAACTTCGACAAGGGGTACTATACCCTCGACGGATTCGACGACCCGACGATCCTCGCGTCGTGCCTGAAGCTCTGGCTGCGGGAGCTCTGCGACCCGTTGGTCCCCGAGGAGCTCTACAACGACTGCATCGAACATGCGCAGGAGCCGGAGACGTGCGTGCAGATCGTGCAGCGGCTGCCGACGATCAACCAGCGCGTGGTCGTGTTTGTGGTGAGCTTCCTGCAGCTGTTCTTGGAGGAGCAGGTGATGAGCATGACGAAGATGACGAGTGCGAATCTCGCGTTGGTCATGGCGCTGAATTTGCTGCGGTGCAACTCGGACTCCATTGCGGTCGTGTTCACGAATGCTGCGTGAGTGGAAGATGCTCTTTTTCTTTCTTGTGATTTATGAGAGGGCTCATTGGTGTTGTTCGTTTTGTAGGTACGAGCAGACGTTCGTACATAACTTGCTGCTGCACCTCAAGTGCTCTGAGGTCGACCCGGACTACGTGCCCACCCACGGCCACGGCGCGGTTCCGCCCCCGGATTCCTCTCAACTTCGGAAATCAAAATCAAGACAGCGGGCGAACTACTGATCATCTTCCATCGCCATCCCTCTCTCTCTCCCCTCGGACGCATTTCTCGCCATCCTCACATCTCCCTCATTTCTGGCCTTCTCCCTTCTACGTTTCATTTCATCTTACACATTGTTCCCATCTGTGCCATATAGACCTCCGGATCCACACTCACACTCACATTATTGCGATCACCAGTCATCAGGGAAACCGCGAAGTGCTAACAAAGCTTAATCAAGTCTTACTTAGAGTAATTTTGTCTAATTTCTCATTAGATGCATTAGATCACCGAGCGTACCCATTCTAATGCGAGTCTTGAGAAGACGGAACAAGATACATTAGAACCTTAGTTATTAGGGCGAACAGACAGATTAGCGTTGGAGATGAACGACTACATTAGCTCAAATGAATTGTTTAGACTCGAAAAGTCCCTGAGCGAAACTGAGACAATCAAAGGCGAGAATTAAAAGGCTATACGAGACGAAGAAAACTGGAGAGAGTTGATGAAAATGGCCGTCTAGTTTAAATCGATCTTGCGAATCTTCACAGCAAGGTTCGAGGTACTAGAGGGGGCTCTGCGATTGCGAGAAGCGGCAGCGGCCCCACTGGAAGGTGAAACATCAGCAACGAACAAGAACGAACAATATGATGACAATACTTACTATGTCTCTCGCCAGATCTTGGCAAGCAACGGATCGAACATATCACATGTCTCCGGTTGATTCTTGATGCTGTCGAGGGTGTCGAGATGGTCGATGTATGCAGCCCGAAACCTGTCGGCGCTGAATGCGACCCCTTTCTCTTTACCTTCAGAACCAGAGGACCCAACGCCGAATTTCCCAATTTCGTAATCCATCAACGCAGCATGAATCTTGGGTAAGATCACGTCAATTACAGCTGTTTAGGAAACTATAGGCCAACCTGAAAAAACACACACAGCAAAAGTGAGCTAAATGTCAACTCCGCTGACGTGCCGGAGTGATCCTCACTTCGTTGGACGCTTGTGACTGTGATCACGCCAACGTCGTGGAGACCGAGCCAGCGATGACAACTCTCTGAGGAGTCGTTGAGGGGTCGAGGGGATTGTCCTGATTGCACCCTGCCTTTTTCTCGCCAGCTCAACCCTTATTGCGCAAGGATGGAGACCTTCAGGTCCAGTGACAATCGTAAGTGACAGTCACTGTGGGGTGTAGTGACCAGATCGCGGGTGGCGATGGGACTATAATTCACCTCCGACTGTGTGTTCGTTTTTTGCGCTGGCCTATAGTTTCCTAAACAGCTGTAAGCATTGAAAGCACACGGCCAATATGGGAACGTACCGCTGTCGCAGCGAGTGCAAGGAGTGGGACTGGGATCTTGAGATCTTCGTCAGGCGACTCCGAACGAAGATCATCCTCCAGCGCCGGTAGCAGCGCCTTGTGACCGACTGCAATCTCTCTCGCGTTTCGCAAGAGCTGTAGTAGAAACGGGCGGAGATATGGCTTATCCATATTTGCTGTAAAGGTTTGCTTTTGGTGTGTTACTAATTAGTGAAGACATTGGACGGGTGATCACATACCGAGGCACCAGCCTGAGAGTCCATCTCGGCGAAGACGTACAGGTACCCTGCCTCGTCGCGTGTAAGCAACTCCTCCACTTGTTCGCAACAAGTCTTCGGGTCCGCTATATTCAGATGATAGGCTGCAACAACACCTTTCACAGCGTCCGCTTTGAGCATTCCACGTGCTACGGTCCATCGCTGGTGAGGCTTTGTGAAGAAATCAGATGGATCAGTACTACGCTGTATTCGCACGCACTTGTTTAAGGTAAACTACTCACCACATATATCAACTTCTTCAGGTAGTCATTATCACCGCACACGCGGTCATAGACATTGTTGTACCTCAGTTGCTTTGCCGCTTTCCGGATGGCGTCAGCTAGGGGTGCGCTTCGAGTCAGTACATCTGCAAAAGGGTCATGTTTTATTGACCAAAAATAGTAAAACTGCTTCGCGAGCTCAAGAACATGTTGCAGCCTTGGCGGCTGCACTGTCTCCGAGATCTTCTTATGTCCGACAATCTCAATGTCATTCTTAGGGCCAGTGGTCAAGCCTGACTCGGAGGCTAACCTGATTCGTGGTACGATGATCATCATGGCACCATCGGAGATATCTTCATCGTCCATGTTGATGTCTTGGTTATCTTCGAACGATGCCTCACTGTCTTCGTCGTCGTCGACAAACCCAGCACTTTCGTTGATAGTGCCAGCCTGAGGTAGAGCAGGACCATCGTTTCCTGCGTTGAGCGTGGTCCCGTGAGCGGCGGCGGTTGTGGCGCGAGCCTGAGGTAAGGCTTTGAGGATAGCAAAAAGGGTGGCCTCGTCAAGGGGGGGTAAACCAGGGATGCTCAACGGAGAGGCTTTGAGAGGTGCAACAGGAGTTGAACGAGCTTTCTTCGCGCTGGGAAAAAGGTTAGTCATGGTTGATTATTAAGCGTCTTCTCACAGTTAACACTCACGTTGAACTTGAACTCGAACCAGTCGATTTTCGCTTGCCAGAACCCTTTGGTGGGGCAGCAGCAGCGTCATCGTCGACCTGAAGGAATGGATCAGAAGTACCAGCAGCACTGCGTGTACCAGCAGTTGCTGTTACCGAGGCCTTCGGGGTACTGACAACCTGAGAGGTGAGTACAACGCTCGCCACATCGTCTCGTTTAGCTTTCTTCTGATTGACGGTAGTACGAGACCCATTTGCTTTCTTGGAGGCACGAGGGGTAGGGAGGGGATTGTGGCTTTCGGCACCCGCCACCTGCTGCACAATAGATAGGTGAGTGAAAGGCAAAAAAGAGGAACAATGAAAGCTAATTATCACCGGTGCCAGCCCCTCTAGACGAGCCAGACGGAGAATAGAACCATTACGCTTGCCTTCCTCCTTCTTTTTGGCGGCATCGGCAGCGATCTTGTCCGCTGCAATCTGCTGGGGGGTTCGTCGAACAGAGGTCGACTTGAGAACATTGCCGGGGTGGGTGTTCGCGTTTTTTGCACGCGTCTGAACTCGATTGGCTGATGTAGACATTTCAGTTATGCCGGTTTTTCGAAGGAGCGGTATGATAAAGTGAAGTGACGATGTAAAAAGAGTGGAAGACGTGATGAATTGACGAGGTAGGGATTTGTGGGTTTTTTTATTGCGAATATTGCTGACCGTATGTCTTTTGATTCAGAACTTACTCGCGGTGCGCGGTGGCGGAAAACTATACAGTTGATGCTCTGGTGGCTTGCGTTGGCTGACAAAGACGAATTGGATATTCATCGGCCTGGCAGGCTCGCGCGTGGTCCGCTCCCATATTCCCCTGAGATATTGGACTTAGGAATATTCAGATCACTCCCTTCAATCTCCAGCCCCCCACCATTATGCCTCTCTCCGTTCCAAGCCCTGAAGATCCTATTCTTCGCCCGAACAATGTTCCTCGCTCTGCATGGGCCAAGGCCAAGAAATCACGCAAAGTCCCACTCCTATGCCTGTTTCCTGGATGTAATCGCAGCTTCGCCAACAAGTCGGGTCGGACACAGCACTTCAACTCCGCGCATTTCAACCAACCTCAGCGTCCCTCCAGTGACGCCGATGGCAACTTGTATTCAGTTGCACCACAACCATCTGATGTACCTGGACCAGATTCCGACACCGAGATGTCCCCCGAGGATCTGCAAGACCCCATTCGCGGCTCGGGAGCACCATTCGACGAGGAATCTGGCGACAACGACATTGGATCACTGGACCACAACGATTCACGGTGTTACCACCATACAGACGTCGGGAACCGTGGGAAAGAGGGACTGAAAGGACCACTGCGGCGAGAGACACACGTATACCAGAATGGTGAGTACATTGACCTCTGCCGCTTTATATGTCTTGCTCACAGTGACCATTCTCAAATAAGGCTGCATCACCGATACCACTGGCGAACCCATACCTCCCGACTCACCCCCTCCTCTGCACACGTCGCGAACAACTGCCGACTGGTCACCATTTGATAGTCGTCTGCAGTTTGAGATGGCAGAGTTTCTCTACAAGCGAACTCAGATGTCGCAATCCAACATTGATTGGCTTATGGATGCCTTCGCCGCCTTTGGTTATTCCGCCGATCTACCCCCTCCCTTCGATAACCACCGACACATGCATTCCACAATCAACGCTATCCCACTTGGTGATGCCCCTTGGCATTCGTTCACTGCAACGTATACTGGTGTCAAACCCAATCACAATGTACCCGAATGGATGAACGCCGAGTATGAGGTATGGTGCCGCAACCCTTGCACGATCATCCGGAACATGCTCGCGAACCCGGCATTCAAAGACAACTTCGACGCTGCTCCTTTCCGCGAGTATGACTCAGATAATGTTCGCCAGTACTCAAATCTCATGTCTGGCAACTGGGCATGGCGTCAAGCAGTAAGTCACTTTATTAAAAATCAGTGCGAACTTGTGCTCAGTGACCTGTATACTTACAGGATCTCATCGCGAAAGAAAGCACAAACAACCACGGTGCCATGTTCGCTCCAATCATTCTTGGGAGCAACAAGACAACAGTTTCGGTTGCGACGGGTCAAAATGAGTATTACCCCCTCTATATTTCACTCGGCAACATCACCAACAACATGCGACGTGCTCATCGTGATGCTGTCGCACTGTTAGGTTTCCTCGCTATTCCTAAAAGTGATTATCTTTGGCACAGACTACCGTCATTGTACTTACTGCATCCGAGTCTAGGTGACCGTAAAGACTTAAAGGATACCGATTTTCGCAAGTTCCGCCGACAACTATTCCATTCAAGTATTTCTACCATTCTTCAACCACTCCGAGCGGGTATGAGCAAACCCGAAGTTGCGCGATGTCCTGATGGGCATTTTCGCCGTGTCATATATGGGTTGGGACCGTATATCGCCGACTATCCCGAGCAGGTTCTGGCTGCGTGTGTTGTTCAAGGGTGGTGCCCTCTATGTCCTCAGCAACGTACACTTTTGGATCAACCAGTCAATGGATCTCGACGCTCACGCGAGCACACTGGGGTTCTCCTTGGTGTCTTTGATTCGAAGGTTCTATGGAGAGAATATGGTGTCGTCAGCGATGTAGTTGTGAGTACAGCCCTTGCGGAAGATGCTTCTTTGCTGACTGTGACCTGCCTTAGCCATTTACTAATGATTTTCCTCGTGCCGACATACACGAGCTCCTGTCGGGAGACCTTCTTCACCAAGTCATTAAAGGAGCGTTTAAGGATCACCTCGTTACCTGGGTTGGTCAATACCTTCATATCGAGCATGGGGAGGCACGAGCGAAAGAGATTTTGGATGAAATAGATAGACGGTAAGCAAGTCAAGTTGATCTACTATTAGCTGTGCATATAATTGATACGTATATCATAGAATCGCTGCAGCGCCGGAGTTCCCTGGGCTTCGTCGATTCCACCAAGGACGAGACTTCAAGCAATGGACTGGCGATGATTCGAAGGCATTAATGAAGGTTAGTTAGGATCCATTACTCAGACAATAAAATCATACTTACTGTCGCTCTTTGTTTTAGGTCTACATCCCAGCAATCAAGGGCTTGGTCCCTGACGAGATGGTGAAGGCCTTCAGCTCATTCATGGAGGTCTGCTATCTTGCTCGGCGATCTGTCTTAACAGATACGTCTCTGAAACAGATTGAGAACGCCATTGCTGCTTTCCATCGCCACCGGAAGGTCTTCATCAACGTCGGCGTACGACCAGATGGGTTTTCAAGTCTTGCCCGGCAGCACTCACTCGACCACTACCCAGAGCATATTCGAGCGTTTGGAGCACTAAACGGCCTTTGCTCATCTATCACCGAGAGCAAGCACATCAAGGCAGTCAAGGAGCCATGGCGTCGATCGAACCGTTTTGAAGCTCTCGGCCAGATGCTCCTAACGAACCAACGTCTCGACAAGCTTGCAGCGATCAAGGCGGACTTTGATGCGCGCGGAATGCTCGTTGGCTCCCTTCTGTATTCTGTCATCACCGAATTTGAGCTTGCCGTGCAACATGTCGCTGCTGCCGCCGCCGAATCCGCCGCCACATCAGCCGCTGCTGCTGCAACCGCCGCTGCTGTCGCTGTTATGACCGCTGCCAACCTAGACCCTGCCCTTATCGCGTCGGTCACTGCTGCTGCGTCCGCTGCCGCCGCCGCTATTACGCCAACAGTCCAACATCCCTCTACTCAGTTGGGCGGTCTGCCTACTACCGCCCAAACATCTGCTTCTACGGCCCCAGAGGATGAAGGAGAGGAAGAGGATGGGCCAGTGTCGCTGTCGTCTGTGGCAATGGCAAGACGAGCTGGTGAGTACCTTCGGTTCTTGTTATTGCATGCACCGGCTGACTAGTAGAACTTTGATTCAGCAAAGGGGTATCCGAAGAGACTCCGTCAATTAGCTAACGCTATCAATCGGCCAGAGCTGCCGTGCATGGTTTCCCGTTTCCTTTATGCCCAAGACCACCCAGATACACCATTGGACAACGACGCCGCCCTACCATCCGAATATCTTGTGGATCCCCGCGTTTTCGTCCACACATCGGCGACCTCAACGTACTATGCACCAAGCGATCTTTCTGGCATCAATGGGATGCGACGCGAGCGCATCCGCTTGACTTGTTCATGGCGAAACGGCCCTGCCCGGCACGACTGTGTTGTGGTAGAGACAAATCCAGATGCCGAAGGGATGGAGGGGCTTTCTGTGGGGCGTGTCAGGCTGCTGTTCTCGTTCATCCATCGTGGTAAGAGACACCCATGTGTCCTTATTGACTGGTATGAGAAATCCGACTCCAAGCCCGACGAGGTAACCGGGATGTGGGTTGTCAGCCCAGAGTACTATAGTGATGGCTCACGCGTGTCTGACGTGATGCACTTGGACACCATTCTCCGTAACATACATTTACTCCCTGTTCATGACTCGACACCTATTCCTCGAGATACCCATTTCTCTCAGGTCCTAGACACGTTTGACAAGTATTTTGTAAATAAGTACGCAGACCATCACGCACACGAAATCCTTTTTTAGCTTTGCTATCATGTGTATTAGTAAATGGTCACATTTATTTGAATCCTACTCAGAGTTGTACTACTTCACTGGCAGGGGCTTTGGAGCTTGCGAAGCTTATGGGCTTTTGCCGGACCTGGGCAAGTACCACAAGGACCATCAAGTCGTGAAAGCACTGGAAGTCAGGCACAGTCGGCGAAAGCTCGCATAAGCCGCAAAAAGCAAAATGTCGTTTTCCATTCATGCAATCTTGGAAAACACGCACCGGATACGCTGAGAAAATTTGCCCGGACTTGAGAGCAATCATTAAGATCGCCCACAGGTATAACTTGAGACCGGAAGGAATTACTAATCACAAAAATCGGGCAGAAATTTGATGTGCTTATAATCGGTCGTGAGTGCGCGAAACCGGGTTATAAGGTATCATGAGGATTAAGAAACTTATAATGCTTCGGTCCACTTATGATATGATCATGAAAAGTTATAAGCGGTATATGAGATGGTCATAATATGGTTGCAACCTCATGTAATCCTACAAGGGAATCGGCGATGACTCTTGGCATTGCGGCAACGCCGCTCGTCGGCGTCGTCGCTTGGCTGAATATTCGCTGCCGAATGGATCCAGGACATCATGAAACAAGGATGCAAAGAATGTATTGAGAATACATATACGGTGCGACATGGCGGGGTAACTGATTATACTACAGGATTCTTGGTACTCTACAATGCAACCGCGCAGTACTACCCCAACGTCAACGCCTCCCAACAACGCCTGAGTTGCCCGACGTGCACACATCTATCCTGGACTCGGGCCCGTTGGCGACAAGAGACAGACACCTAAAAGATGGAGTGTGAGTGGGAATTGCTCAAGAAGGGATATACCACACGTACAAAGTTTTCTCTATGCGATCGCGTCGCCACACCGGGCGCACGGCGTCGAGGGTGGTGGTGGAATCTGATAATGAGAAAATCAATAGTAGGAAGACGAATGAGAAGGGGAACATACCGCTTACTAGTACTCTGGGAAGGCCGAAGAGCCCTATCGAAACGAAAGTAATCCGAGAATCTATAATTATCTGCTGTTCACAGTCATACGCGGGTTCAACGTTGAGGTGCATACCTTCGGCGAGTGACCGCAGGGTGGGGGCGTCAAATAGATGTTTTGGACGGAACCTGAGGTCCTCCGAGCAAATACTTGTTCAGAGGACTTCAAATGCTAGCCAAAAATCAGAGAAACTTTAGCACATGGGAGGGAAGAATTAGATAGAGGGACACAGTGAGGGGAGGGGGGAGGGGAGAAAGGAGAGTGGCCCGGCCTTAGACGAAAGGAAGTGGGAACTTATATCTTCTCGCTGCGTACTTGCCCTGAAAAATTTACTTTCATTGATGCGAGGGTCGAAGCGACAGTAAGCATTTTCTGGGCCGGAGTCGAAAATCGTTGTGAGAGGTTTTAATCGTCCAGAGGATTATAATCGCCACACAAGCGTTCTCCCTGCTTGTGAGCGTCTCACAACCACTCGGGAGCTTCCGGGGTTCGCCATCCCATGTAATCTGTGGGAGGTTTTTGTGATGTAGAATATCCAAAGAGGTACTGAGAGCCTGGCCGATATGGTACCACAAGCAAGCGAAACCCCAAATTCGCGCAATGAACCATTACGCAGACAGCAAATGCCTACGAGAAAAACATAAGATGCGAACAGCAGGGGAGGCAGAAAACTTAGCAAGAGGACTCACTGGAAGAGATCACCGAAACTCTGATGAGTGCGAATGCGAAATATGCATGGAAATGGAAGCCAAATACCATTGCGAGAGACCGCACTCGTGCATGACGAGAGCAAAGAAACTGCTCGATACACTCCCAGGGAAATGGGACCCTAGACTAGCAGTGAGCAATCCTGACGAGGGAAACGAGGATGAACAAGAGGATGAAAGGCAGATACCGCAGTTCAAACCCAACATAATCACCGCCACGCAACTCACCGACGTTTTCCGGATATTCACCCAAGGAAGAGTTTTCAACAGTCTAGGAGAAATTCCTAAACAAAGGCAAAACGAAGCAGGGAGGATCACGATAGCAACAGACGGCTCATGCGCAGATAATGGCGATGACGACGCCAGAGCTGGTGCGGGAGGCTACATTTCTGTAAACGACCCAAGGAACTTTGCTATTAAAATACCTGACTCGCTGGAACAATCAAACCAGACGGGGGAACTGATCGCTATCATGAAAGCGGCTGAAATAATTGATCAAAACCGGGAGCTGCTAATCGAAACAGACTCAAAATACGCAATGAACGAGGCAATTAAAAACTTGGAGAAACACGAAGACCAGGGGTATATTGGTGTTGCAAACCGAGAAATAATTAAGAAGACAATCTCCGTACTACGACAGAGGAAAGCGAGGGTACTCATAAAATGGGACAAAGGACATCAAGGTCACGAGCGAAACGAAGGTGCTGATGAGCTAGCCGCAGTGGGAGCAGCAAAAGACCGCGACGACGAGGTTGACATAGAAGTCCCGGATAAACTGAAAATAACGGGAGCAAAACTGTCAGCAATGACCCAAAAACTCGCATATAGAGCAATACGAGAAATCAAAGAGAAGAAAACACAACCTCGGCAGAGCACGGAAAGGAATATTCAAAGAGCCAAGGACGACTCGAGAGACCTACTCGGCCGTATACCCACTGAAGAGAAACTCTGGGTGGCGATAAGACACAAAGACTTCTCAAAGGAAGCACGGTACTTCCTCTGGATGACAATGCACGATGCATATATGGTCGGAGCGAAGTGGCTGCGAGAAAACTTCTCCGCAGAGCTACGAGAACGAAGTCAGTGTAAAGACTGCGGAGTTCAAGACACAATGGTGCACATACTTACGCAATGCGAATCCCCAGGACAAGAAGAAATATGGAGCTTGACAAGGGAACTGTGGGCCAAAACCGGAAAGGAATGGCCACACCCCTCCTTTGGTGTAATCCTAGCTTGTGGGACAGCGGTCTTCACGAACGAAACCACAGAAAGACCGGACGCTGGGAGAGGACGATTATACCGAATACTGATGTCGGAAGCAGCAAAGCTTATCTGGAACCTGAGGAACGAACGTGTCATTCAGAAAGATGGACGGAGTTTCTCCCAACAGGAAGTGTACAATAGATGGAAGAGGTCGATCATCAACCGACTGCAATTGGACTGTAGATCGTCGAACTCACAAAGATACGGCAAGAAAGCTATTAGCGTCAAGAGTGTCAAAAACACATGGTCCAAAGTGATTGAAAAATACGATGACCTTCCAACGGACTGGGTCCAGAAGGGCGGGGTTTTAGTGGGTATAGAACCATCTAAGCAGCGGTGGAGGAGAAGAGCGGAAGGAGGACTCCGAGGAGAGGGAGGAGAGGAGGAAGAGGAAGGTTAGGAACGCTGCAGCTGACTCGCGAGAGTCTGGCTTGAGTCCCACACTAAGTGCGTAAGGCATTTCCCCGAGGTTCAGAACAACTCGCCGAGGGCAACCTTGGCTTATAGCGGGTCGCAAGCGCGTGAACGACTCTGTCGATCCGCGCCGCGACAGTGTCTCTCTAGGAGATACAACGCCCCACCAAAAAAAAAAACAAAAAAAACAAAAAAGAAACAGTGAGTCCAAGTCTTCACTGGCACTGTGAGGTCTGTACTTGACCGACCTTAGTCTCAACCTGAGCGCTAGCCCAGTGAAAAGTCGCTCTGGGCGCGTCGGATCGGAATGGGAGGACCCCGCCTTATCCCTGTGGTACCCCGATCCCTATATGCCCGAAAAGTGGTGCCTCAGAGGGCCGATGTCCCAGTCCTGGTGCCCAAAAGTTGGCCTGAGCTTGGGTCTGGGATGGGTGCCAGCGGAGATTTGGCGAACTTGGCGCCAACAATCTGAAAAAGTTGGATTATAGAGGTTTGTGTTGGAGTTTGCTGTGTTCCCCAAATATTGGGCAGTACTTTACTTTGCTCGAGCGTCCGTGGTGATCGAGCTTTCCTTGTTTCCATTATGTGGTGAAATGAATCACCTCGTTCTTACAGTTTACCCACGTGACTGATTTTGAGATAGCCAGCAAATGTATGTCACCTTGTTCGCGAGCCTGAGCCGCTTTCTTTCTTTCTCTCATCCAAGTCTGTTTGTCTCCTATATAGTCATGGCTTCCCATCTCAAGTCTCCCAACGAGCAGGTCATGTGCTACTGCCCTGACTGTGGTGGGTCTCAAAATCTACAGCAAATCGACACAAGAAGAAACACCAGAATCATACAGACAAAACCACAGGAACCACGACTGCGGCGAGCACTATGATCCCGGGGGTGTTTGTCTTGCCAGCACGGTATACGCAGGCAGCGGGTAGTGCCAGCAGCTTTGCGAGTTCCAGTACTAGTGCACCTCGGGATACTCGTGCCTCCCCATACCCACCACCGGCACTGATGAGAACGAGGCGGAGCAACCAGTCTGGGAATGGGGATCCGGTATGTTCAGCACATTTTACAATATATTTTGAGTCCTAACGGATTATCGGTTGCATAGAACAGCGACCCCGATGTCTTCGTGACCAATTCTCAGGCTGTCGATGTCCCAATGGCGATCGAAACACCAGTCAATTCTCGTATCCCACCCGTTCCCGCCACGTTCCCAATCACCCACCCCAGTTCTGTTGAAGAAAGAGCAAACGGAGGTGGGGTCTGTCAGCAACCCCCGTGGCATTCAGAATGGCTACAACGACAACAAGAGAATGTTGTTCATTGAAGATATCGATGGAATTATCATTGACGGCGACGAAGCAAAGGATATCCGGAGATCGACACGTAGCATCCTCAACAAAGCAGCCTTGCGTATGGCAATGCCGTCCAAGTGGAGTCTTGCCTCTGCGGCTTTTATCAACTACGTGTACGGTGAGTTACGAGCTCGTTATTCATACTTACGTCTGTAGTGCCATCTCCAATAGGACTGAGTGCACAATCCGCCCCATCATTAGTACTTATGTCTTGCTGCTACATCAATTCTATCTGCGCTGAGCGTCACACAATAGGTGATAGGAAACCCATTGGTACGGTGTCTTCAATTCGTTCTAGCAGTCGTTTGATATCGACTAATTACTCTCTTCTTGTTCCCGCAGCACTCTTTCCCAATCTCGTGGCCTCACTTGTGCAACCTCGGTCTTCACGCGTTCTCATGCGTTTCTGAAGTCGTTCTCCATTCCTCCCGCTGATACATTGTTGCAATAGCTGCTGTTGCAACTATTTCGGGCTCCTCAAGTCCCTCCAGCACCAGTACCCCCTCGGATCCCTCTGCTCAACCTAGTGCTCTCAACCCATTGGTACTTGCACCCGTCCCGGCACTTCCTTCCTCATCCACTAGCTCGGATTCTATCCCATCTGCAGATCCCGAGCCTTCGAGTACAAGGGGAAAGCGCACGGCACCGTCGGCCTTGGATGGAGGGGTACCGTCGAAAAAGAAGAAGGGTGGGAAACGGATAAGTCAGAAGTGAGTTCTTTTTCATCATTGTGATAATATTCGAATAACGAACCTTTGCATCGTAGAGAGCGGTGCAAGCAAGACTGGCGCGAAGAAAACCCTGGCAAGAGGGTGAAAGAGTTCGACGCGTTCTACGCGGGTCTTAGTAACCAAGACAAGAAGGTGAGAATATGGCGGGCTACGTGCCGAATGTGTTCGGAGGCTGATAATGTCTTCACAGGTGTGGGTGGAGAGGCTGGCTGCGAAGGAGACGGTAAGCAGCATCATATTGAGTATGGAGATGTGCTTGCTAAGATGTTGATACGACTCAGAAGGGTGCGTCGTGATACGGGATTGCAAGACATAGGAGAACGAGGAGGTTGGTAACAAGGTTTTTGGCAATCGGACCGTTTCGGGACTGCTTCGGGTGGTTGAGGACGGGCGAACGCATAGATAATAATATGTTTGATAATTTACAATCTACTTTAATCGGTTTAATCGCTATCCAATCGAATGGATCCCCTCGACTG
>JAEVFJ010000090.1:0-14262 GCA_021029105.1 Cristinia sonorae
CACAATCCAGTCTACCAAGCTGTGTATTTCAGTTATAATAATGTTAAAAGTCTGTCTTGCTTAACATGATTCAGATAGCAATCTTTATATGTTAACAGTGTCAATTATTTACAAGCTGTGTTTACTGACCAAGCTAACTTGAACTCCCTGTGCTCAATCACAATGATTATATTTGAAAGTCATAACTTCAAATCTACACAGACAAACAGCACAAACCTATTTAAGTTGGTTCACTCAAAGTCCAAAGCAGCTAAATAAATGTATTTAGAAAGAAAGCTAGTCAAAAACAGAACATTAAAGCAATGACTAAGATGAAAATATAATGACCAGAAGATAAATAGCAAGGCTGCTGTATAAATAAGTATGCTCATATGAGAGTCCAAAGATGAGGGCAGAGGAATAATGTAAAAAAACTAACAATGAACATGCTGATTAAAGGATGAAATAGAAGGAGAAGAGAGAGGGAGAAGGGGGATGTGTACTATGCAGAATCTGTGTCAACGGGGGGGATGCAACGAAGGAGCCACAAGACATCAGAGATAACCTCGAGGATATCGGGGTCTCGAGAGTCGGACTTAGGTAGAACTGAGAGCCATGAAGCGACAGCGAACACAACGAGAAAGAAGCCGTTGGGGCCGGCATACTGAACTGGAGCCCAGGAGTCGTCGTCAATGTCCGTAGAGATATATCGCAACGGCCAGGTATTGCCACGCCACATAGGTTGCATCCCAAGGTACCAGATCCGCCAGCAACTGATGAACGTCGGGAGGGTTGTTTCCGGTCGTGTGATTAATGGCTTGCTGAAGTTGCGCCGTTTGATCCTGATCCACTGTCCGATTTCAGCTGGGCGGCCTGTCGTCGTGATTCGATTATTCTATCGTGAAGTATCAGCTTCATGTACGAAAGATAATCTTTGGAATTACTGACCGATTGCAAACCCATTCGACGCTCGAATGCCTCCCACGCACCGACAAGCTTGACGTACTCCGGCCAGTCCGAAACACCTAGAAGAAAGGCCTTCGATTTCATGAACCAGTCGGGGAGGTCGACGATGTTGTTGGTCGGGACTGATTGCGTCAGCGAGGGCGTCATGAGGCGTGATGTGGGGTCAAGGCGTGTTGGTGCACGGAAGACTGTTGTTGGTTGTGTGCGAGGTCCCGTTGGGACATTACGTTTGGGCCGTGGAGGTGGTGAGGGGCTCGGTGGTTCGCGGCGGTACTGAGATGGTGGCGGCGGCGGGAATCTCAAGGGACTTGATACCAGTTCCACAGCACGCTGCTTGCCTTTGTCCACGAGGTCTTGGCCAGTGGATGATGGCAATGGAGTGCCCCTTGCACGTCCCTTTCCTTTGTCGAGGGGAAGTCGAGGACGGGTTGGTGGTGGCATCTCTGCATCGGGTTGGCTGCTATCGCGACTGTGAGACTGCGACATATTCACATGTCTGAATACATGAATGATTAGTACGTTGCAATGTTCAGAGGGAAAAATATAACTTACCGAGTCCTTCGTTGGCTGATGACTACACCTGCGAACACAAGTCCTCTCGATTTCTTGTGCTTTGACACCGGACGTGCGGGAGATTCCAGATCGTCGTTGTCGTCAAACAAGTTGATCGGCGAAGGCGAGGGCCGCACCTTCTTGCGTGGCACAGAATCATTCTCCTCAGGAATGGATGGGAGAGCGGGTGAGCGTGGACGCTTTGACCTTATTGGGCCAGCAGTGGGCGCAGACACGGTGCGCTTTCCTGGGGGACCCGCGTTTGCAATGGCGGTGGAGGTGGTGAGCGCGGACGTAGCGCGTGTCCCCGGAGGACCCGTCTTTGCGATGGCGGTGGAGGTGGTGGGCGCGGACGTAGCGCGTGTCCCCGGAGGACCCGTCTTTGCGATGGTGGTGGAGGTGGTGGGCGCGGACACAGTGCGCTTTCCCGGAGGACCCGTCTTTGCGATGGCGGTGGAGGTGGTGGGCGCGGACGTAGCGCGTGTCCCCGGAGGACCCGTCTTTGCGATGGTGGTGGAGGTGGTGGGCGCGGACACAGTGCGCTTTCCCGGAGGACCCGTCTTTGTGATGGCGGTGGAGGTGGTGGGCGCGGACGTAGCGCGTGTTCCCGGAGGACCCGTCTTTGTTATAGATGTGAAAGCTGATGGGCCAGCCCTCGGGACATCCACTCGAACACGTTTTGCCGGAGGGTGCTGCGACGGAGTTGCAGGACGCTTCTTGCGTACATGATCTGCGTCATTGGGGCCCTCGATATCGCTTTCGCCTAAGTCTGCATCCTCTTCGTCTTCCTCGTCCTCGTCCTCTTCCTCCTCGTTTTCGCGTCGAAAGGGGCGCATATCATCTCCACGCTTGAAGGACCATTTCTGTATTTCTTCTCGCTCTTAGAACAAATGTTAGGCAATTTTGGTGGCGGGAGGGGAGGATGCAGACTTACTGAATGCGATACCTGCCCACTTTTTAAAGCTACCGTGCACGTCTTCGTCAAACCCTTGGTGGAATTCGTCCCAGGTCTGGTTGTGAATGGAAGTTCCATGGTGAAGACTGACGTGGCAGAACGGGCTCAGTGTGGGACAGTTTATGCGGTAGAAAGCAGCTTACGCAAATGTGGTTAACCCTGCCCTGACCGGGTCAATACCAGCAGCGAGGATGGAGATCTTGAACCCAGTCAGTTTTTCAACTTGCGAAGCAGCGAAGGTGAGTGTTGGAACTAGACGCTGAATGTTGCTGGCGCTGGAGTGAGCGATTGTGCCTTATCTAATCTGAATTTACTCACCTCAGACGTTTTTGCAGGTGTCGTACTCGCTGGGCATCCTCGTCCTCGCTGTTGTCGAGTATGTCGTCGACGTCAAGCTCACCGTCGATGACGCCTTGAACAACGCCTTTGATTTCTTCCGACTCCTTGGAGTAACGCGCCTTCGCCCACTGGTTCCGGTACGCAACAAGCGGAATGGCCTTCTTCCCCTTCCGCTGCTGCTTTGTTTCGTACCTCGCATAAGCAGCTTTGAGCTTTGGCAGAAGTTGATCTTCGTAAATCTTCATGTACGTTTGACCGTGTTGCTTCCTCCGTGTCCGTGTTGATATATTGAGAAGATTCCGATCATCTTGACCAGAGGTAGTATCTCGGTGGCGATTAACGTACCAGTTGTAGATTTGCTATAAGACAACACGGTGAACACAAAGTAAGTCTTACGCAACGGATATCTATGAGTCACTACTTACATCCTTTCGCCTGCGTCTTGTGATCTGGAGGAGTTTCTCATCGTCGCCCCCAGCCAAGACAATCTCCTTCTGGGTAGGTATGACGGTTGGAAATGCCGCGAAGTACTCTTCGTACACAGTAGACCAATGCCCGGGAGGTCGCTGACCAACAGGGAGCTGCATGTACGCATTGACAGCAGCACGCCGGGCTTCTAGATGGTCTCGCTCTTCCGTAGAAGTCCATTCAGCACGTCCCATGGCGAAAACGAGGACGTTGAATGTCGGAAACGAGGACGTGGATTGGTGGTGGTGGTCAGATGATACGACGTGAAGGGGAAGAGGCAACGCGAGGATCGCGTATTTCGTTTTGTTCCGTGAGCTTACATGATTCATTTATGTAGCTTGCGTAATTTCTCCCCCTTTCGTCCTTGCACCATCTCGCACCTCACACGAATTTTTTTTTATTTACAACCCTCGCCTCGTCTCCCACCCCCACTGGCCTGAAGTCCCAATGGACCACCCCCCCCGTACTCCACAGTCTGTATCAGCCCGCTGTGGGAGTGGAGCTCATGGTCATGCTCGACGTCCGCGAGGTGAGTATTTCGGTTTAACAACGCTTGAAATTACTGACCTTCACCAAGGAGCACCATCCCCTGACTCCACACTTTCTCTTCCGGACCTGGC
This sequence comes from Cristinia sonorae, assembly GCA_021029105.1. Classification (NCBI taxonomy): domain Eukaryota; kingdom Fungi; phylum Basidiomycota; class Agaricomycetes; order Agaricales; family Stephanosporaceae; genus Cristinia; species Cristinia sonorae. The sequence continues at coordinate 3,880 of JAEVFJ010000090.1, forward strand.
ATCCTTATCGCTAAGCAATCGTCCTTCCCAGCGACGCCCTGAACAGCCCGAAAGGTTTTTCCTCATCGACACCCCCACAGGTATCTCCCTTGTGCCTGTGGGCGACAACAACTTTGGCGGTCAAGCCGCCATGGTGACCCTTCACCCTGTCGACGAGGGAATTGGTTCTCGTCACAATCATCGTCCACCACCACGCAACTCCAATCTACGTGGCATTGCATCCCCATTGCGTTTGCCAGCCAGCCCACGTACCCCCAGAACACCTGCGCCCGCAACGACCGCTGGTCCACCGGCACGACCACCGTCCCCATTCCCTCTTGTCACGCGGAGTGGCACACGTAGTGCTCAGGTGCGAAAGCAGACGCGCTTCCCGAGCACGCCCCGCCCGCCTGTGGTCACCAACCTCCCACAGACTCAGCCAGCACCAGAGCTGGGAGTTAGGGTTCCGCCGACTCCTTCTCGTCTGCCGCCCGTCCCATTCTCGAGCGAACACGAGGACATTCTGGATGTATTCAGGGTGCTACCGCTGACACCTCCTCCAACCCAGCCTGTTCCATTGGCACATTCACCTGCGCCTCCGTCCGTCGACAACATCGACTTCCCTGGGGACGAGGTGTACGATGGCTTGGACGAAGACGCAGCCAGCGTTGCATGGAGTGTTACGTCCTTCGGCGTATTAGACGAGGTTACCACAGAGGACGAGCAATCCGATTACGACAACGCTGAAAATCTGCCTATACGTCGCCAGCGGCCAAACGAATTCATCGAGGATTCCAAGATAGGAATCCGCACATGGTATGTCGTGACGAAGGGCTATAAAATTGGTGTCTTCAGTGACTGGTATGTTATTCATTGCCTTCACTGTTTGTATGAGAGGCTCATGGTGCTCACTGTAGGATCGAAGCACACGTCCAGATTAACGGCTGCCCCGGGAGTTCTCACCACAAGAAGCGGACTTGGGCAGATGCCAGAGACAGCTATCTTGCTGCAAAAAACCGTGGCGATACCGAGATCATCGCACACTGAGTTTCGGTCTTGCCGGTCACTACCACTGCCATGGAATTACCGTCTACGCTGTAATTACCTTCTGTTCTGCCGTCGTTATGTGTTTTCTGTCTCAACCTAGCTACGAAGAATATACTTTCAATTTTCCCCCTCCAATCCGCCCCGCAATGACAACTCGATATGACATCAGCAGTACTCATTACAGCGCTCGTCACCGAAAACTTCAGCGGTTGTCTTTGCTGAACGTTCTACATGATTCATGGAGCAACAAATTCTTCCCTACGACCCGCACACCCGCAAACGTCGAAGGACAAGAGGTCCTTCTATCCACGCATCACATCCCAGTAACCCGCAAACGCCATCCTCTGTCATTTCATCGATCAACCTCACCACTACCTCAACCCGACGCCTCCGGAAGAAAACCGTCCACATCTCCCACTCCCAAGCAATACCCCTCGGCGACGACTTTTCTAGCGAGGTCGATGAAGACACCGAGGAAGGCAACGCATATGAGGACCAGAGCGAAGGATTCGAAGTGCAGGACCATCTGGAGGTAGCGGAATTTGAACACGAGGAGGAGGGCGAGGAGGGCGAGGAGTCAGAGGGTGAAGTGGACGGTGGGCTCTCTAGTACCAAGGGGAGATCGGAAACCAACAAGGTGTGTGGCATACACTTAGTATATGCTTCCTTTGTCACAATAATGTCCCTGTAGGATCGCCTTGGTCGTTGGATCCCCTTCCGTGATCAGTTCCTCGACGAGCTGATTCGCTGGGACGGGTATTGCGACGCCGTCAAGCAGACTGCATGCATCCATTGCAAACTCGCGGACGCCGAGTATCGATGCCGCGACTGTTATAGCACTGCTCTTTGGTGTGCGGGGTGCTTGGTTGCGAATCACGCTCATCTGCCATTCCACCGAGTTGAGGTATGTGTTATTCTATTTCTTGCTACTTACATAGAACTTACTACCCGGACGTCAGATCTCAAACGGATGTTATTTCAAGAAGACGTCGCTTCATACTCTCGGTCTTGTTGTCCAACTCGGGCATGGTGGTAGGACCTGCAAGCTCCCTGCGCCCCCCACGAAGCCCCTCAAAATCGTCCATACGTCTGGTGTCCACCTGGTTCAGATCAGCTACTGCTCGTGTAGTGACCATCGGGGCCAAACAGTCGATCGCTGGACTCAAATACTCCGTGCTGGGTGGTATCCGGCAACGGTCGAACGTCCTCAAACTGCGTTCACCTTTGAAGTGCTTGATCTATTCCTCGAGCTCAACTGGCAGGCCAAAACAAACCTTAACGACTTCTACAAGACTCTCGAACAACTCACTGACAAGACTGGTATCGAGTCTGAGCAGGTGAGTGCAAGTAATTCATTCATACGATATATATACCTGATGGGGGTGTGCAGCACCTTTACCGTCAGATGGGACTAGTTGTTCGTCAATGGCGCAACCTCCATGCACTCAAACGTGGCGGTCGGGGACATGACCCTTCAGGCGCTGCAGGAACTTCTCCGGGCGAACTAGCCATTGAGTGCGCAGCTTGTCCGCAACCTGGCCGTAACCTTCCGCAAGGGTGGGAGACCTCTGAGAAGGATAAGTTGTATGTATAAACTGCCATATGACATGTACTGTAGACTGAATATATCATAGATGGCTTTATTTTCTCATGCTTATGGTGGATGCAAATTTCCGCTTGCGTTGCAAGGACCGTGGACTGGACGACGTTGAACTTGGTTCGGGTTGGTCATTCTTCGTAGAGGAGAATGCATATCTTAGACACGTAGCTGAGTTTGCAGACAACGGAGAGGCAAGTATTGTCTTCTGTTCAGCAAATAGTCATAGTGTTGATTGGTATAAATGATTGCTAGGAGGCCATAACCTGTGGAGCTGAGCATAAGGCCATAATTAAGGCGAACCTCCGCAAGGAAGGGTACATAGCTTCGGGAGTCGGCGCTGTGATGTGTGCCCGCCACTCATTAGCACGTCTATGTGGGATGGGAGATCTTCAGAAAGGAGAGAAGTAAGTGGTACTGAAATGCTTGTAGCAACAATACTGATATGTGTGACATAGATATTGCAACATGGATTATCTCATATTGTCCACGTTAGCTGGTCTAACGTGGCTTTATGTCCTTATCTCCTATGACATTGCGTGCCAGTTCTCGGTGAACTTCTTCAAACGCATGGAAACATATCCAGAGGAACTTCAACGGGACTTTGATATTCTCCGTTGGGTGATCCCTAAGAAGCACATCTCCGTTCATGGCCGGGACCACTCCCGATTCTCATTGAACTTCTTGAGATGGGTTGGACGCACATATGGCGAAGGTATCGAGTCTAGCTGGCATTTCAACAACCCACTATCAGGACAAACATCGGAGATGGCGACTGGTCTTAGACATGAGGTTCATGATGATAATTGGAATGCCTGGAACTGGCTCAAGACTATCTCCTTTGGTACGTGTGTATATCTGAGCTTGAACAATAGTACTTAGGAGTAATATAGGTTCACACTTTCTCAAGCAACTCAAGTTGGCTCTCAAGCAGTCAGACATCCACCGCCAGTTATTTGAAGAGCATGACAGTCTCTACAAGACTGAGGACACAGACCAGTGGCACGAAGACTTGCAACGGTGGTATAATAATCCCAACTCAAAGCCTGATCCCTTTGAGGAACCAGCTACAGGTAAGTCTGTAATATATATATATATACTTGTTCTGGCTGATAAAACATATGTAGGCCTATCAGTGAAGTCAGTTCAGGAGAAACTGGCCCGAGAGGAGGCAGAAACACTTGCTCATGGTGATCTACCTCCTCATGAGGTATCTCCTGCTGACTTTATACAAGTTGGGCTTGAGCTTGAGGAACAGCAGTAAGTTTTGTTATTACCGACTGCTATGATTAATCTTCTAACTCTGTAATAGACGAGTACTACAAAAAGAGATCAAGGACAAGACCCGAGAGGGTGTTAGTCTACAGCAAAAACGTAACACTCTTCTCCGTCGGATCATGGCGTGGCGTTTGATTCAAGATGTCTACCTCCCTGGTGCTGCATCTCTCCGAAAGCCAGACTTGATGGCAGAGGAGATGGATCTCTTATTCCCATCAGCACTTCCCGTAGCTTTTCTGGTTGGTGATCTTGCTGAGCAAGTAACCAACATTGAATTCCAGCTGCGGCGAGCACAAATAGAAGATGCCTTGAGTAATCTTCGCCATTGGAGACGTACAATGGAGAAGGTTACCCAGTTCAAGAATCTAAATGTTCGGGGTATGTGAATTATTTATTTTTGTTGATTTCTCTTGACTGTTTGTGTATAGGTACAGGTAACAAGGCCAATACCCGTATGCGAGCAGTATACTCACGGTTTAAGAGTAAGGCAACTCTTGCTGTTGAACGATACCGTACTGCCTGTGCAGCATTGCTAGAGTTGGATCCAGATGGTGACTGGCAGGAGCGGTTCAAGATTCTCCAGGACCAAGACAACCGAGGACCTGGGGCAGAGGATCCTGAGAACGATACAGGTCAACGTAGCCGATATCAGAGACGCCAAGGTGAAGGCTATCACCAAGCCTCTTGGATCTGGCGTGTTGGAAGTGAAGTGGTTGACCAGGACTCCGATGTATACTCTGCAAGTATGCAAGTGGAGTGGTCGAAGATGTTGGCCCGTGCTGAACGGTGGGAGGAAGAGGTTCTTTTGATTCAAGAGGAAATGCGACGTACAGTGGTCTTCTTCCAATGGAAGGCAACTGAATGGCGCAAACAAGCTGGTAACCGAGTAAACGGAATTCCGATTGAGCTTCTCTCTGGGCTCAATGCTTATGCTCAAAAGCAAGGAGATATGTGGGACAGGTTGGCAGTACAATGTGTGGAAAAGTGGTACAAAGTGGTTCAGGATAAGGATATTCGAGAGGATTGGATGGCTAACTACCCAAGTCACTGTAGGGAAAATAAGGGAAAAGGGAAAGCAGTTGACAAGGATGATAGAATGGATATAGATTAGTAATTTAAATTATGTTCAAAATGTTGATTAAAGTTATTAAGTTAAACAGACTGTTCTGTTAGAGTGGGTAAAAATTGACAGACTGTTCTGTTAGGAGTGGGTAAAAATTGACAGACTGTTCTGTTAGAGTGGGTAAAAATTGACAGACTGTTCTGTTAGAGTGGGTAAAAATTAACAGACTGTGTATTTCAGTATAGTAATAAAACAGTCTTTCTAAATATATACTTCTAAAAATCAGTGGACTTTCTATTAAATAGAGTTTCTAAACAGCACATTGCTGAATAAACATGATTGAATTGAAAACCTGTCTATTTAATGCTATAGAAGAAAACAACATTTTATACTTAATGGTATTCAAATTAAACTGCTAACAAATATTGTAGTTTATAGTTGACAACTTTTCAATTAAATCACAGTAACAAATAACAGAAATATAAATACGCTACAAAACAGAACATCCAATGTTAACTTTAATGTACTACTCTTTAACAGATCGTAGTCTTAACACACTTAATATGCACAGGAAACTATACAGATCGCTCATACACATTATATCGTATCTCCTGTCTTGAATATGACAGCTTACAAGACATGTCCTGTCTATTAGACATATCACAGTACACACACCTGTCCATACTTAACTACTACTTGGATTGATTACGTTGTTGCCTACGGCTGACAGTATAGGGCCAAAGTTCTTGCCGTCTTGCAGTAAACATGTTACCTCCATTCTGCAAATACTGTCAAAGCCCTCTGGGTTGCTTAGCAATTCACCAAATGATGCACAATAGCGGAGCAAGTTCTAGATTGCTCCGTAGAGAGAAACGTGAAATTCGACCCCTTCTGCACATCTATGGGCGGAGCGCAACCAAATACATGGTACGAATTGGCGCAAGATGAATAGGGCCACATGAAGGCATTCTTTGAAACAGTCCCGGATGAGGGGAGCGGGCAGTTTGCGTGTGTACTCAACATCCTGTGGAAACTCCCAGAATTACACATGTTGCTCGATCCTTACTTGCCTGAAGCGTGGGGCGCACCCAAAAATGTGCGCCATATCAAGGCAACGTATGTGAAAACACATACCGGGCAGTGTTTAGAATGGTTTCGGATGAGGGGAAGGCGCAATTCACGATTGTACAGAATATTCCGCAGAAACGCAAAGAATTGAACATACTTCGCAATTCTTACTTGTTCAAAGCGTGGGGCGCAACCAAAAACGTGCGCCGTATGAAGGCAAAGTATGTTGGAACAGATCCAGGGTATTCGTTAGAACGGTTTTGGATGAGGGGAAGGCGCAATTCGCATTTGTACACATTTTTTGCACGACGAAACACAAAAGTGCCAGGATTCCATCCGTGAATTCATATGGGATAATGAACAACCCTGACTACCACCTAATGTCAACGAATCAACTCAAAAAGTACATGGTCATGAAGCTACAAATGTTGGGTCTACATGTGTCTCAAAATCACAGTGATATACACAGCGTACGTCCTTGTATGTCGAGAAAAACATATAACATACAGTGTGGACCCACAAAGCGAGTCTGTATTAATCTGTGATGGCCGGCGCGCTTACGATTAAACTTCCCTTCCAGTTGATCGGGCCTCAATTAAAGACGATTAATCTCGTCTTATCGCGATCTGTTTCTATGGAAGCGCAGATCGAGGGCAGAAATAAATGTGGCGCAGCGCCACAATGTATTCCCGATTGCTCGAATACTCGGCTGGCGCAGTCACGCGGGGATGAAAGAACTCGCGCGATATTTGTTGAACCCCCTCCCCACACCCACCCAGACGTGTTCCCTCACGTTTTGCCGTATCCTACTCACTTCATTGCACCTCGTGCGCCATCCTACACATTTAATCGTTCTCGCAATGGTCAAAGCTGGCGCTGCTCGTAAGGTGAACCAGAAGAAGAAGGAGGCGAAAAAAACATCCAACGAGATTGACACGTGGATGAGCACCAAGCCTCTCACCGCCATTCCCCAGGACGATATCAACGAGTTCTTGGACGGATCAATCAAGCGGAGGAAAGAGATCATCCAGGAGTGGACCTCGAAGCTTATCAAAGCTTCCGATGTGGTCACTGAGGTCGACCAGCCTCAGGTGTCGCAGGTCAGCGTACAGGCATTCCACGCACGTGCGCTTTGCTGACCATCCTGATGTAGCGTGTTCGCCAGTATTTCCAAGGAAAGACTCGGCGCCGCCACAAGACCGAGTTCACCTTTTTCGGTGCAACCCAGGGAAAAAATCTCTGGAGTCGGAAAAATACCGACATCATCAAAAGCCGCTATGAGGACCTGGGCCTTGATTACACCGACAGGGGTGTCAGGATGGGGAACTGGAGCACGGTGGTGGATCATTGTTGGGCGCAGGTCAGTGAGAAGGAACAGGCGGAGTACATTGCTCGCGCCGAGCATATTGATGAGTCGGGTGGAACAGAGGAAGAGAAGGCAATGTAAGCGCAGACTGACTTGTCACTGTGCAATACTGATACTTCTCTCAGCGCGGCAAAGAAGGTCGGCAAGTTGTGTACAGACTTCATCGATGACCTTGCGAAGCACGCCAACACCGTCGCCGTCATTTTCACCGCGCAAATGAAGCCTGCGCCGGACGGAACAACAGAGTTCGCGTCTTCGTTGTAAGTCCATCCTATTTTCCTCCCATTGTTCAAACTCTCATGCGCGCACTAGCCACACACGCTCATTCGAGAAGTACCGTAGCTTCGGCGAAACATACCAGGGCGCGGCGGAGTTCAATGCAACCACATGGAACGCATACGCCAAGACGTTCTTGGCGTGGATCGCGCGGAGGAGGAGAAGGCGGTGGAACTCCCGGTTGAGGTCCTGGAGGATCCAATTCAGCTGGACGACAAGGGATTTCCTATACCGCCCACTCCAGAGGTCATTGACAAGTCCGAGACAGTTGACCTCCAGGTGTACTTCCGGAGTTTTCTAGCCGAACATGCCAGTAAGTTATCTTGCTGTCTGCAGTGATTGTAAGCTGACACGCGCCATAGAATGGCCTCAAATAATTGGCCGGCAAGATTCCCTGGTCGCCTTCCGACAGCCCGCAGACCATCAGCGGTTTGTGGATCCGAGATACGACCCCCCATCACGGGCAAGAACGGACCAGGCAAGCGCTGAATTTCTGGCGCACACGCTACGACCAGAACCCCTTCGACGCCTTTCGGTGGTCTCGATGGATGCGCTCGCCTCAGAGCCAGACATCATTTCCTGCGGTCTACAAGCTCGATGAGCTCGGCGCTGTTGAGGTGCAGGAGATAGAGAAACCTGCCGAGACGAAGCCTCGGAGAAAGCGTGCGCCACGGAAGAAACCTCTTCCCCCGGTCCCTGAGGAACCACGCGTCAAGGCCGAGGATATTCCAGTCAAGCTCGAGGAATTTGAGGATCTCTCCGATCAAATTGCCGCTATCGGTAATGACGACGACGACGACATGTACCTGGATCATCCACCGCTCCCTCCAGTCCCCCAGCATCAGCTTCCCAACCTTGCTGATATCCCCGAGATAGCTCCCAGGATGCGCCACTTGATGCGCCACCTGATCTCCCTTTCGACGCGCTGATGAGCTTCGCAGGCAACAGTGTCCAAGAAGACATGCACATGTTTGGTGTGGTGAGGAACCACAGATCGTGCCCTATGATGCGGCGCAGGATGTTTCCTACGATGCGCCGCTTGATGTCTCCTACGACGCAGCGCAAATGCCGGCGGACTATCAGCACACCCAGGCCGCAGCTCTTGGTAACGTGTCGTGGTCTGAACCGATGACTTTGCAAGCTGCTCGAGAATGGATGGGCTCGGGAATGAGGAACGTGATCCCGAAGATTTCCACGACCTTCTTACACTCAACGCGCCGCCCTCTGTCGCCGCAGAACACATGTTCGCCGTCTGCCGTTCTTGGAGAAGCTCTGTGACGATGAGTGCTACCAATATGCGCTTGAGCAGTGGCAATTGCAACAGGTATGCGCGCAGTGCGTTTCAAATGATCTCTCCCCTGACATGGACCTCTAGCCAGAGATGTCGATGTTACCGCGCAACCCCCTGTTGCTTGGGCAACCTGGATTACCCCGACACCTTCCTTCCCGAAGAGATCCATCGAGCAGCGAAATCGACTTGCGCGTGGCTTGCGCAACGTGCGCAAGGGGATCCACTCGTCGGTGTCGATGCGTGCCGTTTCCTTCTCGCCGTTGGACTACTCCTACGGGATATGAAGGTGGTAGCAATGACGGCTGAAGAGCGTGCAACACAAATGCCAGGAATTCTGGTGCCACAGTATGTTGTGGAGAGCGCGTTCCCTCTGGCCCTCATGCGGCAGGTCATCCACAAGGCGCTCTTGCAGGTGCGCCTCCTCGCAACCCCGCACAGCAATCCTCATGTATTGGAGGACGACGCAGGCCTGAGCGTCCACTTTGTAAAACAAATGCCCATAGGTGTGGTGCTCTTTATGCGCTATTAATGGCTGTCTAGTAATATGTAATACTAATGGACTGCTGGGTAAAACTTTACAAAAGATAGAGGCAGATAAAAAAAGTAAAACCACGTAGGACATACCACTGTGTAAAACCAATTTAAATAGTTTTACACTGTGGGCAATCACTGCAAAGTTTTACGGTTTAATTCTGTTCAGGAAGTAAAACTCTGTGGGATCAGCCATTGGGTAAAACTGTTTAAAACTGATTTACTCAACAGGAATGCCTGCAAAGTAAAATGGTTTGAATTGTGGATACAATATATTGCTGGGGGGTCCACCACTGATTCATATTATTTGAAACTGATTTACTCAACAGGAATGCCTGCAAAGTAAAATGGTTTGAAATGTGGATGCAATGTATTGCTGGGGGGTCCACCACTGATTCATATTATTTGAAATGTATTACTTTGCAGGACCAACCACTGAGTGAAACTTATTTAATTCATTTTACTTTGCAGGCCTGCCTGCTTGGTAAAACTGTATAAAATGAATGGCTGTTTTAATTGATTAGATCTGGTTAATCAATAGATCATCTGCCATATCTGGTCAGCCCAATATGGTTATTGTGCGCCTTCCCGCCCTCCGCGCGCTTTGGGCGCTTATTTTGGCGTCGGTCGTCGTCCACCCTTGTGGGCTCAATAGTGGGCTCAATTTAAATCTGTTCATTCTATACTTTTACACATCCACTAATGTTTAAATTTCCATTGAATTTAGATAGCTATCTTGTTGATGCAGTATTCTAATCACCATATATGCATTTTCTGAAACCATTTCAGTAATTGCAAAGCAGCTCTTTCCAGTGTATACACATTCAATATAATACTAGGAATACAAATTGGCAAAAGCATGGAATCAGAAATGAGTGAATGGGAGG
>JAEVFJ010000091.1:0-13974 GCA_021029105.1 Cristinia sonorae
AGACAGAACGCAACCAACGCAGCTCCAACAGGGCAGCACGCCTCCACCACAGCCATACCAGTCACGCCGACTGAGCCAATTCCGAGGATCCAGCACCCGCTGAATCACGTCACACACGACCACCCTGGTCGCGGATATCGGAATGTGCGTGCAGACAGAACGCAACCAACGCAGCTCCAACAGGGCAGCACGCCTCCACCACAGCCATACCAGTCACGCCGACTGAGCCAATTCCGAGGATCCAGCACCCGCTGAATCACGTCACACACGACCACCCTGGTCGCGGATATCGGAATGTGCGTGCAGACAGAACGCAACCAGCGCAGCCCACAATGGATTCAGTAACCTAACTTGCATGGTTCCACATCTTTCTTCAAATATCAACCCCATAGTGACGCAAAGATTTGAAAAAGAGACCCAAAATCAGCAAGGAAGTAATGCAGTAGTGACGCGAAGATTTGAAAAAGAGACGGGAAATCAGCAAGGAAGTAATGCAGTTATCTCCAGAAGCTGCTGCGTGACTTCCTCAGGAGGGTATATCGAATGAAAGTAGACTCGTCCAGGGGGTAAATGGGAAATTGGAGGAGGGGTGAAAGATTCGGAGGATCGCATACACGTTGGGCATCGAAGCTTCCATGTGGAATTGAGCTTGACTGTAAGATCATGTTTTGACTTTCCAACAAGGTGTGTATCACATGTGGGACATTGAAGCATAAGACCCAATGGAAAGGGATGAAAGCCGGGAATGTCAGAGAAGAAATACAAGGACCTGAAAGTCCCGGTCTTTCGAGAGAAAAATAACGCAAGAAAAGGAGAGCGTTGTAAAAGTGCAGGGTTAAGAACTTCTGAAAGTAAATCTTCGATGAAGCGGCCGTTGACAATTCCATGAATGAGCTGTAACATGGGTAGAAACTGCGACGAAGAGACAACACATGGATGGGTGAAAGCGAGGATACATGAAAATTGCCTTGAAAGAATTCTCAGAAACCAGCAGTGGCGTACAAGAACAGCACTCACTCCTTGAGAGCGGAAAGCTCCTCAACTCTTTTTGTCCGTGTGAACGCAGGACCGCACGTAACAGCAGCCAAAATAGGACGACTTTGATGCGGACGATCTTGAGAGAGCAGATCACTAAAATAAAGGTCCAGGATCTGCCGAAGATTATGTTACTGTTGCCAATGCTTATTTCTTTCCGCACATACCTGTGGAAGAGGCGTAGATATGGGCTTCCCTGATTTAGGATGAAGACCAAGGGAGATACCTCCGTCCCCAAATGCGCTATGGGATGACAGGAGGATGACGATGTGGGCTGTAGGATGATTTTCAAGCCACATCATAGCGTCCCTGACAAGGTCATGGTTTTCCGCAATCTTTCTTGCCGCAAGCGATAGCTCCAACGTGACACTGAGAAACTGGAAAGAATGTTCACGGCGCACTCATGGAAAGACATGATTTCACTCACGTAATCATCACTGTGCCCAAAAAGTTCCTGAAAATGTATATTCGATATCTTTACAGAGTGATCCGTTGCACCTCTGTCCCACAAATGCACCAAAAGTAGTGGTTGAAATGTGGTTGGCAACCTCGCAGTAATGGAATTGTTCAAACAGTACTTCGGTACATGTCAGCCTTAGATGTAAATCAGAGAACAGAGAACACACTCACATCCAGTGGCGTGCCGTTTTTGTGGTGGCATGGAGGACAAAAGAACATGGTTGAGGGAATATGCCGAAGTGATTCTGGATCGATGCACGCTAGGGCATCTGTCGATTCTCGTCTGAAGCATATAGCCCTCAGGCAACCATCCGTGGCACACACCAAGGTGTATCCGAAGTCGTCGCATAGCGAGCATCGCGGCTGGGACAACAGTTAGCAACATGATTATATCATTGAGTAAAACACTGACAACTGTGGTAGTTTGAGTAACAGGTGTTGGGGGCCTGGCTTTGTCGACATTCATGCCGCGGTCGGTGTCGATCGATCCAACATCTTCTAGGAGAACAGCGATATCCTCAGTTTGAGCAGCGACGGATAATGCGGATGCCGAGTGAACGCGAGAAGAAGTAGGGCGTGGGTTTTTGGTCAATACGAGTTGTATATCTCGAGGGTTTCGCATAATAAGAGCGTGAATGGGACGAGGGAAAGTGGAGGAAAAGATGGTGTAAAAATCGGAGAGAAATAGAGCGGAAACTCCCGAAACTCCGAACCCTCTCAGATCAATGGTGGATCATCCCTCAATGTCACTGCAAGCAGACGAGAATTTTTCCGCAGAAATATGTTATTCCATACCTAAATACAGACCGGTGTATTATGCCAAACAAGCTGTTGGCTAAACTTTGCGCCCTGCGATTGAATTCATCTGTTCATTGCGGGAGGAAGAGAAGGGAAAAGGATACTATACATTGACAAAAGAGCTTTCAGCACTTGTTGTATGCTTTGAACTTTTGGCACGCTGCGTTGAAAGCGAGACAACGACTATGTACTACCGACTCGGACTTGAATAGAGTCTGAAACACTACTACGTAAGCTTCTCCGGGGTGGGAGAAGATTCGTCGCCATTGAGGGGGTTATCACTCATCGCACCCGCATTGCTCTCTCCGAAGTCTAACCTACCGACATCTTCAGGGCCAGATCCTTAACCTCCCATTTTGCATGGTCACCACAAACGAACACTTCCTCCCATTTATAATTAGATCTAGTTTACTTAGCTGAAGAACGAAGAGGAACAGCGTATGCAACAACTCCCCCTTATCGATTCCACGCATTTTCCTCGGAGTTGTATGGTGCAATAACACGTTGCTTCCTTAGATGGTACACAGTCTTCAGCTCTTTACTGACAATCTTTTCACAAACCGCTGTCGGGAACATTGGTAATGAACATGAGAGGCTGAGCAAGTTTGCGCTTCTGTCAGCAGCAGGACTTTATTGGAAGCACAGATTGCTAACGTCTTGCACTAGGTGCCGAGTTTGTAATTAAGGAACTTGGAGTGCCGTCCAGAGGGTCACTGGGTGTGCACTCTGCGTCAAGAAATTTCAGCAAGTCTCGCTTTCTGACAGCTTATGTATGAAAATGTGAACCCTCGTGAGCTTTTGCCTTCTGTAGCAATACACATCCCTCTTCGGGACAGATAGTGCCTTGTCACGGCTTTCCGTTGAAGTCAAACACTAGTAACGACGTGCATTGGGGACTTTTTCTGGCGGGAGAAGTCGTGGCGGATTTCACCTTTTCCTTTCACCTGAGCTCCGGTCGTTCTTCAATTGGTCGAGAGCCTGAGTTCAGTGAAAAGGGGGAAAACTTACAGACTTTTACACCACTTTCCCTGCCGACGATATCCGTGCTTGCGCGTCATGCCTCGTGAGTGGGGCACAAATAAAATCAGTCATTACAGCACTGAGGACAGAAAATCACGTCATGATTCACATTTGGACCGTGTCAAACCAACATCACTGCCGTTTGCATCACATCACTGCCATATATTTTGTAGGACGACATATTCGGCACAAAGTTCATAATGTTGATTGTGGATTTGACGAAAAGACTGAGGGGATGAGATGGTGCGTGGTAGGCGTCAGCAGATAAGACGTCAGGAAACTGACTAAAGATAAATCGATTTCCATGAAAGCTATCACGCGTCCCGGAAGGGTACCATTGTCGTTCGCAGAAAATAAAATAACAAGGGACAAAGATATGGATTGTAGGTGACTAAGATTTCCAGGGGAGATGATCACATTTCGGCTCCGCATGATACTTATCAATCACGATTTACGATGATCAGGCAAATCCCACAGTCCCACAATCTTCGGTTCAGCAGTGAAATATACCCCTCACATGCCTTTTAGACGAATGGAATCACAGGACCCCGAATAATACAGGCAGACGCCGTTTGAAAATCCGGACACGAAACCTAACTTTTGGTGTCGAAGGCCGTTCCAAAGTCCGGACATAAGTATTGGTCTTTGACGGTCGAAGGCCAATACGAAGGTCCGGACATGCCCCTCCACACGTCTGGGGAGGCCGATTCAGAATCCGGACATGGGTCATGTGGTGTAGCACATAGCATGAGAGCAGGCAAGGGCTCATGTTCAATTCTTGTTGCGGTCATTCGATGTTACTTTTACCACAATGTAGTAGTCTCAATTTTGCAGATTTACACTCTTCAACAATGATCGGACTCTTTTTGTTATTCAACTTCAACTGTAACTGTCGAAGCAAAACATCACATTCCTCCAGCCACATATTGTACAACACATCTTTGTGCAACAACAACATATGCCTGGGCCTCCTGCACCCTCTTAGGAGGTGATCGACGTTGAAGAGAAATTCGATCTTGACCAATGGATCGGCCAAGGGAAAAAAATCCACCAAACCCCTCACCTGCCATTTTGACCGCACGAAAAGAGGCCCTTGCCGTCCCGGTGGAGTTCAAACCCATGCTCCCTCCCAATGACTTGACTGTCAACAAGCTCCTTTCGCTCCAGATGAATTTGGGGCCCTTGAGGGAAGAAACGAGCAAAATAGAGGCCATTTTATAAATCCGGACATCCGAAACCACGATTTCGAGGCCGTTGGGCTCATCCGGACATCTGCCCGGCCGACCGCCAAAACAATTCCGGATATGGGTTCACCGAAAAAAACGGCATTTGGCTGTATTATTCGGGGTCCTGAAATCACTCAGACATCTTCCTCGCGTCGATCGTTCTGCCACGTGAACATCATTCTCTGTTTTCCAGACTCTCAATGTTGTCGACAAGGTCGAATGGGTGTCTGTAGTTCTCACTGGTCAGCATTTATTTCCAATTTGCGCCGTATTATTCTTGATCTATCTTTTCATTATACCTAGTGGATGCCATTCCGCAGAGGTCTGGAGAGCCATATAGAATAGATTTCAGTATAAAATGCCTCAACCGAGCTCAAGCCGGCGTGCCGTCGGGGCTTACCGTTGTATCGGTATTGAAAACAGCTCATCCAGATGTTGAATCTGGAAGGGGGGTCGACGAAAACACTGTGCAGAATAGATTTCAGACACTCTGCGTAGCCTACAGTCCTGTACCTATCATGTAGCCTAGCATGTGACCAAGCACGGTACGGGAATCCAGCGTTCCTTATTGGGACCAAGACCGGAATATACCTTCCTTCCTTCCTTCCTTCCTGCCGCGTCTGTCGAGCCTCCTCATTGGCTCGCATATCTATTCCACTACCTTTTGTACTCACCGTCTGTGTTTGGTCAGTCTACGGTTGCGAAGTGGTTGCGCAAACTTTCCAGATTTGAGTGCATTTGAAAGTCAGACTCCGATTTTGTGTTTTGTTATGTGTTTTATGCTCTCCAGATTCTCTACGGAATGGCATCCAGTATTCCAACAGATTATGGCGCAATGTTCTATCAGCAGAATTTCCTGTAATCATGAAGTTATTTATAGAAGGCTTTTTGAGAGTGCCAGAGGCCAACTGTCAACTCTCATGAATAAAAAATTACACAAGTGATGAAATTGTGAGGAGAAGTCGGGCTCTGGGACTTAGCAGACAGAGCACGAGAGTTTTAGGCGCCGCACATCTCACTCTCTT
Organism: Cristinia sonorae; assembly: GCA_021029105.1. Classification (NCBI taxonomy): domain Eukaryota; kingdom Fungi; phylum Basidiomycota; class Agaricomycetes; order Agaricales; family Stephanosporaceae; genus Cristinia; species Cristinia sonorae. Next base: position 5,564 of record JAEVFJ010000091.1, read on the forward strand.
ACCATGCCGTTCTCATTTTCGAAAACCTCTATTATCCATCCTACACATGCAACAACTTCCGCGCAATCCTTAGGCGTGCGTCCAGATCTGAACAGGTTGTATACCGGACGAGACTACTGGGAGAAGAAGGGACATCACGATTTTAGCTTGTGGAAGGTGTTGTCAAGGAAAAATTCAAGCTCAATCCGAGTAGAACCGGAATATAACAAAAAGGCGGACGGATGGAAAGTGAGCTCGTGAGTGTTCCCGTTTTGGGGGAGTGACTTGAGCTCATCCGATTTTCAGCGTCACTGGTGGCAAAGCAGGTAAACCGTTCGGCTGCCTGGTACCAAACTCACAAGTGGGAATCCTGCGCCTGTTCATCTTCCGATATCATATAGCAAGAACAATTGCGCTGAACCCACTATGGAAGGAGTTTGATGAAAACGTTCAGTTCGCTGCAAAACTCGAGGCGGAGTTCTACTACGCAGTGATGATGGCTGTCAAAGAGGAGATGCGAGGGGCAAAGAAACAGAAGAGGAATGTGCCGATGCATGATGTGCGGCTCGGAGCCTTGGATGAGTGGATGGCCTTCGAGTTATTTACGAAGGGGGATTACTTCGAGTATTTGCAACACCCCGAAATTGCAGTGGGAGCAAAAGGGGCAGTGATCGAGGATTTGCACGGTGCGTGTCGTGTCAAACTACCTTTCTACAACCGATCTAATGACAACTTTCAGAGCAACTGAAAGGATATATAACCCAGAAGGCAAAATCAATCGCGGATGAAAACTACCTCGACAGCACGCGGTGGACAGACCCTAAGCAAAGAGAAATGTGGTACACCGCACTTCACGACGGAGGCTGGTCAATTAGTAGATGCAAGGAAAGCAATGGCTGGGCAGGTTGGACAGAGCTTCCACCACTTCAGCAGGGTACAATGGATTTCGGCCCATTTCCTTCACTTGAGGTTGAAGAGTGGATTTCATCGGTAGAAGTGCCAATGAAACCGGACGATGTGAGTGGTACCTTGGCTAGGATACACCGCTTACTAAAGTGGAAAGCCGCCACAGGATTGGGAAGTAGCGGAAATCTGGAAAACAATGGCGTGTCAGTGGAGGAAAGCGCGGGAGAAATGTGTGAAGAGGAAGGGGGGGCGGTGAAAGAGGGCACTGCGACAGTGAGTAGCTAACAGCTCGGAGGATTCACGGGCTAAGTTTTTATTAGCAACGTTCAGTCAGGGAAGGCGATGATGTGAGTTTAATGGTGGACACAAGATTTCCAAAAGCAGCTGACTTTCACAACAGAATCTCGATGACGAGGGGAGAGTATGATAGTAAAGGCGGGATATGAGTCATATAGTGACGAGATTGAAAGGAGGGGAATCGTCAACTCCGATGATGATCTTTTTCAACATTTTACAGACCCCTTAAGAGAGCCGGTTCCTGCGGAACTTCTCCCTACATGTATTTCCCCACAATTGCTAATGCTCTCCCATGGGGGTCAGCAAGCGGGGTTTATGGCGCAAAATATTGTGAGTGACTTTTTTGACGACCAGCCTATCAGAAATGCTGATATAATAAGAAGGCATTGTCAACGGGTATAGCGAATGGCGAGGTCCCAGCCGCCCGTAACGAGGTAAGTAACGGAATCGTTGATGAGAGAGACGACGCTGACTGTCGGGCACGGTGCCTTACCACAGGACATCCCTCCGTCTGGTATTCCGCCGGTTGCAGACTCCCCGGGGCTCCCCAGTCGCCAGATGTCCTGCTTCCTGAGGATCATGGAGAGGTCCCAGCCGCCGTAACGAGGTAAGTAACGGGAATCGTTGATGAGAGAGACGACGCTGACTGTCGGGCACGGTGCCTTACCACAGGACATCCCTCCGTCTGGTATTCCGCCGGCTGCAGACTCGCCCGGGGCTCCCCAGTCGCCAGATGTCCTGCTTCCTGAGGATCATGGAGAGGTCCCAGCGCCGTAACGAGGTAAGTAACGGGAATCGTTGATGAGAGAGACGACGCTGACTGTCGGGCACGGTGCCTTACCACAGGACATCCCTCCGTCTGGTATTCCGCCGGCTGCAGACTCCCCGGGGCTCCCCAGCGCCGATGTCCTGCTTCCTGAGGATCATGGCGAGGTCCCAGCCGCCCGTAACGACGTAAGTAACGGAATCGTTGATGAGAGAGACGACGCTGACTGTCGGGCACGGTGCCTTACCACAGGACATCCTCCGTCTGGTATTCCGCCGGCTGCAGACTCCCCGGGGCTCCCCAGCGCCGTGTCCTGCTTCCTGAGGATCATGGCGAGGTCCCAGCCGCCCGTAACGACGTAAGTAACGCACAAAACCGTTGATGAGAGAGACGACGCTGACTGTCGGGCACGGTGCCTTACCACAGGACATCCTCCGTCTGGTATTCCGCCGGCTGCAGACTCGCCCGGGGCTCCCCAGCCGCCTGCTGTCCTGCTTCCTGAGGATCATGGAGAGGTCCCAGCCGCCCGTAACGACGTAAGTAACGCAAAAACCGTTGATGAGAGCAGACGACGCTGACTGTCGGGCACGGTGCCTTACCACAGGACATACCGCGGTCTGGTATTCCGCCAACTATGACTGTCGGGCAGGGTTTGCTGCAAGACAAAACACCAGCACAGCAGTCCATGTCCTCGCACAGCACGGATACATCATCTGCAACGCTACAGTCTGGTAATTCCGCACAAGCGACACCTCCTAAGATGATTCCGTTGAAAAGATCTAGTTCCGGAGTCGACGCGTATCCATATACCAGTGGGAAGAAGAAATGGGTTTTAGAAAATCCGCCAGATGTTCTTAAAGGTAATCAGATAAACACCAAAACAAAGGTATAGCTGATGTTGCTTGTAATTCATGGTGGCACACTGAACTTTGTTTGTTCCCTTCCAGAGGAGCCGCATTCGTCAGTAACTAGTTTTTAAGTCATGTCAGTCAGATTGATTATAATGACTATGTGTTCACGACTCTAGCCGAGCTTGATCTGGTTAAACTGTGGGAGATGAGACAAAAAGAGCAAGAAACCATGTCAGTGCCAGCGGCGAAGCGCGGTGAGAGGCGATAGCACTCAGACATGACCAAAATTCTGACAGAAATACAAGGTTTTATGCGATTCAAACTTTCTACTCGACAACATCAGAACTTGTCCTACTTGAATTTGTCTCAACGGAGCTCTAGCAGTGTTGCAGGCCGCAACGACACCAGTCTAGGAATGCAAGGACAAGGCTTTGCACAATCAATGTCCCATCCAGAGAGCAAAATTTCTATGGGTAGTGAGTGCACCACACACGTCCCAGATATTAAAAAACCATGCTAACCCATTTCAGATATCACGACGGCCCAAGAGAGGAGAGCCACGTGGTAGAGGATTCCTTCGCAGAGTGTGAAAGCTCTTTTGGCACGGAGAAACAGTTGGAAGAGTTTCACAACAAATCGTCTTTCCGAGAGATCTTTCCGCGCGCCCCGTCTGCAACAGGCCGTACCGATAGGAGCACATATTCATCTGACATACCGGAGAAGGACATTCTAACGGCCTCACCTACTCAATCCGATGATACAGTCTCCGCTGTACCACCAATTACCCACGGAAAAGGCCTACAGTTCATGGTAGTATCCTCAAAGCTCCGCAATGACAACATGAATGATTCCGGTGAAAGTGAAGTGTCAGTCAACGAAGAGGAACCTGCGAAGACAGGGAGTAAAGTGATGGCACGAGGCAGGGCCAAGAAGCCTAGACAGGGTAGAATCGTTGCTATTCGGAGAAAGAAGAATGAAAACGAAGAAGAAGAGGAGGAGGATGACAGTGACTCTGATCAATTATCGGAGAACTGGCTGAAATTTGTAGAGATGGTGAACTTTTTGGATTTGGAAGAGGACTTTGCTGACGTGGAAGGCGACGGTAATTCTCCACAAAAAATAGCTGCAGCTGGGACTGATCGCACATCATTTCAGACATCGTACATGACTGTTCTGAGTCTTGGGCATTACCAGAAATGGGAGTAAACGTCACGGATTTGGAAGTGCCATTCACGCCTGAGGATGGCAAAGACTCCTCCACCACACAACAATCGAAAGCTCTAACGAAATCCGCAAAAGCAGCGAGAAGATCCACGAGGAAAACGAGTAAATCAGAATATTCCTCGTTGAGAGCCGCAGTTCGAACGCTCAGGACAAGCGACGGATGATCCGACTGAACAAGACGTGGCGGTACGTGGTGGTGATGAGTTGTGGAAGGCGACGGTAATTCTCCACAAAAAATAGCTGCAGCACATCACAACAGACATGACTGAGTCTTGGCATACAGAAATGGGAAACGTCACGAATGCATTCACGTGAGGAAAGACTCCCCACACAACAATCGAAAGCTCTACAAATCCGCCAGCAGGAAAACAGAAAACGATAATCAGAATTTCGAGAGGCATCAACCAAAAGGAATGAGAAAAACGTACGTGGGAAGTGAAGGAGGATCAAAAAAACTCACTGACACACAACAAATCGAAAGCTCTAACAAAAATCCGCAGGGAAAACAAAAACATTCCCCAGGGCCAGCCGAAGTGGCACGGATGGTTGGGTTGAAAGTGGACAATCCGAACAGACACCGCCAAGCATGGAAACCCTGACTCCACAAAGCCAAAGCGGTTTGCATCCTGAATTAATCACAGCCGAACAGGTTCATTCTTGGGACGCAGTATGGAGAAGAAATCAGGAGGAGCAGTCTGAATGGACGGAGGAGTCCGAGGAAGAGTTGGAGGTGGAGAGAATAATGTCCTCACCGCCTCCGACAGAACCAGACCCAGATACAACAGAGCTGGAGAGCGGTGTTTTGAGCATACAAACTGCGTATGATGATTGGTTCACCAAGTGGAAAGGAAGATTGGTAAGCACTGTTTTGTTATGCAGTGGAAAAGCATGCTGATTGCAGACCAGGAGACAGCAGGAGCGCTTGATGACAGCCAAGGCATCATGCTGTCCGCAGACGCTTTTCGTAGAACTATCTTGGATATCACCAGGAAGCTTGGCCTAGAGAGTCCTGCAGACCTGGGATCATTATTTATGGGAGATAGCTGGACATTGGTATGGAAGAGCACAGGCAGCCAGGTGTCTAAGGTCCTCATATGGAGAGCCTGCTACTTGGGCTCCAAGGATAAGGAATTGGGGAAAAAAAGTATGAAAATTGCATTTGAATGGGACAGGACGAGAGCAGTGGTATTGGGCGAGGCGAAGCGCGGGACAGAACTGTCCACCTTTATGCCCAACTTGATGACGAAGACTCTGGGGAAAGCAAAGAGAAAATGGCCATTGTTGCACTAGTCTAAAATTCCAAACGCCTCACTGTTTTCTCAGAGTAGAATTCTAATAGTCCTTCCGTGATTCAATATTAATACATGGTTCGTTTGCTTGTAATCTGTTAGCGCCGACAAGCGGCATCGCACTCTGCTGGTAACTTCTGGCGTGACGAGACTGGTGAGGATCCAGCTGAATTGACATAAGGCTAGCAGCATTACATATACTATGGTACATTATATTACACGCCAGCATTGCGCACATAGAAATCGAACAGAGCTACCTTGAGAGTTCATGTAAGTCATACACAGACTGTTCTTGTATGCCTCTGAAGGAAAACAGACACCGGGAGATACGGTCTTCCCAGCTTCAGTGGCCAAGTGCTCGACGCGATCTTGGAAGCTGCATTCCGGATGATCAACTACGTATAAGCGATCGATCCAAGCCAATGTTTCATAGCTGTGCACAGAAAGATTGGGATCTCTCTCAATGCAAGGGAGTCTGGCTGAGTCGGCTCTTTCTTGGGCTGCATCATCGTCTGTGTCTTGGCTTTCTTGGTACGTTTCCAAGCAATCTCGGTGAAGCCAGATGTCACAGTAAGGACAGAATCTCAGGATCTGATGGCGGGGGATCCAAACCTGAGACGCCGTCTGTTTGCATTCCTCATGGCACATCTGGAGTGACAGTGACTTCGGATAGGTGTCAGAAAAGAAGTGCGTATCTTGGAAAAACACATACAGAGAGCTGCGAAGTTTCATCGTCACGGAAGTAAGTCCATTGAATCGCTCGCCAGGCGGGTCTATCGGATGACATTGGCGGAGCGTTGACACGCAATGGGTGATATGGAACCATCCTGCTCCAGGCTATTGAATAAAACAGATTGAGTGACAAGGAGACATGAAGCCACACTATAACGTACATGCGACAGTATCTGACCAAATACATTGTGTATGGTTGCTGAGAATAAGTTCGTCATCCGTGGTCAACATTTTCAGCCTACAATGAAGATCAGAAAAACGCCATTGAATTCAGAGGATTCACGTTACTGTTCTATATGGGGCTGAATAGCTTTGGCCCAATATGTATCTTCTGTAGGGGCAGGATTGATAAGTTCTTCCGCTCGGTAGAACCACGCCACGCGGAGTATAAACTGAGAAAAACAGTAAACAAAGAACGCAGGAAAAGGCTAAGAGGATCACACACTCCGGGTTTGCGTGCTGGTTTCGCAATTCCAAGAACGAGCGCATTCCACAAGAGCAATGGGTTTTCTTGTGTTTCTGTAATTTCGCCACGAATTGAGAGTCTATGTAAGAGTTTATTGGGATTACAACCATTGATTGATTGGAAAATAGACTCACAATGCGTTCGGATATATGCACATAACCCGACCACATCCCGTTGTAATTGAAGCCTTTTCGACGTGCGGCGACTGGTGGAAAAGCTCCGACAATGATTTTACCACCGCAGCGCGCCGTTTTGTCATGGTAGAAGCCAAGGCAATGTAGAAATACCGATTTTGGTATAATAGGAGGGCAGCGAATGGGAGTAAGGTAGAAGAAGGGGAAGATGAAAAAAGGGAGCATCACAGCCGACCCTATTCAACAATTGATCAGCGCTAACCCTAAGATGATCTCGCCGATCAACTTGTAGTGAGTGCACCACACACGTCCCAGATATTAAAAAACCATGCTAACCCATTTCAGATATCAACGACGGCCCAAGAGAGGAGAGCCACGTGGTAGAGGATTCCTTCGCAGAGTGTGAAAGCTCTTTTGGCACGGAGAAACAGTTGGAAGAGTTTCACAACAAATCGTCTTTCCGAGAGGTCTTTCCGCGCGCCCCGTCTGCAACAGGCCGTACCGATAGGAGCACATATTCATCTGACATACCGGAGAAGGACATTCTAACGGCCTCACCTACTCAATCCGATGATACAGTCTCCGCTGTACCACCAATTACCCACGGAAAAGGCCTACAGTTCATGGTAGTATCCTCAAAGCTCCGCAATGACAACATGAATGATTCCGGTGAAAGTGAAGTGTCAGTCAACGAAGAGGAACCTGCGAAGACAGGGAGTAAAGTGATGGCACGAGGCGGGGCCAAGAGGCCTAGACAGGGTAGAATCGTTGCTATTCGGAGAAAGAAGAATGAAAACGAAGAAGAAGAGGAGGAGGATGACAGTGACTCTGATCAATTATCGGAGAACTGGCTGAAATTTGTAGAGATGGTGAACTTTTTGGATTTGGAAGAGGACTTTGCTGACGTGGAAGGCGACGGTAATTCTCCACAAAAAATAGCTGCAGCTGGGACTGATCGCACATCATTTCAGACATCGTACATGACTGTTCTGAGTCTTGGGCATTACCAGAAATGGGAGTAAACGTCACGGATTTGGAAGTGCCATTCACGCCTGAGGATGGCAAAGACTCCTCCACCACACAACAATCGAAAGCTCTAACGAAATCCGCAAAAGCAGCGAGAAGATCCACGAGGAAAACGAGTAAATCAGAATATTCCTCGTTGAGAGCCGCAGTTTCGAACGCTCAGGACAAGCCGACGGATGATCCGACTGAACAAGACGTGGCGGTACGTGGTGGTGATGAGTTTGTGGAAGGCGACGGTAATTCTCCACAAAAAATAGCTGCAGCTGGGACTGATCGCACATCATTTCAGACATCGTACATGACTGTTCTGAGTCTTGGGCATTACCAGAAATGGGAGTAAACGTCACGGATTTGGAAGTGCCATTCACGCCTGAGGATGGCAAAGACTCCTCCACCACACAACAATCGAAAGCTCTGACGAAATCCGCACAAGCAGCGAGAAGATCCACGAGGAAAACGAGTAAATCAGAATATTCCTCGTTGAGAGCCGCAGTTTCGAACGCTCAGGACAAGCCGACGGATGATCCGACTGAACAAGACGTGGCGGTACGTGGTGGTGATGAGTTTGTGGAAGGCGACGGTAATTCTCCACAAAAAATAGCTGCAGCTGGGACTGATCGCACATCATTTCAGACATCGTACATGACTGTTCTGAGTCTTGGGCATTACCAGAAATGGGAGTAAACGTCACGGATTTGGAAGTGCCATTCACGCCTGAGGATGGCAAAGACTCCTCCGCCA
>JAEVFJ010000092.1:0-13791 GCA_021029105.1 Cristinia sonorae
AGAGGTTACCTACCACACCCTTGAGCGGGGATCGACTGTACAGTTCTTAGTTAGTCCTTTCGGGATCCCGAGGAATTCCGGTATCCATCAGAATCTGCCAAAACTGATTCACAGCATTCAACAGTATGAACTTCAAACTATTAAGCATGAACATTATGACAAAGCTGAATGGGAGGCCTGCGCACTTTGCAATGATTAGGAACGAATCAAAATAGTTTATAGTGCGGACAGAGGGCGGTACAAAGGACTTGGACGGAATGCAAGAAATATGTCTAATTTTCTGAGGAGGAGGAGGAGGAGGAGGGGCTGGAGCCGCGACGGTACAACCGAGAGAACCGACGCTGCGCCCGGGTCATCTCCCCGCTAACCCCGTCAAGGCCCATCGCCTCATCACTATTGTCGGGCTCCCCGACATCCGCCTCGACGGCTCTCTCCTCCTCCGACTCCTGCGGACTGTCTGCCTTGTTGTCCTCCTCCTCCTCTTCCTCCTCCGACTCCTTTGCGGAATCCCCCTGCACCCCCGCCAATGCTCCTTCCTCCTCCGACGACTCCTCAGTGGACTTCTCGGGACTGTCCGCCCTCTTGTCCTCCCTCTCGGATATGCCCAACTCTGCATTGTCCCCCTCCACTGCTCCGTCGTCGTCCTCCGACTCCGACTCCTGGGCGGAGTCCTCAGGGCCCTCCGCGGTCTTCTGATTGTCCGACGACGACTCGTCGGAGCTGTCGGACCTCTTGGTGTCCCCATGCTCCTCCTCCTCCTCCTCCTCCTCCTCCTCCCCCTCCGCCTCCTCGTCCTCCGCCTCCTCGTCCTCCGCATCGTCCTCCTCCATGTCCTCCTCCTCCTCCTCCTCCTCCTCCCCCTCCGCCTCCTCGTCCTCCGCCTCCTCGTCCTCCGCATCGTCCTCCTCCTTGTCCTCCTCCTCCTCCTCCTCCTCCTCCTCCCCCTCCGCCTCCTCGTCCTCCGCATCGTCCTCCTCCTCCCTCGTCCTCCTCTCCTCCTCCTCCTCCGCCTCCTCCTCCTCCTCCGCCTCCTCGTCGTCCTCCTCCTCCGCCTCCTGGTCCTGGTCCTGGTCCGCCTCCTCCTGGTCCTGGTCGTGGTCCGCCTCCTCCTCCTGCTCGTCAGACTCCGCCCCTGGGATCACCTCTGCGTCTTCTTCATCCGTGCTGAAGTCCAACTGCCCCCAATCCATGTCGTGGAGAGACCCTTGGAGCGTCGCCACCTCCAAAAAGATCTGCTTCGCCTTGTCTCCTTCCCTTTCAGAGATGGCGGGACCGTAATGGGCCAGCGCCCGCTCGACCTCGCCGTCGGAGACCCCGGAGTCGTAGTAGTCCTCGTCGGAGGACTCGTCGTCGGCCCAGGGCTCCTCATCGTGGACAGTGCCCGCAACAGCCAGGGGGCCTCGCCCGTCGACGGACTTTCCCCATTCCCCGACCTTGTCCAGTCCCCGACGGAAAAGGCGGAGCTCCTCGTCAACCCGGTTGCCACTTCCAGCCAGGGTCTGCTGCAACCTCCGGAGGGACTCCTCGTGACGCTCCGCCATCGGGGTCATGAGCTCCCTCAACAACGTCTCGAGGGCGTGAACCCGCTCCTCGAGCTGCTGGTAGCTCGGCCCAGCGTTTGGTTCGGGCCCAGGGTTTGGAGCGGGCTCCGATGCCTCCGACTCCATGGCCGCACGGCGACGCGAACCCGAAGCTTCCCGCTCCCGCCTCTCCATCTCCCCGCTTTCTGCCCGGGCTCTCTTCTTCAACGCCGCCTCCTCGTCCGCCCGGAACTCCTCCATCTCCTTGATCTTCTCCAGTCGGTCACAACGCCTTTTTGTGATGCGGCAGGGCTCGCAACGAGCAGGGTTCCGAGTCGCCACACACTCCCGGTCAAAAAAAACGCAGTGTGTGCACCCTGCTCAAGGTCATGAGTTGGTAGTGCAAATTTGATGATGTGCAATACTCACGAGCTCGTTGGCGCCTTCCCACCATGCCCGCCTTCTCCTTCCCTTTCCCCGACCCGGCGTCCTCTCTCCTTCTCTCATCGTCCCGATCGCGATCCCTGTCTCCACCTCCGGGGTTCATGACCTGGGGGACTGGACGTGGTTGAGTTGCTGCAGTGGACATGGTGGTAGGAAGAAAGGAGGTGTGGCCAAGCGGTGCAGCTCTGAGCTGATTTTTGAAGTCTCATTAGCGCACGCGGACATAGGGCTAATCTCCGAGGCACATGACGTCTCGTGGGAAGCGCAGTTCCGACAGACTCACACGTTTCTTGTATGGTACATCAGCAACCTTGTTCATGAATTCCTATAATGATGATCAATTGCGGAGATGCGTTCTGGAATACATGGACATCCTGACGGATCTCCTGCACATGCTCCCTCAATGTCTCCAGGCCCTCCTCACAAGCGGGGGGCCGCTGGCAGCAAGGGAGGCCCTCTGATCACTCATCATTTATTCAGACAGATGGAGGCTTACTAGGATTTCCATTCTGACCACACAGGTACCCTACAAATTTTATTCTCAGCCTCCATCTGTCTGAGTAAAGATGAGAGGTCAGCAAGATTTTATTTGGACATGGAGGCTGGCTGGGATTTCCATTCTGACCACCCAGGTACCCTCCAGATTTTATTCTGACCACTCATCTTTGCTCAGACAGATGGGAGGTACTCCAGTCTCTCATATGGACCACAGGAGACACCGGGATTTTTCAAAATGTGGTCTGGAGACTGGTACCACCAATTAAATTTCAGGCGCCCACCATGGACCATTTACCGGGCCAGTGGGGGCATTTCCGATACCAAAAAAATGTTCTGCACCCTCCCTGGGCATCCAGGATCTACCTGGAGGTGATTTGCAGGGTTGTTGATGCTTAAAATTATCGCGCTATGTGGCACCCTCCACTGTTGATACACAATATGCATATATGTTTTGTGCGATTCTAATCTCGTTGATGACTCACCCTTCCGCATGCAGCGCGAGCACATACATATCCTTCCGAGTTATTATGTACCGGAGGTTTACGTTACGGAGATCCGTTGTGACTCCGCCAAAACATCACATCGCAGCGATACAATACAATATATTATCTGGGCGAGCAACAGCGGAGTTTTGGAGGGATACAGGAGTAAAATTACTTCTTAGTGTGCTTGGCGCGCATACGAGCACCAATAAGCGTCGGGACCCCGGCAGTAGCAGACTGATCTTGAAGAATTTTGCTAATGGTCGTTGTCCTCTGAACACCTTTCCCTTTCTGCTTCTTATTCGCATGTTCGTCAGACAGACTCCGACGGTGCTTCCTGGTTGACGACTCGTCATCTGATAATAGGAAGTCATCGTTAAGGTCACTCAGACCAGGTGTAAGCAAGGACGGAACTTCATGGGAATGATGGGAAGATGGACCCGCCATGAGAGCTGTGGGATCCTCCAAAGTGACTCGCGGAGTAGCGGCGACGGGAACCGGAGTCACTGACGGAGTAGGGGCTGTGGTGATGGGAGCCACTGGCGGAGTAGAAGCAACCGGCGTCACTTGCGGAGTAGCACCCGTGGGATCCGGAGTGACTCGTGGAGTAGCACCTGTAGCACCCGTGGCAACTGGAGTCACTGACAGAGGAGGGGTTGTGGCGACGGGAGTCACTTGCGGAGGAGCGCCGGTGGCAGGACGCGGAGTGGGCGTCGGGGCAGGACGCGGAGTGGGCGTCGGGGCAGGACGCGGAGTGGGCGTCGGGGCAGGAGCGGGGGGGGGGGGGGGGGGGGGGGCAGGACGCGGAGTGGGAGTCGGGGCAGGAGTCGGGGCAGGACGCGGAGTGGGAGTCGGGGCAGGAGGACCTTGTGCAGATGAGGTGGAAGGAGTGGACTGAGAAGGGGTTGGCGTGGGTTTGCTAGTAGATGCTGGGCTCTCTATTTCTTTCTCCTTCCCCTTTCCCCCCTTCGCATTCTTCTCCTTCGCCGCACTCTTCCTCTTTGGAGCGAGTTTCTTTGGACCTTTCACCTTCACGGCGCGTTTGCTGGTCTGCCCCTCCGGGGCTTCCTCCGCAGGCTCTTCTTCAGCGGAAAGCTCAACTTGAAGCTCGAATCGTTCCCCTGTACATTAAATCAACTAAAGAATTGGCCGACCATGAAGAAAATCTTACGAATGATATCAGGGGTAGAAATGAATGCCTGGTACATGATCAGTTTGTTGAATGCCATGTTGTTGAGGAAGACGTCGGGAGTCCGATCTGCGATGAGTCTATACATCACCACGCGTTTTGTGTTGGGAAAACGCCAAGCTCGCCCAATCAGTTGCTGGTCCTCGATTGCCGACCAGAGCATGTCCTAACCGATTATCAGAACCCACGGCGTAAAATGGAGAAAGGGCAGTGTGCGTACTATGGCAATAACGATGTTTGCACAGGCCAGATTCAGTCCTTGAACCCCGACTCCGGAGACAATGAGCACTCGCGGGCCCAACTTGTCGCTCTTCCGAAATGTCTCCAGGACTTCGTTACGTGCTTTAGAGCCCATGGAGCCGTGCAATTCCAATGCTTCAATAAAAAAAAGCCTCAAGACCTGACAAAAGAAGTAAGCAACGACACGAGTATAAGGACATTTTGCGCTTACATTGACTATTAGCGGGTTATTTGACGGGAACGCGCTGTAGACAATAATCTTGTCTGGGCCGTTGATGTGACCAAGCTTGTCATGTGAGGGGGGCGGCGGTGGTCCGACCTCATCCGCGGTAACGTCGTACTTGTCGAATGCACCCTTGAAACCTTCTCGCTTGGTGGACTTGAGATACGCGGCATTGGGTGTCTTGAGATGATGTGTGATGACCTGCACCAATACATCGAGTTTGCGACTTGGATTATTCTCCCATTCCTCAGTTGTTGCTGGAAGGGAGTACGCGGGGTCCACAATGTTTGGGTGCGTCAGACAACGACGCAAAACGACATAGAACGACTATTGAGAGGGTTAGCACTCGTGTCAAAAAATGCGGAGTCCCGGGAGGGAATAGCGGAGGTGAAATAATGAAGTAAAAATGAAATGCGCACCTCCGAATGATCTTTCACTTCGGCGGATTCCTCCAACTTCTTGTACTCGTGCTCGTACAAGTCCAGTCTCAGGACCCGCTCCTCGTACAGCTCCATGTCAATAATCGGGAGGCCGTCCAGATCTTTGCTTTCCTTGACTCGGCGGATGATATGGCCGGAGAAGTGCTGTCGGAGGCGATGCATCCATTCAATGGTCACCTGACAACCCTCATTGCCATCGTCCTCGTCCTTCTCCGCATCCTGGGCCCTCTTAAGAGACTCCACAACTGGTTGCGCCTTCTTGTCTCGCCGTTCTGCAGTGCGGATCTCCCGCTCAGCTTGCAGCGCCGTTTCAGCGCTTGATGGCCCGATGAAGTAACCAATGCGGAGCATTCTCCCCACATTCCACAAGTCCTGACAACGCATAATAAGACCCGGTGCTGTTCGCGGGATTCCGTGTCTGGCACTCACCATTAGGCGGGTGTTTACCGGCGTTCCGGACATTCCGACAGTGAATCCTGTCTTCTTCGTCAACGCGAGAATCATCCCCATCTTGTTATTGATGTTTCTGTACCCGTGAATCTCGTCAATGGCAATCATGGTGAACTGATAATCGAGGAGGGTTCGACCGTCGTCGGGTGCCATAACCTTTAGCGAATCTACCGGATCTTTCTTACGGGCAATATCAATGAATCGGGAGTCCGACGTCACTGCCTGCAATTAATTGTAAGTCGCTGTTCCGACCCCTGAACGGAATCTCACCCACCGAAATCTTTGCCACGATGATCTTATCAATCGGGTCAAGAATGGTCCTCTGGTGGAAGAAATGCTTGAAGGTGTCCCCTCGAGACGACAGTGTTTGCAGGTAGGGAATAATGTCGAACATCGACTTCTGAAGGAATTTGTAGATCTCATTCTGGAACTGTTGCTCCAGGCCGTTGGGAACGATGACAAGAAATGGCTGGGAAGGGATATTGCCGGACTGCCCCTGCCATTGCTCGGTCGCTGAAAACTATGTCACATTCGGAACCCCGTAAAATAACAATCGAACTCACCAAATGCACCAGGGAATTTGCCATGTTGGGTGTGATAATGGTGGAAGTTGCGGAGCACCACCATAGCCGTGATAACCTGGATCGTCTTCCCTACTCCGACATCGTCCATCAGAAGGATAGGTTTCCCTTGGAACGCGTTAACGACCATCTTGTGCACGCCCACCCATTGATGCCACTTCAGCTGAACGGGAACCTTTGTGGTCAGTTGGTTGAACTCCTCCTCATGTTGCCAGGGGTTCAACTTTCCTACGGGGTCCATAGTTTTATTGAACCCGACGACGTGAGGTACCCCATCCATAATCGGAATCCCGAGTTCCTCACACAATGCGGCGATAGTCCGCCTGTTCTCCGCGTACTCCTCCACGCCGGACTCCCACTCCTTCTGCTTGTAGCTGTCGTAGTCGAACATCTTCAGGTTGTCATCGGCCGACATAATGAGACCTTCGCGGAGGAAGGAGAGGACGGCTTCCTTGTCGGAGGCCAGCAGCGGAATGAGGTCGCGCAATGCCTTCGGGAGCTCTGCGGACGTCCGAGTCAGATAACCTCCAGTTTAAATTAAAAAAACGCACTTTTCAACGCAGCCTGATCTTCGTTCATCCCAGCGTACACTTCCTCCAGCTGTGCCTGCTGCTCCGCAAAGTCAGCATATCCTGAGTCACCCATGAGGGCAAGATCGGCGAGCAAGGACTTCATATCCTTGATGTACGCCTTGAGCTCCGCCGCTGTCGAGGTTGCCGCTCCGTCCATTTGCCATGCTGGAAGTCCGTGAGTTCATACAAATGGCGGACTGGCAATGATTGCCCACCGTTCCATCTCTCCTTCAGCTCGGTCTTCCTGCTGCTCACCGCCTTGACACGTTTTCTCGCCCGCCCAATTGTCTTGTTGTAGTAGAGTTGCACGATTTCGTCAATGTACGCCCTTACGGCGTTGATTCTCATTTCTTCCACGATCCCAGGTCCAAACAAGGCCTTGCAAATGGGGACCCATTCACCAATCCAAGGAATAGCGGTAGCCCGGTTTGTTGCCTGGGAAAGGTAAGATGGCACAAGATTTATGAACGTCTTAATCACTCACGTCGGGGCCGGACATAGCCAAGGTGGCATAGATCCTGTCCATGTCGAATTCCTTCAGAACCCTGAGGACAGCACCTCGGATTGCCGGCCATCTTTTTTCGATGTACTTGGCCATGAGTGTCCGACCTTCGTTGTGCTCGTCGTTGCGTGTGGCGCCTGTCTGAGCCGCAAACTGGATCTTGTCCTTATGGACGGCAAAGGCGCTCACGTAGGCTGCAACCATAGCCTGCTGTTGTTCAGTCCAGTTGTGGTCGGGATGCAGCGGGGCGGTTTTGTAGGGAGCAACGTTGGCGGTGTTGTTAAGGAGCGTGATCCACTCGGGCCAGCTCCAAACTTCGTCTTCGGTTGGCCAACTAGGGCTTGTGGTGAAAGTGAGAAAAGCTGAGGCGGTTGTATGAGAGGGCATGTTGGGTGCTGAATTCAAATCTACGACTCTACCAAACACTTCAGTCTTATAGTCAGGTTATGCATAATTGTTTTGAAGGAAATTTGACTGAGTTTGCGTTCCTAGATGAGGACTGTTCTCCGAAGCTGTGACCGACCCAAATTTGATCATCAATGATACGCGATTGTGGCCAACGCCACAACGGAATCAGTGCATGTGAACACTCGGCTTTCCGACACACTGTGCGTCCGCTGGCCCGTTTCCGGTCCGCCGCTCCGATACGGGACAACACCAGCAATCCCGCACCCTCAGTGTGATACCTCCGTTTGCCTTATATTTCATGATATCGGAATTGCAAATTGATGCCTTGATATTGATTCATTTGCGTCCGCTGGGCCAACTCCGGCCCACCGCTCCGACACAGGACAACCGCAGCAATCCCGCACCTCAATGTGATACCTCTTTGCTTTTGGCCACCATATCTTTTTGTGCCTTCTCCTGAAATGAGATCTGATCTTTGATCCTTCTGTACGCGTGCAATTTGCAAAAAACGTCTTCACTCCACTGTATCGATCCAGGATCGACGCTTTGACATGGCGTTGGGAACTCCAGTATGGACCGCCAGTCTCTCGTGCAATTTGCAGAAACATCTTCACTACGCTGTCTCGATCCAGGATCGACACTTTGACATGGAGTTGGAAACTCCGCTGTGGACCTCCGGCATGTCTCTTCGGGGAAACAACTCATTGAGGCAATGGTGGTGGTAAGACTCTCAGCGGAACCGATCGAGGATCGACGTCAGATTCATCTTTGCAATTTTATCACTATTTCCAATTTTCAACAAGTGATAGACAAATAGCGGACCGGAGCAAACTTGATCAATGTAGCCTACTCCTCCTCTTCCTCCTCCTCCTCCTCTCTTCTTGCTGCCAGCACAAATGGTGTGATTTTTGCAGCTTTCTGCGAAGCTCGTCGATGTTGAGACCCTCCTGCCTGAGACGGGACACTGCGATGGGCAGCTTTTGTGGGTTGAATTTCAAAGCTGTCGTTCTCGAAATCTCCCAGGAACTCCGCCTCCGTCAAGTCCCGCTTTCTTGCGGCGGACGTTGGTCGAGGGTCTCCGATGGCGAAAGGCAACTTAGCACCTTCGATTGTCACCTTCTTGAACTTTCGGACCTGTGCAGGGAGCCGGTCGGACAAAGCATCAGTGTCCGTTGTCATACTCTCGTTGCCCGTGTCCTCCTCCCATTCATTTGCAGTGTTGTTTTCAGCCCCAGGGAGTGTTGGACGAGCTGTGTAGTTAAACAATGGTACCGTGTTGCCTGATCTTGTGGTTAGCAAGCGACATGTGGTGGAGTAAATGTGCTCACGGGGCAAGGAACGCTTCACTGGGACAATCTGTGGAGGGCCCACCCTTCCGGACTTGGTGACAGGAGAAAACTGAAAGGTTTCATCGGCGCTCCGCTGACTCTTCCCTCCGGAGCTTGCGGGTAGCACCGACAACTTCGGAGACTGTGCCGGAGCTTTCTTCAAGGATTTGGGCTTCGATTGAGCAGCAGACAGGGCCTCTTCTCGTGTAACCATGGACATCCGCGTTGATGCCGTTGGAACGGGCGCGCATTCCCGATCCGATTCCGCTCCCGTGGTGTTGGTTGATCGCATTTGCTGCTGAATGTTGAGTGCCCTTGCCTTTCGTTTCCCCAGCTCATTGCACTCCCGCAGGAACGTGGCAATTGTGTTACCGATAGTTGCTTCCATGCCCGGAGACCGTCGTCGCCCCTCGCGAGTCCCGACCTTGCGGCAGGCTTCGGCTAGGTCATCCGCCCAAACCTCCGCCCAAAAAGTACCTGGCTCGCCACGCCAGGACTTCAACTTGAATATTTGGTACGACAACAATTCTTCGACAAGGAGGAGAGACACAAATTCAGGATCTGAAATAGAACAGTTATCAGCTGGCGATCATCGCACAACGAAATCATCATCGCACCGGGGTCTGGCAAGGTCTCCCAAGAATGCTCCGGGTTTTGTATCTTGAGGATCTGCGACACGGGCAGAGGGATGGAGGGGATTGAACCTGCAAGTAATCCACCGCGGCACATATCTACTCTTCGTTTGAGCACAAATCAGTGTCCTGAAGGACGTCAACAATTACCTTTCAATGTCTCTTTGTGCAATGAGACACATTTCTGATGATCGTCCACGTTCTGACCTGATTTGTTGATGAGATAGGAGTGCATTGTTAAAACACAAACATACCATCTTTTGGTGTTTCAACCCGCAGGTAGTAACGCTCGGATGTTTCCTCAAAAATCAACATTACGGTGAGGACAATCAGGCAGAAATGGGGGTTGAGGATGGTTGTACTATGTTTCTCCATCCTTTTAACTATCAAATTGATTGTTGGTCGTTGTTGACACCGAATCAAATTACGCTACCTTTCCATCAAATATGCAGTGACCGGAACACCGGTAAGTCCGGGCGGCATACCGCTTGGAAGAAAATAAAGATCATGCCTCAAGGGGTGGCCACATGGATAGGCACAATCGCCGCTTATCACGCCACACCTGAGGATTCCTCGGGGTATCCTCTGTATTTAGAGGGACAGCACCGGAAACCCTTTGCACGACCACCTAACCCTAACATGTCCGCTTCTTCCGACCGCTCTCCCAGCCCTGACCCCGTCAGCCAGGTCACTGTTGGCCAATTCATTGCCGTCTGTGAGGAATTGCAGGGCAGAGACGACCCATTCCAATTTGCACGCTTTGCCTTGACAGGGGACTATGAAGACGGGGATGAAACACACAGGGTTGCTCTTAATGCACTCCAGCGGGAGGGCGCGAATTACCCTGTGCCAAATCTCAACTCGGTCGTCATTTCACGAGACATTGACTCCGTCATCGGACTTACTCGTACATTTCCGTGGAAGCGTTCGATGAGCGTTTTCCCTGTGGTCCCTTTCAAAGAAAGTCTGCGCAGGGATAACCATGTCAAGTGGGGGGTCTTAAACACGGTCTGATTCCTTCCTTGCATATGAGTTGTATCGAGCTTACACATCCAACAGCGCACAGGGACTCGCACGCCCACCCCACTCCACAAAATCCCTAACTTTGGCTTCTCCAAGGTTGCGGGACGTCACATCACACGCATTTTCCTTCCGGCTCTGATCTCCGAGGGGCGTACGACGGACCTCCGCGTACCTGCGAAACTGTTGACGGATTTCTACAACAAGTGTCTCAGGCCTGCAGTTGAAGCTGTTCTCCCGGAATCAGCGACACACTGGCCTGTGGATCATGCCAACGCTTTGGCCCTGGTGCGTGACAATCTTGGTCAAATGCACTTCGGAAGCATAGACGTTCCCCGTGATCGCCTTCAGGAATTCGAGGCTGCCCTCCTCAACAACATGGACACGATGCCAGAGTTTTCTGAGTCGTTCTTTGGTCATGAGCTTCGTGGTACCAAAAATTCTTCGCGGCATTCTCACGAACTCCGATGGGACCGCGAAGAAGCTCTGGAGGATTATTTCGACTTTCTGGACCTGGACCGAATCCACACCGCCGATTGGAAACTGGACATCGGTTTGGAGATCACACATCCAGGACGTGCGCTGCAGTGGCGGACTGATGCTCGGGAGCGAATTCTGCAGTTCGCCATGCCCTCCGCCACACCCCGCCAGATATCCGATGTCTCGGGCAGCCGAGGCAAAACCCATGTCGATCTTTCGGCGCAGGTGGCGGCGTTGAGCGGGTTTCGATGTAACCCGGGGCAGACAGGTGATCGAGATGGAGTGTCTTACATCAACGTCTATACCACAGATAAGGAAGCGACATACCAGCTACACAAAGGGGTTTTTTCTCGGCACCGGGTCTCCGACGCTCTCCCTGCCGGGCTTCCTAAGCTTGTCCGCGCATCGCGGAAACTCTGTGATGTGATGTTGTCTTGTGCGGGGGCAGGCGAGACAGAGCAGTTCCAGGAGTGCGCCGCAAGGTTTGAAGTTCGGATGGATTTCTCTAAAGCGGTGGACGGTCATTGGAATATCACCGATGATTTCTTACAACATTGCTTGGTATCTTACCAAGCCCCAGCCTGGTGGTAGGTTGCTCCTCAGAGTTGAATGCAAAATTATTTATTCTTCTTATGCAGGATGCTGAAATGCTTTCGAGCAATGGCGATCTTGGAGGTATTCAGCAATCACTTGTCGGCAACTGCATTACAACGCGCCAGCGCTCCGACATTAATGCTCGATGCCGTTTGCGTTTACATGCTGAACGCAGTCATCTCGCGTCCGGCGGAGGGGCAGGATGAAACCTTTCTCACTGAAACCTGCGGATTCCATATTTCAGAGAATGAACCAGAGCCATACAACCGTGGCATCTTCTTTCTCCGTGACCTGGTCCGTGACGAAGTCACGCATGTCTGGCGGTTCCCAGCGAAGTACGTGAGGAGGATTCACCGTGACGGCCTTGCGCAAGCTTTCCGCATGTCCAATTTTCTGGCGTTGGAACAGGAATTCACAACTGCGGCATCCACGGTAACGGAGCGGAACTCCAATCGCACAGCGAATCGGGCTCCGCGGACAGCCGACATTCTCCACCTTTGGCAGGATCACGAATTTCCTCCCCCTTTGCGATGGCGTCTTCACGATCAGGGCATCAGGCTCCAGCCAATGGCGACTTTGGAAGGACCGGACGTCCAGGCTAGCGACGGCGAGTCCGACGATGGGGAGGACATTCCGCCGTTGGGCGAGAATGACAACATCGATGCAATTGTGGAGAGCATATGGGTTCAAATGGCTTTCGACATCATGTATGTCTCCCCCAACCCGAAGGATCACCGCAAGCCGGCCTATGTCTTGCTTGATCAAGAGGCTCGGACGTCGACGACACCCGCCACCTTTCAACGATCGGACCTGACGGGCATTTTCCGCTCAGTCCTTTATCGAGAGCTAACGTCGAGCCAATGGGAGACAGTTGTGTTTGACAGCTTTTTCCCCTTGCCGAACAGTGCAGCCCTCAAGAGACAGGGTTTCAGAGCGGCCAGCTATTACAAAAAGTGGCACCATCTCATGGCCCGGCTGCGACGTCGTGACATTGTCGTTGTCCGCAACGAATTGCGACGACAATTCCGGACCTTGCTTTGGGTGCCCCATCCCGACACGGACAGGATGTGGAGAACGCGGAGCTCGATGAGGGGCTTCACACGGCTTCCCGCAAGCTCCACAGGGCCATGTCCGTTGATTGCAATCAACAGACAAGCACTGCAAGGGACACGCATCACTCTCAACCCTCCTATTGATGATGTGGAGCAGGGGGAAATGGACGAGGAGGATTTTTAAGGGGCAGAAGTATCGGTGGAAACTTGCAGTGACGATAAACATAGAAAATCAATCCGGGATCTACGATGTGTGACCGACTAAGAGATGTATGACAAACGCGGAAAAGGTGCGGACCTCCGACAATAAAAGGTTGTTTTGACGGAGAGGCTCCGCGGAGAAGCGTGTTTGAATGGGGAATCTCGCTGAGCATTCTTGATGTACTCCGAATTGGTCTTCAGCGCAAAGTCCAAGTGACCATCTCCTGCAAAGTAAATTTAGAAGTTGACTTTGTTTTTTTCGAACATTTAATTAAATTGCCCGGTTCTTCGTCGGACTGTAGCCCGGAGGACCGAGTGGACACTAAATCACCCCACCACCATCCATACGTCTGTCAACGCATTGAATAAATAAAATATGGGACTCCGAATGAGGTACTTCGGATATCCGCGCGGTCGTTAGTCGGATGTTCGACAATCCCCGCGGGTCGTCCGTGACAAGCCCTGAGATGGCGGAGGAAAATGATTGAGGCATAGCGGGCACGAGTTTGACTGCCGATAGGCGTTTGACGTGATCCCGACGCGATTCCCGTTTCGGACACGGCGAAATCAGAAGATCCGAAATCGGATTCCCAATATGGTAATTACGCAGCTCCTGAGAGTGCTGTGGCGTTAACTTTAGGTAAAGCGGAAGGTCCAAATCTCCTAGTGACACAGCTTTTGTGTCATCAAGGGACACGTTCCTTCCCAAAACGGAGAAGCGGCGGGAAGGAATACAGACCCCGCTGAACTCTATCGGAGATACGTGCCATGTCAGCCTTATAAGACAGCACACTCGGAGCATCGTTCGGAAACACACTCCTCCTCCCCACCCACAAACAACGCCAAAACCCTCCTCACTCACCCTCCCCCCCCCTCAACAACAACCATGATGCAACAAATGTACCGTCCGGAACCCCGCCTTGTTGGACCGAGTC
>JAEVFJ010000093.1:0-12874 GCA_021029105.1 Cristinia sonorae
GGGGTGTGGAGGGGGTCGCCGACGTCCAAGGGGACGTGTGGGCGGATGCGGAGGTCGCGGCTGTCGTCCAAGGGGGTGCGGAGGGGTCGCCGACCTCCATGGGGACGTGCGGGGGGCTGTGGAGGTCGCGGCCGTCGTCCTGGTCCCGGTGACGGGCTGGGTTTCGACTCCGTAGAGTCGAAATCCCCCGCGCCGAGTCTTGAAGGCGGGGGACGGGGTGTGGGGTGTCTGTGGTAAGTCCGTTGTGTGCGAGGGCGACTGGACTCACCTGGTGCCCTCGCCATTCCCTCCCCTCCTTCGTCCTGCTGCGTTGTCGTCGTCGGTGTCGGTGACGGTGTCGTTGGACACCAGAGCCCTCCGACGTCGTCTTGCTCGACGTCGAGAGGTGGGAGGTTGGTGGTGGTGGTGAGGTGAGAGGACGCTGAAGTCCAAGCGTCACTGGAGCCTGCTAACCGTGAGAATAATTTGCCATTTCGGAGGGAGGCCCGAAATGGCAGATTATTCTCACGGAAAGCATCTCTCTGACTTCAGAGTTCAGCTTCTGATCTCTCACCTCACCACCACCACCAACCTCCCACCTCTCGACGTCGAGCAAGACGACGTCGGAGGGCTCTGGTGTCCAACGACACCGTCACCGACACCGACGACGACAAGGCCGCAGGACGAAGGAGGGACGAAGGAGGGGAGGGAATGGCGAGGGCACCAGGTGAGTCCGGTCGCCATCGCACGCAACGGACTTACCACAGACAGACACCCCACACCCCGTCCCCCCGCCTTCAAGACTCGGCGCGGGGGATTTCGACTCAACGGAGTCGAAACCCACCCCGACACCGCGACCGCGACGTCGGTGGCCCCCTCCACCCCCCTGCACGTCCCCTTCCACGTCGGCGGCCCCTCCGCACCCCCTTGGACGTCGGCCGCCCCTCCAACGCCATCCGCGGTCGCTCAAGACCCCCTCTGCACCACCTCCCCCGCCTGCACGTCGCCTTGGACGACGACGGCCCCCTCCACACCCCCCGCACGTCCCCTTCCACGTCGGTCGCCCCCTCTGCACCCCGTCCCCCGCGTTCAAGACTCGGCGCGGGGGATTTCGACTCAACGGAGTCGAAACCCACCCCGACACCAGGACCGCAACGTCGGTGGCCCCCTCAACACCCCCCTGCACGTCCCCTCGGACGACGGCCGCGCCCTCCGCACCCCCTTGGACGTCGGCCGCCCCTCCATCGCCATCCGCGGTCGCTCAAGACCCGCCACCACCGTCCCCTCGGCCTGCAAGACGACGCCGAGGGGAAACGCGGTCCAACGACCGCGTTTCCGACAACGACGACGACGGAAGGACCGAGGGGAGGAGCAGAAGGGGCAGAGGGACCATACCCAGGTGAGTACCTCCCTCTGCCGTCCTCGCTGCGTTGTACACAACGCAGCGGGTACTGACTTCGTCTCCGACCACAGCGAGGACCCCCGCACCCGCCGTCCCCTTGGTGTGCAAGACGACGCCGAGGGGATACACGGTCCAACGACCGTGTCTCCAACCTCCAAGACGACGTCGGCACCCTCCAACGCCATCCGCGGTCGCTCAAGACCCGCCACCACCGTCCCCTCGGCCTGCAAGACGACGCCGAGGGGAAACGCGGTCCAACGACCGCGTTGCCGACAACGACGACGACGGAAGGACCGAGGGGGAGGAGCAGAAGGGGCAGAGGGACCATACCAAGGTGAGTACCGCCCTCTGCCGTCCTCGCTGCGTTGTACACAACGCAGCGGGGAAACGAAGTCTACTGACTTCGTCTCCGAGCACAGCGAGGACCCACACCCGCCGTCCCCTTGGTGTGCAAGACGACGCCGAGGGGATACACGGTCCAACGACCGTGTCTCCGACCTCCTAGACGACGTCGGCACCCTCCAACGCCATCCGCGGTCGCACAAGACCCGCCACCACCGTCCCCTCGGCCTGCAAGACGACGCCGAGGGGAAACGCGGTCCAACGACCGCGTTTCCGACAACGACGACGACGGAAGGACCGAGGGAGAGGGAGGAGCAGAAGGGGCAGAGGGACCATACCAAGGTGAGTACCGCCCTCTGCCGTCCTCGCTGCGTTGTACACAACGCAGCGGGGAAACGAGTTACTGACTTCGTCTCCGAGCACAGCGAGGACCCACACCCGCCGTCCCCTTGGTGTGCAAGACGACGCCGAGGGGATACACGGTCCAACGACCGTGTCTCCGACCTCCAAGACGACACGGCACCCTCCAACGCCATCCGCGGTCGCTCAAGACCCGCCACCACCGTCCCCTCGGCCTGCAAGACGACGCCGAGGGGAAACGCGGTCCAACGACCGCGTTTCCGACAACGACGACGACCGCACATCCCTTGAGGCACATAGCCCACAACACCACAGGGAGGCTGGCCATTGTCAATTGACGATGGTTCCAGCCTCTCCGAGGTCTTGCAGGTCGGTGCAAGTATGCCAGGACGTCCCGCACCAGGACTCACGCCTTGGTGCGGGCACGGTAGGCACTCTTTCATATTAACTAATACCTTCATGTGGTTGTTAAATGTACATAGATACATGTAGAATACTTCTGATATATTTTATTCAATGTTTCGCCACCGTTTTTGAACCGTCTGAGCTGGTCTCTCTCGAAAGAAGAGCGCTTTTTGGGCGCTTATTTGCGTTTTTGGTCGCACTTCTCCCTTGTCTTTTCTTTTCAATCTTCCTCACTCTATCTATTAATCTCTATTCTACACATCTCATCATGGGCAAGAAAACCACACTCTCTAAAAAAGAAAAGAAGAAAGCAGCTCAGGCTTCCAAGGCTGTTGCAGAAGCAAGGCTGGAGCTTAGGAGGAAAATGTGGAAGAGGTGGAGGAGGTCACAGGGAGGAAGGGATGGGGAGGGCTATTCTCTGAAGAGGAGAAGGTGAGTACAGTCTTTATCATTAAAGATCAATACTAAGACACATCCAGAGGGGGCTGCTTCCAGGTGTCAAGCCTGTGCTGGACATTCCCAAGGAGCTCCCTGACTTTGGCATGCCCAGCAGCAGGTACAAGAAGATTGGAAAGCATGAAGCCCCCCCCAACAACCTTACTGCCAAATACATCAAGGAGTCCTCCAAGCTCACAGACAAAGCTATCAAGAGGACATCTGAGTGGCTGGAAAGCCCTGAGGGTAAGTCTTTTCCATTTCTTCAAGTTCTAGCTGCATTCTGATGAATTGCCCAGGTACTGTTGAAATCCCAGAGACCCTGGAGGAGCTCAAGAAGGCCAACACCCTCAAGACTGCCCATGAGACCTCTTTGGAGATGCTCAAGGAGGAGTACCCCACCAGGGAGACCTCTTGCAGGGTGGTGACCAAGGATGGGGTGACAGTCTTTGTGTATCTGAGCTATCACATGGAGGAGGGCAAGCGAGTGAAGGATACCATGCCAGTGAGTACTTCAAAATCTCAGATTCATGTATCTACTAATTTCTATTCGTGCAGCAACCTGTTCTTGACCGCTTTCGCACCAACATGCAAGCGGTCTTCTCCCAGACCAAGGCTGGGATTACGGGGAACTCGGAGTGGGAGCGTCATCCCAACGACTCCGAGGCCTACATGGAGTACATGACAAGGACGGCAAGGTTCAGAGGGTGGCGAAGCAGCTCATTCATTGGTTTGAGATGTGGCAGGAGAAGGGGCAGGCCAAGGTGAGTGTTAAGCTCTTCTAACTTGATGCAAGCTGATGTTCTACCGCAGCAACCAGAAATCCCGTCAGCGGATCTTCTGTGCGGCAAGAACTTTGACAAGTTCAGTGCCCAGGGCAAGATGATGCTTGCCGACGACGAGATCACCTATCTCTGCAACGGCATCATCAGCCGGTTTTTCCCTAGCCAATATCCTAGGTTGAAAAAGACCTATGAGAGGGCTTCGTGGGTCCACAAGATCCTCAAGGCCCTCCGTCTCCCAGGTGGTCCTAACACAGGGCGGGTCACTCTCAAAGACCTGCAGACCGTCCTCCACCGTGACGACATCGACGAGATGTGTGTGGTCTTCAATGTCGGCAAGTACGAGGGAGGTGAGTTCTTGCTTCCCGATCTCCGTATGAAGTTCAAGTGAGTCTTTTCTTTTTCTCGAGTACCCGTTCTTATAGCCCTACAGGTACACCCCGGGAGACTTGGTCTTCTTTCTCTCTCAGGTTTTGTGGCACATGGTTGCCCCTTGGCGACCTTTGCCTCAGACCGAGGAGGACGGAGACTTTGCTCCTGGCCGCATCAGCCGGGTCTACACCACCCACACCCGCACCATGAACAAGATCCTTGTGGACAACTACAAGCCCAACATGGACAAGAGATTTGAGTTGAACAAGCAGACTGGTAAGATGGAGGTCATCCAACATTACAAGAGGAAGATGACCTCTGCTCAGAAGGCTCGTGCCAAGGCAGAGAGGCAGAAGGCTTCAGCAGCCGCATCGGAGTCGTCTTCTTCCTCATCGGAGTCTGAGTCAGAGACAGAGATGGTTAGACCCCGAAAGCGTGCTCAGTGCATCCCAGAGTCTGATGAAGAGTAGATACTTAATATTGTATTCTTTAATCTTTGATATCATTTCCTGAATCACTTGAAAAGTTGGCCAAGAGCAAAGCAGAGACAGAAGAAGCCAAGTTGAGCGACCAGGACCGTCACAAGACTAAGCGCCCTGGTATTGACGGGACTGATCAAGCCGCAGAGCTTCCACAACTCATTCAATAAAGAATCCAAGCCAGGAAGTCACTTAATATACATGTCAAAGTACTCAGATGTGCTCAGAATATTTTTAAACATGTTGAAAAGAGAGAAATGCAAGACGTTCACCTGTTACCACTCAGATTTGGGCTAAACGCCCATGATCTCTGGAACTGATTACAGTACCCTGGTACAACCACTCAACCAAAACACAATCGGGGCAGGGATATAAGAGTTCATATAGGTTATGATTTTTAGAGATACTCAGAACAGTTGATTACAGAGAGGGAGTGACTGTAGAGAGCCCTGAAATTACTGGAAAGAAGAGTTTCCCACGGTTAACAATAGCGCCAATAGTACTGGTTGTATTGATCAATACAAACCATTTTCCCACGGTTTGGGCACTTTTTTCTGTCCGCTCACGGTCGCTGCGCCTGTTTTCAGGCAAGAACGATTCTTCTTCGTTTCACTCAGGAATCGTAATGTGGTTTAAGGGACGATTGTCACGAAGTTTATATAGCAAAATAATACCATGATCATTATTCAACATCTCCTCCAACGTATCAGACAACTGATCTTTCTCAGAGAGGCAATCCCATTGGAGAACTGCGCGGCATTGAGAAGAGAAAGTGTCTGGGTATCTCCCGTTTTGACGGAACTGGTGAAGATAGTTCGCCATTGGCCTGTAGTATTTCTATGGGATGAAATATCAAAAATACACCTGTGCCAAGAGTCTGATTCGACTGACCAACATTCTCCGGATGAGCACGTCAAGCGGCTGTTTCTGTGTCCGGTGCTTCTCAAGAGCAATATCGATACCATTCTGAAGATAAAAAAGGTACTGCGCCGAAACATCGTCTAGAACAGGGGTGTTCGACATGGATGTTGTTTTGAGGATGGTCGACGATCGAGTGCTCGTGTTGTCGCTGTCTATGTACTCAAACCGTGGGAAGAACCAAGCGCCTTTGTGAACGTGGTCAACATGTGTTATTGCTCACCCTGCAAAGTCAGTGTTGATGCATAGAGATCACGATCACGGGAAAAAGCTCTAAGGTCGTAATGTCTCAAGGAGTGAGACACAGTGAATACTATACAGCTATTGGCGGAGGCCAGTTAAGTATGTTTGTCTAGGAAGCTCAAAGGCAAGAATCGAGGGATACATTTCCGAAACAAAGATTTTTCTGAATATAAAAATTCCGGTGGCTCTCTGGCCGGAGTCATGGCATTTTTCACCACGTCGGGTCACTGCCCGACAAGCCCCAACGCCCTCTATCACTTCCAGTAATTCTTCCGAAGTCTCCTTTTAGTCCTGCGTGATCCATCTGTTTCCATCGCGCCCAGCTATTGTGCGCGGCCGGCAGGACCGCCGCTCTTGAGGTTCGGAATATTATGCAAAGGTGCAATCTCATTCACGCGTAAGTGCTAAGCGCTAGTTATAATTTGGCCTTGTTTGTTGCATGCGATGCACGCACCATGCTGGCAAAGAGAAATCGCAAGCTTTAAGCCAGTCTGGCACCCCGCATCGCTTCAATCAAAGCTACATCAAAACTGTTACGCACCGCTCAAGAGCCAGGATGAGTCTTCAGATGTACAGTCGCCAACTCGTCGCGGCCCATATCCTCCACAAAAGTGGAGCCTACACATTCTCAGGAGCGATCAAACCTTTGATCGCGCGGGTGAAAACATTGATGGAGGATTGTAGCTACGAAGCTTTGATAGCCATGAAGGTGGATGTGGAGGGAGAGCTCTCCGTGGCGGTTGTGGACTATGACAGCTTGAGCGACACGTGGGACGCAAACATGTAAGTTTCACAAGATTCGAAAAAAAGTATACATCTCATGATAACTATCTCTGAAGCTCGAGAATGGGAGAACAGTATACGGTGCAGGTTCCTAACAGTGATATGGGTTTGCTTCGCTGGTGTGCGTTCAGGCGCGCATTAGGGAAGGTCCAAGTTATGGCTTTCCCGAACCCAACGAGCGACCAATGGGCATTGCTGCTCAAGCACGAAGCCGGAGCAAGATTCGCAGATCACTACAAACACACAGTGGTATCTGCGTTTCTTACGTACACGGTATTGAGCCACTGGGCAGACCAACATCTTGAAGGCGTCGAATCCTCTATTCTTGTTGATTGGGCCTGCATGGAAATCGCCGGGCAGGGAAACATCATTACGGTGTTGGATGCCCAAGTTGATGGCATGAATCTGCGAGACATCGGTTCGTTCACTGTAAGAATGGATCCACTAGCCTCCTGACTGAACAATGTTCACATACAGTATCCGCGTCGCGTTGGACAGCAGAGTTCTCGATAGCAACGTGGAAGGAACAACTCAGTAACGCGGCGATCAAGCGTTGGATCAACCTCCTTGCGGCATCCCAGTGGTGGGAAAGGAGCACTACCAACCCTGTTTTTGGCGACATCGTGCCAGCATTTTTAGAGAATGAATCTGTTCTCGTTGCAGACAACCGCGAGGAGGAATGGGATGACCTGATGAGGAAGTCGCGCGCAGAAAAGGGGCATGGAATGGCGCAGCAAGTATGTTCTCTCTTTCGAATCATCTCTTCCATGTGTTGCTTACGTACAATGTTCAGATAGAAAGTGAAGGCGGCGATACCAGTCAGGCAAATGTGAGCAAGCATACGTGCCGTTGATTACACTCACTGACTTAAATACAGGAAATGGATTTGGACAGAGTGGAAGTAGTATCCAGGGTAAAATTATATCCAAACTACATGAGACAAATAATCTTACTCGGGGGTAGGTGAAACCGGACGACGTTTTGTGCGCGGTGGCCATTGGGGAGCCAACCACCCGGCTGACTCGGGACCATTTAACGCACTCTACAGCCAACTACTTTGGGGCCGGGCAGGAGCAAGTAGAGTTCGAGAATGGCCTCCGGGTATTCGCTCCAGATGTGCAAGACGATGTGGACTTTCTTCGCTGGGTTGCTCTTCACTCCATCGACGGGACCAGTTCTGGAAGCAGGCAATTGCCTTGTTTCTTCTCTCTGAATTATCCAGAGGATGGGATGGACAGAAACCTGTTTCTCCGGCAGATTCGGAATCACCTTGCACAAAATGTGTGCGTGGTTCTCAAAGGGGTACCAGATGGCTATGTCTCGTTGGGGTGGGATCTTGAGAGCCACACGAAAGTCATGGGCGGAGTTGAGCGCATCGTTTACGGTAAGTGGCCGAATCCAAATGCGGTTATCACTTCACTCACGCGGAACAAAGAGTCCAATGTGCGAGCCCCCGAAAGCGCAATACCCACACGGAGGAGAGCATCTCCAAAGGATTTTACGTCGCGCGTTAAAGAATGGTCGAATGATAGGATAAGTCCGAGATGGTGTGCAGAGACGGAGGAATTTCCCTGTCCGTCGGATTTAGTTCCAAGGCTAATGCTGTACGTGACTCCTAAAACCTTCCAAACCTGACCACTCATGCAGAATTAGGCAACTGGCTGACGACCAGATTCACGATCTCTGGCGGCGTTGGGGATACGCAGATAAGAGGCAGCTCAGGTTCGACAATGTGACCAAAAATGGGAAAGAGGTTCGTAACATGGTGCATTCTAGGTCTAGGGAGACAGTGATCGAACCTATCAACAGCCTCTTGGAGTTCCCGCGTTTGCTTTTGCCAAGAATATCACAGATCAGAGCTTTTGGAGCGTGACGGGTAACAGAGCTTGGGCAAGAGTAGGCACTGCGGGGTTTGTGGGCCATCTCAGACGCGAATTCCGCGGTTATGTGACAGCAATGCGTGTGGAAAACGGGACCACAATATGCGCGCGGCTCATCCCAAGAGCAGATGCATATCTCGCGGTGGAACGAGAGCTTGTGAACGCTCAGAGGACCAGATCAAACGTCGATGCGATGGACAAGTTGTTGGACAAGCAAGATCCGTTGGGATACATGGTGCTGATGCCAGGAGATATTGTGTATGTTGAAGTTCATTAACTCTGAACGCTATTGTGTCTGACCTATAACCTGTCTCAGAATCTATCCCCCCGGCGCATGGTACACATATTATCGAGCAGAGCATGGAATCACGCTTGGAGATCACATTCTCTTGTACGACACCATGCACCTAACGGAGAGGGCCATCGTGGTATCAATCCAAGGGAACGTTGGAACACGTAGCCAGATTGGCTACACTATATCAGCTGTTGCCCGCGTTATCTTGGAATTTGGGAAAAATAAAGGGGGTACCAGTAAGCACGTCCTCCGTCGTGCATTTAATCATGCTGAAACCGTAGGGATACATACAGAGTTCGCCAAAAGACCATTCCTCTCTATGGCTCGGCTGGTCGTTTCGCCCAATCACTACGTTTCCAACTTTGAGAAGGACCACGACCGTACCGATGTCGTCAAAGATGTTTGCAATGCGCGTCGGATCATCCTTGAGTTGGCGAAGCACAACAATATCGACAACGCCGAGCTCTATCCTCCGACTTCCCAGCATTCTTCGCTACAACCAAGGGATGGTGAAGACAAAGATGACTTTGCAGTAAGGGCTGGGCTGGAGATGTGGACACCCCCAATTCCGGAGCTAGAGTGGTGGCAAATGGGAGAAGCTATGATCAATGTCCCGCAGAATCTAGGCCAGGACATCTTTGTTCAGCTTAGAGCGGATCTGGTATGAGTTATCATGGACCCTAAGACTGTAACATATATTTTTCTTGCGGTGAAAGTTGAATTCTGCCTGCGTGCACGTATGAATATTTAATCTTGCGAAGTCGGTCGCTGCAGAAGTCCGCCGTCGGAAATGAAATATGCATGAGAGTTGGGGATAAGACATATGGATTATACATGAAATGGACAAAGATCAAGAGAAAATGGCAATGTCGTTCTGAAAGTGTGCATCTAATGGATTGACATAAGCTTCGCATGGTGGCACAACATTCCTGATTCCGCTGGATTTTAGTCATGTTGCTGTGCGGCGCGTTTGCAGCGCCGTAGCAAATCCCTGTGCTCGTTGATAAGTTTCCTCAACTTGAGAATTATTGGATGATTCGGGTCCAACGGAGGGGAGGATCGGAGGTCATCCCTGGCAGCTTGTAACATCGACAAGTGCACGACGCGTTGGTGTTCGTACATTTCAAAGTCGGGGTGCTTCTTGGTATCTGACGACTCTGACTCGATATCCTCGCTGTCACTAGTAAGGGGACCTTGTGCTGGGCTCAAGGGATCAGGGTAGGCAACCGCGGATGACGGTGATTGTTGAGCCGCCAAAGGAGGAGGTATAGCAATCACTGGGAATGGCAGAACAGGAGAAGGGTAGGCCGAGATATTGGGGGCTTTAATAATCAGAGAAGAGTGTGAAAAGAGAGCTTTTGCTTATTAGTAAGAGTAAAAAAAACAATTGGCTTGGAGGAAGTCTCACCTTCGGTGCTAGCAGAAGTTTGGCCTGAACGAATGGGTCAGGAATGGTTGGACAGTGATGAAATATAAAAGGGACATACTTGGACCACCAGGGGGGTTTCTGGGTCCGGGAAATGAAGGAACATTGCACAATGCTCGAGCAGAAATGCAGGCTGTGCACGGCATGCCGGTGCACTCTATCCCCTTGTGAGCGCATCGTACACATTTCTGATCTTGCAGTACCGACTCGGAACCCTGAATAATAGCTGGTATCCGGTATTTGAACCCAAAGCTGTTAAGTGGAAACATACATTAAGTGATTCAGGAGGGACCTTGCCAGAACTGGAGAACTGAGCAGATTGCGTGTCGGAGGTTTTTGTGGAGCGAGTGAGTCTCACACTAGTACGGCGGTTAGGGAGAGACAAGTGAGACTGTAGCCGTGGTCTTTGACTGCCGGAGGGTGGAGAGTGATTCTACGCCTTTTAGAGCTGATCGAAGGCACAGATGAGGATTCTGAAGACTCGGTGAGTCAAAACAGCAAGGAAGTTGAAGCAAAGCGAGAACAGACCTGCCAATGCCACAGTTGTTTGCATCACCTGTTGAGTAGGACCAGCGGAACATCTTCCGAAGGCATAAGTCTCTTGGAGGGCGTGATGGCAGGGCTGATGGTAGGGGAGCTCGCTGCACAGTTGAGGATGAGTGAGATGGAATTGATGGTGGGGGGGAAACAGATGGACCGGGGGGCGGCAAAGGGTCAAGATCCATCGCATCATCCTGAACTGAGCCAGAGTGAAGACTAGATGTGTCTCTGGTCGCTAAGTTGACAGTCACCGCACCGGAACTGTGCAGAAGACCGACAAGAGCCTCCCCCGATCGCGCGGTTGCAGGAAGTGTTGCCCACTCCATGACTGCGGAGACACGCGGTGGGAAAACTAAAGGAGGCGTGATTTGATTCAAGTCCGAAATTACCAGACTCATATAATCCTGTCAATGAATATATGATATGCTTGGTTGTACGGAAGGGTCGACACGTACCAGCAAATCCTGCACTTCAGCGCAAAGGGTATCGGAGTCTTGCGCACTCTCAATGGCAATATCAACGGCCTGAGTGAAAGCTCCGAGTACGTATGGGACATTTGGTGCCATGGGATTCACTGCGACGATGGGGTTAGTCGTCCAGCGTGAAGCGATTCCAACCTTCGTGTTCACGCGCCCGGCATCTTCCGGAGTAGCGCTTGTTGAGCAAAAACTTTGCCGTTTGACTTTACACAGCTTTCTCTACATTGTTGAGCAAAAACTTTGCCGTTTGACTTTACCCAGATTTCTCTACAAGATGTTCAACTCCCCTTTTCATCCTAAAGAGCCTATTTCTGTTCCATTGGGGACATCAAAGTCCTCGTGGGTGCAATTCGCGAAAGATGCCGTTGACATTCTTGCGGAGACAGACCTTGCTAATCTGCGGAAGAGCTGGAACTTTGTTACACAAGAGGGTGGGTTGCGAATGGAGCTCAGTCCAAGTTATAGCCATGTGAGGAACCGGTGGTCGGTATATATGTAAGACAAAATAAAACCTAACCCTAATTGCTACTGATCGCATACAACAGCTTCGAAGCAGGCAAAGTTGAACGAAGGCCTCTACAGAACCGACAGATGGGACTATTCTGTTGGTTTTTGTCTTGCTGGCGAGCCACGCTAAACAGATTTCGTGCGGCTAGCTGGCCCGCCCCGCATGACCAGGCTTGGATGAATCTCGTGGTCTTCTGCAATGAGGATAGGACAGACATTCGAAGGGTTTACCAGGAGTCTTTGGCAGGGCTTGTGTGGACGTCATTGCTGTTGAAGGAGGTATGTAGGGAAATCCGTAGCGGGTGTGAGAGCGACGTTCTCTCAAGGTGGGCTGTGGTAGAAGAGAAATGCAAAGGCGACATCGTGGCGATGATGAAATTAGTGGCGGAAGGGAAAGACGGATCAGGTGTCAGGCGGGTGGTCATAGGTCTCGGTGAGCATCTTATCTTGCTGACAATGATGTGTGGCTTAGAATAGTCGCGTAAAGACAGACACTGGAACTCTTATTTGGTGCAAACAGGGCGACCCTATGAGATTGTGATGATAGGGGGGGGTCAACAAGAATGGGAGGCGTTCGAAGCGTCTCTATCGCTCTCTCGATGGAACCTAAAAAAATCTCACAGGCCATCGGACACGCGCTCTCGTATTGAGATGGCCTGGCTTAGCGCGGATGAACAGACCGTGAAGAACAGAAACGAGATGATGTGGGTGCAGTCGGTGTTCGGAACAGCAAAACGGCGAGTCGATGAGTTACAAATTGATCCGAAAATGGTAAGTGATAAAGCCGTGTTGTCGCAATCAGATAAGTTATTTATGCTGCAAAAAGCTTCAAGTTCAGATTTGCAGTCCATCTCAATTGGAAACATATGAAGATCTGGCTGTAGATGAGTTCACCCGGAATACCGATGGGTTCTTCCCCGCGGATCACACCAAGGGTCAATGGCAGAACGGACTGAAGACTTTCGACCCCGTTTCTGTCACGAACCATGACAGGACAGACGTCGAAGTCATACGATGGGTTCAAAGACACGCATTCGACGCGACCGCGTTATTGTCTAACGGAACACGATTGGCCGAGGTTCTGGATTACCCAGACACCAGCACAATCAGCGCCGTAAATGAGGTGGTAAAGAAGGTCCACAAGCATATGAGTTTGGGTAAGGTGGTGGTGATACGGAACTCTCCAGTTAACAATCAAGGGTTGCATTTGGACATGGAGAGCTTCAGGACGCTGATGGGGGACACCC
>JAEVFJ010000094.1:0-12608 GCA_021029105.1 Cristinia sonorae
TTTTACGTCGTCACACGCGTCTTGGCTTCATAGGTGCGATACTTGGGTTTCAACCAAAATTCTTGACTCAACACCTTCTAGTTTAGCGTCGTCTCGGACGATCCGTTGGACCGTAGTTTCTTGTCGTTTCGGACACGTCTTGACTGCATGGTAACCTGGTAGTTTATTGTCATCCCGGACGATCCATGAACACTGGTAGTTTAACGTCATCTCGGACGCGCGTGATACTGGTAGTTTAGCGTCGTTTCGGACGAATCTTGACTACTAGTAGTTTAACGTCGTTTCGGACGATCCTCGAACACTGGTAGTTTAACGTCGTTTCGGACGATCCGTCACGTAGATGCCCTGTATACCCGCTTCTCTGTTGTGCCTTATGCGTTCCTCTTGGGTCTTACGTTGCAGGTGTCTTGTCGCGCGCAGAATATCGTCTTCCTCCCCCCACTCCTACCGTAGTATGCCTAGTAGTCGTTCTTGCAGCTGTTGTACCCCTTTGTGTTGGTGTAGTGGACTTGGGAATACACAGGCAATTTTGACTCTTCTTGATAGGATACTGGTGGGCAGTGGTTCGAGAGGCTGACAGTATTGTCTGAGGATGGTACGGGTAGGGCGACTTAACTCTGCAACGTGGTCAACGCATCCTTGGCTAAATCGAGAAGAAATTCCTGGAATTTGTGGCGGGTGTCCCTGATTTCGAGCATACGCTGATCCAACTCCAGCTCCAATTTAGTAATGTCTTCCTCAAACTCTGCAATCTGCTCCCAGACTCGCTGAACTCTGAGTCTGAAGGCGTTGTTCACACCATTGACTGGTGTGGGTGTTGGGCGTCCTGCAGAGATTATGGGATAGGTATGACTTCCAATGGCTGCTGGGTGTGTTCCAGACATGGTTCTTGATACGTCCAAGAACGCACGTCCTCTGAACAAGGCGTTGTTCAGGACTCCTGTAAATTCCATCACCAAATTCCGGGTTCTGAGTGACTCTCCTGTGAAGTATTCTGTGACGTCTGGTCGAGAGATCGCAAGCTGGCGAACTTCAACAGGAATGCTATCACTTTCGCCTTGCAACGGAGCACTGAGCAGGCGATGTGGCTCTAGCGGATCCATTGGTGGGCCCGTTAATAGAGGGTCACGTGAGTGAATCCACTCATAGAGCTCCACCAGATTGGGGTGAGGAGCTCCTATATTGGGTAAGTCGGCTTCTTCCGGATTTCCTGCTTCCGTAGTGGCAGAGCTAGTATCTTCTTCTCTGGCTCGCCAATAGGGTCCAAACTGCCAACCTACAGGAGTCTGTCCTGTGAAATAGTCAACTATTTCAGGTCTGGCAATTGCAGGTTCGGGGCGAGTGCTGTTCATGGCTAGGAACTCGGTCCTGAAGCCATTTCTGACAGGTGGGTAGGATATATGGATACGCTGACCGAGTCCTGGTCCACTTCCACTTCCTTCGCTAGTGCCATTGGGCAGAGGTTCTGGCCTTGATTGATTGCTAAGGCTGCTTGAGTCTGTCTCGGTGCCCTCTGACATTCCTGTTTCTTGAAGAAATGTGAGCGAAGAGTAGTCGGGTTCATGGAAGGATCCTGTAGTGGTAGCGTTGATGGAGGGGCCTTGGATGTCAGCAATGGAAGCTGCTAGCTGGTCTGGATCCTGGAGAACAAGTTCGTAGGTCCGTGAATGCGCAATGTCATGGATTTTGACATAGGTTCCTTCAGGGTTTCGTCCAATAGCAACAAAGTGATCGTGCTGCCATGGTCGACCCAGGATAGCTTGGTGAGCGCTCCCTTCAACTACGAACAGGTTGAGAACCGAAGTGATGGTGCCAAATATCATCTTGACTCCATAGGCTATTCCGATCACTGCGTGTCTTTGACCTGCGACATCTAGAACATGATGGATGTGGGAGGGATATAGGTCTGGCATTGGAGTACTGGTTCCTGCGTAACGTTGAACCAGTGAGTTCCACAGATCAACTTGTATCGAGTTGACCTCGCTGCCAGTGTCGATGATACATGGAACCAACTGGCTGCGCAGCCTGCCTATTATTCTAGGCAGTGGACGCAAGGTTGATACCCTAATTGTATCCATTTGGAGGGGGGGAAGATTCCATGGTGCTCTCACCGCCACATTGACTCCAGGCGGAACTGGTCCCTGGCGTCCAGTGAGGAGAGCAGGAGGGGGTTGTGGCTGTCTTCCATTGATAGCATTCTGAGCTGGTTGGGCCTGATGTTCAGCCTCCCTTGGTACAGTGGTCATTACAATTGATGGTCCCCTGGTGACTTCACTGGTCCGGCTCTGTCTGTACAAGTCCAGCAGATTTTGAGCTGCATCCTTTTCCAACTTGGAATGGGATGGTTTGTCAATATGATCTGTTACTTGTAGACCTGCACACTCAGCATTTGCTTCATCAAGGGTGGCTGCAAATGAGTGGCCTATCATGTCTTGGGTTGGCTTGGATCGCACTTTGATGGCTGGGAGAGATAGAGAGGTAAAGGCGCTGGGTTTGACACGCCTCTCTGGTGCGGAGCGTGTCTGTCTTTGCCCAGACAGCCTGAGGGAAAATGGTGCAAGGTCCAGATCAGGAGCTGTGCCATCGGGTGTTCTGCACAGAGTGATGTCCTGTTCTTTGATCCATGAGTCTCCCAAAACTATCTGTGGTCGGATCCTATGTTCGACATGAAAGCTGGTTTCGGAGTCCTTTCGATCCGGTCCGTATGTTACCACCATACGCGGTACCGTGCCTTGCACCCATCTGGTCTTGCCATTGCTACCCTGAATCTTGCGTAGGGGTGACAGTTCAACCAGAGTGTCAATGGTGCGGAGCAGATTCCGGCTTATGATGTTGACGGGGCTATGGGGATCTACCACTGCATAGGTACGAACCCCATTGCAACGGACATTGATTAGGGCTTGCTCATCCCCAGGATACTCAACCTCAATTTCTGGGTTGTCTTTCTCCGAGGCAGGTATGGTTCCTGGTATCCTGGCTGATAGCTCGTCCTCGCTTGAGTCCTCTTCGTCGGAATGCTCTGAGTCAGGATCGTATTCTTCCGAGCTGCTATCCTCTTCAGCGCAGCTCTCTCCATCCTCATGTGGGCATTCCGACTCCTGTGATGTGTCCTTATCTTCGGATTCGCTGTCGATCTCTGGCCACCTGTTCTGGGTTCCTGTTAAATCAATTGAACCTGGAGTCAGGCTTAGCCCTTCTGACTCCAACCAGTCTTGGCCAAGAACAAGAGGGTGCCAGCGGCGTTCGACAACTGTAACGTCCAAGGGAGATGATGCATAATTGTTGGGTCCATAGGTGAATTGAACGTTGTAAGCTCTTCCGACGAGGTAAAGTGGGTCCTTAGTACGGTGGCTGGTGTAGTACTCGGAGTACTTTCTTGGCGAGTAGTCGATTCCCATGTCAAGACATGCAGCCCTGCTCATGTAGCTGTGTGGCTCATGAGCGTCGATTACGGCTTCACATCTCTTGGAGAATCCAGCGTAGGGAACGGTGACGTGTACTAGGACCTGAACTTGGTGTGGGAGGAGTGTTGGGGCTTCATCCAGACTCCTGTGGGATGCTCGGGTTCCCAACACTCCAACTGTGCATTCTGGATCACTGTGCAGACCAAGGAGTCGCATAGCTTTATGACCCAAAATTACACCGTCTGGAGCGTCAAGTGATTCAGGAATGTGGAAGTCAAGGAGAGCGTAATCCTTGGATGTCTCTGATATGACCATTACATCCATTACTCTCCCCACTACTCCTGGCGGGTTTCCTCCAGGAACTGGTTCAATACGTAGCTTCATTGTCTCAACTATGCGTCGGTGCAGAAAGTTGAGGTCTGATGGGGATCCTGGACTGGGGTGTACATAGGCAGAGTACAAGTCTTCCCCAGGTCCGCACTTGATTGGGGTTCTTGCACAGTCACTGAGTTGGGCTTCTGTAGGGACCACTGAGTTCTCAGGGCGTGCAGTTGCCTCAGCGATTAACACCATGTTAACGCTGTCCAGCTCTGTGTCCTCAACCAAGGTATTCTCTGCAGGTATAGCTAGCTCTGAGTTGCCCAGCTTGGACGGAAACTCAATGTAAGTTCCGTCAGGCTTCTCCGAGATACTAACTGCATTTCCACGCTGCCAGGGTCGTCCAAGTAGGCCTGTGAAGGGTGCATTCTGGGTAACGTAGAAATCTGCTTGTGTTACTACGTTCCCACAAGTGAGTGGTACATTATCCACCCGGCCTATGAGCTGACCGAGGCCACCATTGGCGTCCTTCATTGAGCCTCCTTTAGAGCGGTCCATTGGGAGTTTGAGTCGCTTCCAGACTTCTTGGCTGATTAGGTTGATCTCCGATCCTGTGTCCACCACAAAGTCTACCGAGTGTCCATTGCAGTTCATGGGAAGTCGAATCAGTGGCTCTCGGGAGGTTCGAACAATGTTGGTGGACCCAACTACCACATCTGCCTTCTTGTACTTGAGGTACTCCTGCAGGCAGTGTGATACTTCCTTCGAGGATCCTAAGACTTCACCTACAGTCACGCTGACTGGACTAGACAGTACTTGCTCAAGAAGCTTGTCTGGCGTGGTCCGCTCACTAAGGACTGACTTGCGTGGAGCAGCTTTGACTACCTCCTTTCGTCCAATGGCTCGTGAGGGTCCAGCAACTTGCTTCTCTTGCTGTCTAGCAGTCCTAGGTGCTGTGGCGTCTTCCATGATCACATCTCGGGTGGGATCGAAGCGGGATGTGATGACATCGGTTGGGGTAATGGTTCTTGCAGGTGGTGCCTTCTGCTGCGATGGTCCAGCTTTCCTGGTTGAATCCTGCGACTGGCTTGCTGTCTGAGCCGCAGTCTTGGCCTTGACGTTGGCTCGGGTGTCGTACTGGGATGCCCACACATGGGATTCAGGCTCCTCATCTTCATCGTCTGACAGCTGCAAAGAGACAAAATGGGTCCGAGGAACCATTCTTTCAATTGCCTCTATCCAGTTCTCATCTGCCTGACGATAGATAGGTGCTCCCTGTCTTGTAGTGAGCTGACCTCTTGAACCCTTCAATACTCTGCCTTGGTCAAGAGCAAGCAACAGCTTTGGGCACCCTGCCATGATGTGACCTCTTTCACTACACGCGTAGCAGCCTGAGGGTCGGAAAGGCTGGCGATATGTGTTGGAGCGTGGTTCAGGGTTTCTTGCTGGAGGGTCATTGATAATGGCTACGTTGGCCATCGGGGGTCTTGAGAACCTATTCTGCTGGGTGTTGGATCTGCTGCGCAATGGACTTGCTACGCATTGCGCTACATATGGGTCCAACTTGGTAGCCTGATAGAAGAGCAAGCTATAGTGGGGATCGTCCAGACTAAGCTTGCCCATCTGTTCGATGAGCGTTTCCACTTGCTCTTGGGACGATTCTTCGGCTGGGGCAACTGAGACTCTTGAAGATGCGCTGGATAGCTTATGGACACCTTTCGTGACGGCGACGAGAGAGAGGGTTTGATGAGGGGAAGTTCATCGTCATCGTCATCCTCCCTGCGCCTGCTCTTGTGTCTCCTCTTGCTCCGCATCTGTCTCTGCTGTCCTGATAGTCCCAATCTTCATCATCATACTCATCGTCACTGTTGTAGTCCTCTTCCTCTTCGAGTCCTCTAGGGTTCCCCAGAGTACCCGAGAACGATCAAAGCGACCACGGTGCAGTAGGTCTTCCATGCTTGGTGGATGTTTCCACAGGGAATGGCTTGGACATTGGGTGTCCTCCAACCTTCCCCTTTCCAAGCTCTGTACGGATTGGGATCTCTACCCGATCACGCACACGACGGGGAATTCCTATCCAGAATTGAGTGGCGAATTCATCGGTGGTTAACTTGCCATTGTTGAGCAAGGAACCAGCTACTCGGTAGTAGTCCTGTACGTAGGCCTTCCATGCCTTGATATCGTTCATGGTCCGTGACTTCTCTGTTTGATAGTCATGGCAAATCTTGGCCAAATCCTTGAGAGTGAAGCGATTGTGACTGCGTCAAGTCGTATGCCTGTTCGATCTCCTTCTGGAGAACGGTCCAGTTCTTGGCACGATAGCCACCAAATCCTTCAATCGTTTCCTGTACGCGCTGTGAACAGTAGTCGCCAACATTCTTGCACTTCTCCTCTGACGAGAGCGAGTGTAGTGCAGCTAGTTTCTCAAATTGGCGGAGAAACAGCTTGAGAGTGTTGGGCCTTCCCCTGAAGGTCCTTGGTGCCGTCCTGGTCCCAGGATTGGGAAGATCCAGCACTGAATGATGGTTTCGAGTGGAAGTGTTTGACTGCATGTCAAGCGAGAAGCTACCCAGGCCGTCGGCGGGGTAGTGATCCATAGTGGGAGATGCTCGTGATGATTCCAAGTCCATGGGTGCAGTGGTTGCCCACGTTGACTCACGTGGTGTGCGTAGACGTTGGGAATCCAGTGTTGGGTTTAGGGAAGGAAATACCACAAGAAACAAATGTTGCCCCCCCTCGCGGTGGGCTCCACTTATCTTGGTTTAAAGCGATCGAAAGGGTTACTCTAGAGAATCTTCAGCCCTCAGTACCTGTGGGTTCTGTGGTCCAAAGCTGAGTAGTGTTTCGACGTAATATAATGTCCAGATAAGAACAATATAAAACGCGAGAGGGTGAACTGATTGCTTGCAGATTTCTCTGTGTGGTATATCCATGCGACCTCTTTATTATACTGAGCTTGGCGGTACGCGTCGTTGGTCGGCTAGAGGCTCAGTTGAGTTCGTTTGTCCGGGTATGGGCCTAAACTCTCTGGATTGCACGTGCTACGAACTGCACTGCAAGGTTTCCTATCCACTGCGCAAGAATCGAGGCTTCGATGCTGCGCTAAGCTTCTCCTAGACGGGTGTCTTGTTTCCTTTCGGACCTAGACAAAAATACCAGTTAGCCTTTCCAAAAATAGGCTGCTTACCAAATAAGGAAACTGTCTTGCACAGCTCCTCAGTGCTCCTGTGAACACTCTTCTTCAAACCTGACTTGGCTTAACAGCTCAAGTCTACGAAACCTGACTGACAGGGACTCCAGGCGCTCTGTCCTGAAGTGATATCTGTCCAGCCAACTTCAAGAACGCTGTAGCCTTTGCTCACAGCCTCACTCCCAGTGTGGAGTGTGTTCTTGACAGTCTCAAGGGTCTCTACCGCGTCTTCAAGCACTGAGTTGCCTGACAGTAGGAGTGTCTCTCCACTTCCTTCAGAGTAACTGTAGCCTGCAAAAGTGGGGTGTCTCTTCATTGAGGCAAAATTTCGCCTCCTTATATACTCTACAGAACATGTTGTATCCTATTTGGAAAAACCTGTGCGCGGAAGGTTCCAGAAAGTTCCGTAACCTTCTGGCATATTCCGCCACATTCCACCAACTTCCTTCGCTTACAAATCGCTGCCTCAGAACTTTCTGGAATGTTCCGTCACATTCCGGCAAGTTCTGAAGGATTCCACCAGGTTCCAGTGGATGACAAATCACTTTTTAAGAACCTTCCGGAACATTCTTCCAGTTTCCGGCAGGTTCCAGCAAGTTCTGTCCTGTTCCACCAGGTGGCTGTCTGTTTCTGCAAAGTTCCGGAACATTCTTCCACTTTCCGGAAAATTCCTGAAGGTTCCACCATATTCCAGCTGCTTCCTCCTGGTCACATGGTTTCCTCTTGTCAGCTCTCGGAATGTTCCGGACCCTCCTCGTCAGTGGATGTTTTCTGTCCAACTGTGCGTCTTGTAGCCAGATTTCGCGCTCTAAGGCTGGTCTGCGGATCTAGCGCTTGCCTGTGCAATTTCATGACATGTATGACTGGGTGGTCATGTGACTTGAACTGGTCACATGTCCTGTTGATGGGTGGTGCATACGTGTGGGTCCATGCGTACAGGTTATGTCTGTTTCCGGCAATTGCGCGCACATAGTGTGTGTTGGGTGATTGGTCCACTGTTTGTGAGTGTTGTGGATTGTGGAAGTAGGTCCGGGTGTTGGCGCTACCTTCCTAATAAGGCAGGTACCCTTATCAGAGGAAAATATCCTTGCTCAAATTGCGGTATTGGGCGCTTTCTTCATTCCTCCACCACCATGACCTTCGTGAACGTAGATGAACCCTACGCTCAGTGGACGGTGACCCACACCATAGTCTTCTCTATGTTGGGTGCTGCCACAGTTGCGGCCTTCGGGTGGTGGTTCTGGTACTTTCGCTGGACGTGGGAGGATACTCCGTGAGTGCTGTCGTCCAATTCGAGGGAAGTACGCAGCGAGCTGATGTGGAACGCTGCTGCTAGAATAGAAGAGGTGTTTGCTCTGGAGGTGGTTGCTCCGGAAGCGTCTGCGTCTGCGCCTGAGCCATGAGCAAGGGTACGTGCTTCTGCTAGTGCTGGGTACTGGTTCTGACTTGGTTGCAGCTACAGAATTTGAGCCAAATTCTGTCTGCCATGTATCAAACGGGTTTGATGCATGACAACGGGTTTCACGCATAGGGTCATAGATGGCAAGAACAGGACTACTGGCAAACTTCTCCTTCAGAGCATCAAAGGCCTGCTGTTCCTCAGCACCCCATTCCCACGGGACATCTTTCCGAGTCAGGCGGTCTAAGGGTCGCGTGATGCGGCTAAACCCTTCAATGAACCGTCGGTAGAAATTGGCAAATCCACGGAACTGCTGGATCTCTTTGACGTTCCGTGGAGTCGGCCAATCTACAACCGCCTTGACTTTGATCGGATCCATCTCCACCTTGTTGTGAGAGATGATCATGCCCAGGTACTCGGTGCGTGAGGTCTCGAACTCGCATTTCTCCGGCTTGAGGTAGAGGTCATTTTTCTGCAGACGCTCCAATACCTCTCGCACAATAGCACGGTGTTCCGTCAGGTCATTGGTGTAGATGAGATATCGTCAAGGTAGATAGTGACTTTTCCCTTGACGATGAGATCTTTGAACAGATCATTCATCATGCCTGGAACGTGCTCGGAGAATTGGTAAGTCCGAAGAACATGACCAAGGGCTCCCATAAGCCTCGATTGGTCACGAACGCAGCCTTCCATTCGTCCCCTTCCTTGACCCGGACGTTGTTGTAACCCCATCGGATGTCAAGCTTAGTGAAGTGCTTGGCACCCTTGAGCGAATCGACCAGCTGAGAGATGAGAGGAAGCGGGTATCGGTTTTTGACTGTGATTTCATTCAACCGCCGATATCCTGGACAGGTCGCAATGCGCCATCCTTCTTTTTGACGAAGAAGAACGGGGACGACATTGGCGACTTGGACTCTCGGATATACCCTTTGCGAAGGTTTTCCTCTAAGAACTCATCTAACGCTGTCTGCTCGCTGGGGAGAGAGGGTAGACACGGGAGTGGAACATCTTGGCATCAGGAACTAATTCAATGGCGTGATCGTATGGTTTTCGTTCCGGTAGCCGTTCCGACGCTCCCTTGGAGAAGACCTTGGCATAGTCTCGGTACTGCTCAGGAACCATGTCTTCGAACGTGCGCTCAGGTTTCTTCTGATGCTCTTGTTCGGCTAGCTGCTGGGAATAGGTATAGCCTGCCAGAACAAAGAGCTTCGGCGCGTCCTCCAACTTGATCCCACGAGACCATGCTTCCAG
Source organism: Cristinia sonorae (assembly GCA_021029105.1). Classification (NCBI taxonomy): domain Eukaryota; kingdom Fungi; phylum Basidiomycota; class Agaricomycetes; order Agaricales; family Stephanosporaceae; genus Cristinia; species Cristinia sonorae. The sequence continues at coordinate 9,563 of JAEVFJ010000094.1, forward strand.
AAGGTCGTCCTCATCCTCTACATCAAATACGTCATCCGGATCATCTACAGATCGGGGAGCTCCTCCTCCACAGTGACCTTACACGTTGGTTCGGCCTTGGAGGGTTTCTGCTGTTTTCGCCGACGAGTCTTACGTGGCGTAGGCTTAGACTCGACGACTCTACTGGGTGACATTGCAGCAGAAACCTCCTTGGCAGGAACACAGCTTTCAGGACACCGGGACAATCGGAGTGAACCTTCTTCCCAGTCCACCTCCGGATTGTGCTTCCTTAACCATCCAACCCAATGATCACATCCTCAGGGCCAATGTCCGTAACCGTAAATACAACAGTTTCCAAGTGACTACCTACTAACATATCAAAATGCAACATGCGTGATTCGTCCATCTTTGTTCTCAGTACCATCAATATTAAATAACAGAATCGGTTTTCTAGTTTACGGTGCGTACATGGTTTTCTTTAACAAACGAGAATGAATAAACGTAGAAGTGGCACCACTATCTACCATAGCAATAATGTCCTTGGAACGATTCGAGCCTTTCAACGTAACAGGGAATGTGAAAATGATCAGAGCTATTTTACTGTACACAATAGATGAAGCGAAGAAGAAAATCTATTTGACGAATTGGGACTACCTAGAGCGGCCTTCAGGGTAGCCCGTATCAAAAATCCTCTTTGCCGCGGGCCTTCTCAATGTCTCCAACGCGGGCGTTGAGAGATTGAAGTTGGCGGCAATGGATTTCATAGCCGTCATCAGTTCGTCAAGCTGATAGGCGAGGCAGGGGCGGGGGATGATGATGACGACGCAGCGGCAACACGTTGTTGGCCGTTGCGTTGTAAGGGGTGCGACGGATGACCATCAGACTGATGATCTCGCTTGAAGTGACCAGTCTGGCCACACTCATAGCACTTGGCATTAGTCCGGGGATCAAACCAGATGCAGCAATGGTGACAGGAGGGGTCTCCAGTGGCGGCACGTGGCAGTACGACGAGGAGGACCAGACTGACCAAATTCCCGAGTCCATTCCTCATCAATGGCGATACAAGTGTCTGGAGCTCCGTGAGGTATCTTCTTGTACGTCCGGTTGATGAGTACCCTTTGATGCGATCAGGTAGACCAGCATGGTACCGGGTGACTTGTCATGGGTGAGAACCCAGTGCGACCATGGAGCCGATTAAAGTCCTGGGTGTAGAGCCGGACAGGGCGCTCATTACGTCGGGGTGATTGCGGGAGGAAATACGATCCAACCGTGCCTCGCGTCTTCTGCATCCTGGGTGATGCCGAATTGTGCCAGGAATGATTCCTGAACTTCTCATAGTCGTCCACCATAGATCAGCATCCGAGGGTCGGCAACATATTCTCTCGTAGGGGAGGGCCCAATCAGCTGCGGGTCCTCCAGACGGGCCAGGGTCATGATGATTTTTGATCAACATCAGTGACTCCAGCGGTCTTGAGATAGATGGCGCAGGCGGTCAGGAACGACCGGCTCTCCTGCGGGGACTTTCCATCGTATCTCCCAGGCTCGAGAGTTTTGAGAAGCGCCTTGACTTCGTCGGTGTGAGTGGTAGGCATGGCGACAGGGGAGTTAGGGGTGGAGGGAGTTGAAGGTTGACTAGGGGTTGGGGGTTGGGAATGAACAGCAACAAGACTCTCAACGGCGGATTGGTCTGAGTGCTCTGAGGGTTGGCGAACGGCAGGGGTAGTGGTGACGTGTGGTAGCGCAGGGACAGCGGGAGTTGGTTGTGGTGGGGTTGTAACGGGATTAGGAAGGAAGTCAAACTCGCTGTCAGGAACACGCCTTTCTGGTTCGTAGGATTCAATAACAACAGCACCGTTCTGTTTAGTAGCCTTAGCGTACTTGTACCAACCACGATTTCGTTGAGAGAAGTGGATAACCTCGGCTACGTTAGATTGACTAGTGGGAAGTGCGTATTGCCCAACTAGATGTTCGTATCCCGGAGGAAGTCGTTCGGCAGTGAGAACAACAGCAGATCGGGGAGGGTGATCGGGGGAGTGCGAAGCCACTTTGGAATAATGATGATGGACAGTGCTTTCAATTACCGAGACTGACTACCTCAGCCTCCTCGGCCTTTCGGTTGTCTCACAAGTGCCGGGACACGGGCCCAACACCTGCACGTGTGTAGCCTCCGCTTAAGTCGAAAACACAGCCTCCTACGCTCGTAGAGCGCACCTATCAAAACCAAAACCGGATTTTACACTTCTTGGTAGAAGATTCCGCGTTTGTGAATACCGAAGTACCCAAGCCTCGGTTGCGCCGAGACCGTTAATCAAGGGTGACTGTGTCCACTAAGACGGGCCAACTACCACGTGGGCACACTGTAAGTAAGGATAGGGTGATACTGACGGAGTGGCAAAGGAAAGGGAAAGAGTAATAGTAATGCAGCGCCAGTAATCAGGGAAAGCTTTGACCTAATGTCACGAATAGAGTCGTGAGGCGAAAACTTAACCAAACTAAAGGCAAATAGGGACGCTGCGACACTGATCACACCTGGAGGAGCGTATATGAATACGCTACGACTCTAAGGCTGGAGACGAGTTATATATCAGAACAGTAAGTTAAATACAATGGAACTTGACTTACCTGGAGACGAGAGGTCAAAGCTACTGTCTCCAGGTGTCATACAGGGGTTTATATACTACAAGGGTTTAGGGCAGGTCTATGAGATACTGGGGCCGCGCAGCCTCATGACTCACCATAGAAGGCTATGGAACATGAAAGAAACAAAGGGAGTCAGCATGAGTCATACGAGTCATGATGACTGATACACAATGAGTCAATGATGGAATCATGTGACGAATGAAAACAAAGAAATGATAAGTCCGAAAAGAGGTTATCAAAGGAAAATAAAGGGAAATGCATCAACTCGTGACACCTAATCAGTGGCATGAATGACATCTGCCTTGTCTTGTGAACGCAGCAATGGCACAGAGTCCAACACCCCAATAGTCTGGAAAGGGTCTGCACGGAGCCCACACGCAACAAGCCACAGAAATGGCTGCATCCGTAGAGATGGAAAGGAAGTATT
>JAEVFJ010000095.1:0-10929 GCA_021029105.1 Cristinia sonorae
CCTAACCCTAACCCTAACCTAACCCTAACCTAACCTAACCCTAACCTAACCTAACCCTAACCTAACCTAACCTAACCTAACCTAACTAACCTAACCCTAACCCTAACCCTAACCTAACCTAAGCTGGGTCGGTTCACGGAAGGAGAACGGAGAGAAGAACTACGGTAGGTGTGAGACACCAGCCGTAGAACTAAGAGGAAGGGGTAGAGGGGGATGTTACGTGGATTATTTGGAGGTTCCCGTCGTGGTGCGAGAGAAGTGGAAGACGCGAGGGGGTGGAAGTGACGCAGTACTGAGTATCGGGCGAACGAGACAGCCTGCTGTCCTGCTGCAGCATAATAATTAGATATAATCAGTATTTATTGGAAGGTGGTCGTAGATGTACCGTACATGTAACCTACTTACTACTATACGTACAGTAACATTACGGGTAGGAGTCGGGGCGAATTAGGAAGGGTTATGGGAGAGGAGGATGCTGCACGAGAGTAAACAAGTCGGCGCCTGGACTAAAAAAAATCGTGCGGCTTGCGCTGGTCACGCAGGGGGTCCGAGAGGCGGCATGGAGACGCCTGGGAGGGCATACATGCTATGTGTACACGGCATGTGCAGCGTTGAGTTCAAGCAACATGAGCGAGGGGAAATTGGAGCCCTGAAAAGCGTGACTGAGCTGGAGAGAGTGGAATGAGCCAATGGTATGTGTACATGCCATGAGCGGGGTTGGCCTGGTTGAGGCGAGGAGTGCGGTTACTGAGACATGACAAGAGGGTGTGAGGGCTGCTTGGTGGGCCTTCAGCGAGCACCATGGGCGTAAATGCAGCGAGGGTAGATGGGAAATGGCGGGGAACAGGCTCTGGCTTGACGTGACGCATGGGTATATAAGGCAGCGTTACGGGGAGGATGGGGCCGTCAGAGGGACGATAGGACAACGACGACAGCGGGCACCTCAATTCTGCAATGTTGTGGGACTGGTGTTCGTTGAGAGCTATAGGGATAGGTGACAGGGAAGGCAAGGGAGAGGCAAGACGGGCGGCCATTGGGGGGACGATAGAGGAAGTGGTGTAGGGAAAGGTTACGGGTGACCGGCTGGAGATGATATGGGGGTCAACGCTGAGCGGCGGACCAGCCCTTGACCGGAGACGCCTCCGAAGAGAGAAATAAGATGCAAGCTTGGACGCGCGGATAGCCCCGCACACCCAGCCAGCGAGCCCTTTGCCGGAGCCAGTGCTCTCCGAAGAGAGAAATAAGATGCAAGCTTGGACGCACGGATAGCCCCGCACATCCAGCCAGCGAGCCCTTTGCCGGAGCCAGCGCCCTCCGAAGAGAGAAATAAGGTGCCACAGCCAGACCTTGACTGGAGCCATCGCCCTCCGAAGAGAGGGACTTTCTGCGAAACTGCGATCATCAACGAAGTGTGTAACACAAAGTCAATGTCTAGAGGATTGGAGAACACCGCAAAGTGTGGAACACAATGCGATGTTGAAGGTGGAGAAGGGAGAGTTGAGGGGGACTTGCGGTGAAGGAGTTCCCTAAGTAACGCATCGAGTTCGGAAAGTGACGCTGCAGCACATGCATGCGAGATCTTGCGATGTGAGCGAGAGGCGAATGTTGAGATAATGAGATTGGAGCGTTGGAGGTTGTAGTGAGTTCAGTCGTGTGCCATCGCAAGAGGAGCTTGTAGGCGTAATGAAACGGGGACTGCAGCTTGCAGGAAGGAATCCCGAGCGAGGTGTGTAACACCAAGTTCTAGGATAGGCCCGTAACGCTCCAGCTACGACGCATGAGCGAGATGTGAGACATCAAGCTCTTGGTGTACGAAGTAGCCAGGCGACAGAACCCAAGCGAGATGTGTAACATCAAGCTCCGGGGCTGCGCTGCATTGGGAAGACGGGAGTAAGGCGGTGGTGGAATAGAGAGGGGGAGTAACGTGGCGGCTGTTTGGGAGGCTTGGTGGTCGAAGGTGGTGATGCCAGCTGTGCCCGGAGGAAGAACAACTCCCGTCCAAATCCCGTCCAAACTGAGTGTGTAACAGTCAGTTTGGAGGGGGAGACAGTCGAGGGCCGTGTGGTCACCATGGCAGTAGTTAGCCAGCCCCCAGACTGAGTGTGTAACACGCAGAGTGGAGGGAGGGGGAACTGCTGATGACGGTGGTGAAGAGAAATGGCCGAGTGAGCTGGAGAGACTGTGTGACGCAAAGAAGCGCACTTACCAGATAAGGAAGGGTTACCGGAGGGCGCGGGAAAAGAGGGCGCTTGGGCGGCGGGAACAGTCGGGAAAGAGGAGGAGGTGGCGGGAAGTGGCAGAAAAATGGCAGAGGGTGGCATCCATCAGCTGGGTGGCCGACGGGGTGGCAGGGAGGTGGCAAGGAGGTGGCCGCTCATGGGATGGCATAGTTGGAGGGGGGCTGCTGTGTTGTTGGCATGGCAAGTCCAAGTCACCCTCCAGTCTGAGTGTGTAACACGCAGATTGGAGGGGCGGACAGTTGAGGGCCGTGTGGTGACAATGGCAGTAGTTATCCACCCCCCAGACTGAGTGTGTAACACTCAGAATGGAGGGAGGGGACTGTTGATGACGGTGCTGAGGAGAGAAATGAAAGAGCCGAGTGAGCTGGAAAGAGTGTGTGACGCAAACAAGCGCACTTACCAGAAAAGGAAGGGTTACGGAGAGGCGCGAGAAAGAGGGCGCTTGGGCGGCGGGAACAGTCGGGAAAGAGGAGGAGGTGGCGGGAAGTGGCAGAAAAAATGGCAGAGGGTGGCATCCATCAGCTGGGTGGCCGACGGGGGTGGCAGGGAGGTGGCAAGGAGGTGGCCGCTGATGGGGGGGTGGAGTGGCATGGTCCGGCTCCGGGTGGCCGACAGTAGTGAGGGGGAGTGGCAGCGAGTGGCGAGCGAGTGGCCAGGCATCAGGTACGAGTGGCCGACAGGTGGCCGAGGGCAGTGAGGGGAGGTGGCAGCGAGTGGCCTCAGGAACGAGAGCATGTGGAGATCATTGATGGACCAAAAATTTCAAAGCTCTTGCCTTTCTCGGACGAATCTCGCCGGATTTGGGTATTTTTTGATGCCACCTGCGGCAAACACCGGGGATGGGCGTTTGGAGGAGAATAGAGCTAGTTTGGAGGGTTAGACAGTCGAGGGCCGTGTGGTCACCATGGCAGTAGTTAGCCAGCCCCCAGACTGAGTGTGTAACACGCAGAGTGGAGGGAGGGGGAACTGCTGATGACGGTGGTGAAGAGAAATGGCCGAGTGAGCTGGAGAGACTGTGTGACGCAAAGAAGCGCACTTACCAGAAAAGGAAGGGTTACCGAGGGGCGCGGGAAAAGAGGGCGCTTGGGCGGCGGGAAGAGGCGGGAAAGAGGATGAGGTGGCGGGAAGAGGTGAGAAAATGACAGGGCATGAATCAGCTTTGAGTGGCCGACCGGGGTGGCAGGGAGGTGGTAGGGATGTGGCCGCTGATGGGAGTGGAGGCCTAGTCGGAGGGGGGGCTGCTGTGTTGTTGGCATGGCAAGTCCAAGTCACCCTCCAGACTGAGTGTGTAACACACAGATTGGAGGGGCGGACAGTCGAGGGCCGTGTGGTCACCATGGCAGTAGTTAGCCAGCCCCCAGACTGAGTGTGTAACACGCAGAGTGGAGGGAGGGGGAACTGCTGATGACGGTGGTGAAGAGAAATGGCCGAGTGAGCTGGAGAGACTGTGTGACGCAAAGAAGCGCACTTACCAGAAAAGGAAGGGTTACCGAGGGGCGCGGGAAAAGAGGGCGCTTGGGCGGCGGGAAGAGGCGGGAAAGAGGATGAGGTGGCGGGAAGAGGTGAGAAAATGACAGGGCATGAATCAGCTTTGAGTGGCCGACCGGGGTGGCAGGGAGGTGGTAGGGATGTGGCCGCTGATGGGAGTGGAGGCCTAGTCGGAGGGGGGGCTGCTGTGTTGTTGGCATGGCAAGTCCAAGTCACCCTCCAGACTGAGTGTGTAACACACAGATTGGAGGGGCGGACAGTTGAGGGCTGTGTGGTGACAATGGCAGTAGTTATCCGCACCCCAGACTGAGTGTGTAACACGCAGAGTGGAGGGAGGGGACTGTTGATGACGGTGCTGAGGAGAGAAATGAAAGAGCCGAGTGAGCTGGACAGTGTGTGACGCAAATAAGCGCACTTACCAGAAAAGGAAGGGTTACCGAGGGGCGCGGGAAAAGAGGGCGCTTGGGCGGCGGGAACGGTCGGGAAAGAGGAGGAGGTGGCGGGAAGTGGCAGAAAAAATGGCAGAGGGTGGCATGGATCTCCTCTGGGTGGCCGACGGGGGTGGCAAGGAGGTGGCAAGGAGGTGGCTGCTGATGGGGGGGTGGAGTGGCATGGTCCGGCTCCGGGTGGCCGACAGTAGTGAGGGGGAGTGGCAGCGAGTGGCGGGCGAGTGGCCAGGCATCAGGTACGAGTGGCCGACAGGTGGCCGAGGGCAGTGAGGGGAGGTGGCAGCGAGTGGCCTCAGGAACGAGAGCATGTGGAAGATCAATGATGGACCAAAAATTTCAAAGCTCTTGCCTTTCTCGGACGATTCTCGCCGGATTTGGGTATTTTTTGATGCCACCTGCGGCAAACACCGGGGATGGGCGTTTGGAGGAGAATAGAGCTAGGTAACCAAGGATTTGAGACCAACTAACGACAGCTGAGTTAAAACCCAAGCTGACGAAGGACTGAAGAGGACGGCCAAACGCGAGGACGGAGAGCTGGAAACCAACGACAGCTGAGTTAAAACCCAAGCTGACGAAGGTCGAATAAACCAGCAACGGTGCGCCGACGAAGGAGTTGAACGACAGCTGAGTTGAAACCCACGCTGACGAAGGAGACAGAGAGCGACAGGGGTCACCCTGAGTGTAATGAATAGGAAGAGTGAGCCGAGTGCTGAAGTAAGTTTCGAACGTTAAGGGGGGGAGGACGAAACGCCAGAAAAAAAGCCTGAGCCAGTCGGGGTTGTGAAGAAGGTGGTGAGCAGTGGGGAGAACGGAGGGAGTGCCCGCGGATTCATCCGCTAAGCACGTGGTGGGTGACCAACGAGGTAGGCGGACGGTGGCTGACTGGGAATGGTCGGAGATGAGACACTGTAAGAAAGATGAGATCAGCGAGGGAGGTAACAGAGGGCGTGGGAAAGCCGAGCGGTGGGTTACCCAGACAGTGAAAATCGGTCGGCGAGGGCGGGGAAGGGCAGAGAACGGCGGGTGGGCGGGTGATGTGCTTGAGGATGGTGGATGGGTGGGTGCGCGTAACCCGCGGATTCATCCGCTAAGTGTACGAGGAGCGGGGAGGAGGAGGAGGAGGAGACGGAGTTGGCGGGGGAAACACTGAAGGGCCACGTGGTAAAATCCACTGAGCATACGGGTGGCGAGTGGAAGGGAGGGAGGGAGGGAGGGAGGGAGTGCCGGCGGATTCATCCGCTAAGCACGTGCTGGGTGGCCATGGAGGTAGGTGGACGGTGGCTGTCGGGAAATCGTCGGAGAGGAGACACTGTAAGAAAGATGAGATCAGCGAGGGAGGTAACAGAGGGCGTGGGAAAGCCGAGCGGTGGGTTACCCAGACAGTGAAAATCGGTCGGCGAGGGCGCGAGAGGGCAGAGAACGGCGAGTGGGTGGGTGATGTGCGTGAGGGTGGTGGGTGACTGGGTGCACGTAACCCGCGGATTCATCCGCTAAGTGTACGAGGAGGGGGAGGAGGAGGAGGAGGAGGAGGAGAGAGGTAACAGAGGGCGTGGGAAAGCCGAGCGGTGGGTTACCCAGACAGTGAAAATCGGTCGGCGAGGGCGGGGAAGGGCAGAGAACGGCGGGAGGGCGGGTGATGTGCGTGAGGGCGGTGGGTGACTGGGTGCACGTAACCCGCGGATTTATCCGCTAAGTGTACGAGGAGGGGGAGGAGGAGGAGGAGGAGGAGAGAGGTAACAGAGAGCGTGGGAAATCCGAGCGGTGGGTTACCCAGAGAGTGAAGATGGGTCGGCGAGGGCGGGGAAGGGCAGAGAACGGCGGGAGGGCGGGTGATGTGCGTGAGGGCGGTGGGTGACTGGGTGCACGTAACCCGCGGATTTATCCGCTAAGTGTACGAGGAGGGGGAGGAGGAGGAGGAGGAGACGGAGTTGGCGGGGAAAACATGGAACGGCCACGTGGACGGTGGGAGGGAGAGAGTGCCCGCGGATTCATCCGCTAAGCACGTGCTGGGGAGGGTGGCGGGTGGCCAGGGGAGGGAGGTAGGTGGGCTGGGGTGGCTGGGTGGACAGACAGGTAGGTGGGAGGGGTGGACAGGTGGGCGAGGGGGAGGGGCGGGAAATCGTCGGTGATGGAGGGAGAGGGAGGGAGGCAGTGCCGGCGGATTCATCCGCTAAGCACGTGCTGTGTAGGGTGGCGGGTGGCCAGGGGAGGGAGGCAGGTGGACTGGGTGGGCTGCGTGGACAGACAGGGTAGGTGGGAGGGGGGGGACAGGGTGGCGGCTGCGAGTGGCGGGGAATCGTCGGTGATGGGCGGCTGGGCGGCTCGGCGCGCCGCGCCACCGAACTGCTATAAGAGGGAACTACCCCGGCGAACACCGAGGTCGGGCGTCTCGTCGGCAATAGGGCTAGTTGTCGCCGACGACAGCAACGTCAGGCTTGGACGCCGACGGATCGTCGTCGTCGGAGAGTTGCATGGCGTCCTCGCCGGCGGACTCCAAGGTGGGGGAAAGGCGCATGCGCTGCGCGGGACGGGACGGGGCGCGTGATGACGGGCCGACGGAAGGACCACGTGAGGAGTGGCGGGATGCGGACGGCTGGGGCACGGAGGGGGCGAGGGAGGGGGCGCGAGACACGGGGCGGCTCTGGGCGGACGGAGTCCTATTCCTTGATCCACCGCGACCGACAGGGACTGGACGTAAAGTAAAGTCGGTCAATGTTAAAATAGACAACGACAAAAGTTTCAAACGTACAGGCAGGAGGTTTTGGAGGCGACGGAGAGGACGTGGCCCGTGCACGCTTACGAGAATCTACAGGAAAGGACGTCAACATAACACACGAAACAAAATACAATATCCGCCAACGGTCGCACAACCGTTGGCGGAAAATAGAATATTAAAAGCCGCCAACGGACGCACGACCGTTGGCGGAAATGTTAAGTCAGAAGTCCGCCAACGGTCGTACAACCGTTGGCGGAAATGTTAAGTCTGAAATCCGCCAACGGTCGTACAACCGTTGGCGGATTTCGTACGCGCAGAAACGCTGTAAAGTGGTGGCACAAACTTACCTTTCGACTTCTTCGGTGTGGCCGGGACGTCGGCACCACCCTCACTCTCTATGCCGCTCGTTGTGGGGGGCTCCGTGGAGACTGGGAGCTCGGGACCACTGTTGCCGGGGTCAGACTCGCCAGACCTCCGCGCGTCGTTGATCCGAAGATCGCTCCACGCCTTGCCGAACGGGTTGAGGAGTTCCACGTCCATGTTCTCCTTGGGCGGGGCGTCGCTGTCGGAACTGTGCTCGGGGGCACCGGGTCCCGTGGCGGAAGGCTCAACGGCGAGCGACGAGGGCAGCGGGGTGGTCCGACGGCTCACAGACCCAGAAGGAGCTCCGACGACGGGCTCGCTGGGCTTCGGAAGCTTCGGGAGGGCCCTGGGGCGGAATTTGGTCGTGGGCGGGAACTCGGTGACGGGCTGCGTGGGGGAGAGGGGCCGTGATTGCGACGGGGCGGGCGTGTGTTGGGGCTGGGAGGGAGGCAGTGGTGGCTCGTCTTCCTCGGACGGCGGCAGAGACGACTTGACCCTGCTCAGCCTCTTCGACCTTCGCCGCCTTGACTTCGAGTGAGAAGATGGATCCTCCTCGTCCTCGTCCTCGTCGGCGTCGGCGTCGGCCTCGTCGTCTCCCACAACGTCGTCCTCCTTCATCTCGTCGTCCTCGCTGTCCCCCTTCTCTTCGCTCTCCTGCGAGTCGTTGCCGCTCTCGTGCCTGTCCGCGGCGGGGGCTTCCTCTTCACGCTCCTCAGTGCTTGACTCCGACTCAGACGACCCAGACGAGGACGAGGGAGAAGCCCGCTTCTTCCTCGCCGCGGTTGCCTTTGCGGAAGGCTTGGACGGGCCAGCCTGTGCGTTGGGAGTCACCGCGGGCGGTGACGGAGGTGTCGGCTTGGACGGCCCCGCTACAGCAGCGGCGGAAGGGGCGGGGGCGGGGGTGGGGGCGGGAACGGGTGAAGCGGCGGGGGCGGACATGTCGTTGGAAGGGGCGACGGCGGGAGGGGCGGAGTCGTCGGTCTTGCGAGTCCACAGGAACCGAGGATGAGGGGCTGTGCGCGCGATGTTGACCGTAGCGTACGGTCCCTGCTCGTCGGCGACGAACACCTCGTCGGGACCCGCGTGCTCCAAGAAGTCCTCGAACGCGAGGCCAATGGCAACCCCCTGGCACGCAGTGAGTGACTGGACGAGCAAATATTTAAACGTACTCACCCGGAACAGCTGCTCCAACGGATCCGCGACGAACGAATAGAAGGGCCGCCCCTTCTCCGCGTGGATGTCGACTGCGCCGTTCACAGCCCGGAGTTTCGACAGCATCGTGTTGAAACTCTGCCGTGACTCCGTGAGGAGGGGGCGCAGCCGTTCGGCGCGTGCAGCCGCCGCCTCGTCGGCGGGATCATCCACCTCCCCGGACTTCCCCTCCACGTCGGCGAACGGCTTGCAGCTCGCCTTCCTGGTCTTCGCCGCCAGCGGGTGCTCGTCGACGAACGTGTAAACACGTTTCATCTCCAACGCCGCCACCTGCGCCTGGCCCTCCTTCGCGAGGTTCACCGTCATGTCGAACTTGAAGGCCGTCAGGACCTCGCTGAGTTCGTCCCGGACGGCATTGCGTGCCCGGACGCAGAAGTCGTGGGCGAGGAACCGGAGGAAGACGTTCTTCCACGCATGGTACACGAAGTACACGTAGGGAGCGAGGTGCTCCGCGTCCCGCTTGTTGTTGGACGTCGTCTTCGTCATGAGGAAACTCGAACAGGAGGAGACGAGGAGGCAGACGGAGGGGTGAGCGGCGACGTCGTCCGAGGAGAACTGGGGGTCGAGTCCGGAGGGAGTGAACTCCTCCTTCCCCTTCCCCTTTCCCCTTCCCTTGCCCTTCGTCTTCTTCTGCGAGGCGGAAGTCTTCGACATCACGCCCAGCAGGAACGCCCGCAGCGCCTCCACCTCCGCCTTCACCACGTCCTGGGTCTTGCTCTCGAGGACCGTACTGACGAACGTCCCGTCCGCCTCAAACGACGCCCAACCGGCCCCGGTCAGTCGGTCCTTCAACGTCGTGCGGTCCGACCTCGAGAAGAAGAAACTGAGGGCGGGGGGGATGTTGATGAAGGCGGCACGATGGAGGAGGGGGATGTCGGAGTGGATGGACCGGAGGATCCCAGTAGTTATCTGTAACAAGTAGCGTCAGAATAATAAAAACAATCCACAGCGTGGGCAGGGACCACGTACCGCCAAGTTTGCCTTCTGGACCGTGTTGACCATGCCACGGTTACAGAGGGAGAGGGAGAACACGCCGACGGGGTCGGTGACGGAGTCCTTGCCGCCGACCATGTGGAGGATCATGGGATCCATCGTGAACATCAGCTGAAATAAAATCGTCAGCGACTATAACACAGAATGTGGTACGCCAGATTCCGCCAACGGTTGTACGACCGTTGGCGGATATTAAGATTGTATTTTCCGCCAACGGTCGTACAACCGTTGGCGGAAATTGATATCCTGATTTCCGCCAACGGTTGCGCTACCGTTGGCGGAAATCATAACTCAGAAGTCCGCCAACGGTTGCGCTACCGTTGGCGGAAATCATAACTCAGAAGTCCGCCAACGGTCGTACAACCGTTGGCGGAAATTGGAAAGAGAAAAGTGGATCACTCACCGCCTCGATCCCCAGCTTGTTCGTCCTCAGGAGGTACTCGGCCTCCTCCACGCCCACCCGCGTCATCGGTGGCAGCCGCAGCTGGTACCACCGGTGCAGCTGGACGTACACCCGCGCCTGCAGGTTCAGCTGCTGCTCCTCGCTGTACGTCCCCATCCGCTTCACCCTCCTTTCCATCAGCGCACTCACCTCCTGCATGTACTTTACGTACGCAATGTGCGCACCCTCCTTCACGACGTTGAATGCGCCGTCCTCCTCCTTCACCATCGCCTCCAGCCACAGCCTCTCCATCTCCTCCAGGACCTCCTTGGAACAAATGTCGTAGTTCGGGTCGGGGGCGGGGTTGAACGTCTTCCCCACGTTCCTCGCGTCGTCCCGGAGGTGGCCCTCGACATCCTGCACGAACAAGTCCACCTCCGCCAGGTCCTCCGACTTCTCCCGCGCGTCGGCGGGGGCCAACATCTGCCCGAACCAGCGCCGGAACACCTTCACCACCTTCCGGGACTTGTCGCGGGTGGTGACGGGCGCCGGCGAGCAAATGAACCGCAGTCCAAGCCCAAACGTGCGGAGGAGGGTGGAGAGGATCTGGAAATCAAGGTCAGTACGTCATTTTTGAACTCGCAGCGGGGGTACTCACCGTCGGGTGGTTCTCCTGGTGCGTCTTCGACCACACCGCCGGTCGGAGAATGGAGTGCGCCTTGAAGTACGTGAACCGCACCAGGATCATGGCGGGGTCCACGTAGAACGGACGCTTCAGCATCCGCTGAAGCATCCCCCGCGGCGTCTTCGCGTTCGTCGTGTCCCCCGTCTGCTCCATCACCTTGTCCTTCCACTCGTCGTACACCCACCGCATCCGCTCCCACTGGTCGTCCTCCCCGTTCAACATGCTCTCCAGGATCCTCGCCGTCATCTCCATCTCCGTCTCCGGGAGCGACGCCTTCCTCTCGTTCTGCGAGAGGAACTTCCACAGGGACTCGTCCCCCGCCTCTGCTCAAAACCGGTCAGTCTCTCTCGCGTCCCCGACAGGTCCGCCACTCACCCTCGTCGTAGAACACCCCCAGCCAC
>JAEVFJ010000096.1:0-10870 GCA_021029105.1 Cristinia sonorae
TCCGCTCTATTTCTCTCCGATTTTTACGCCATCTTTTCCTCCACTTTCCCTCGTCCCATTCACCCTCTCATTATGCGAAACTCGAGATATACAACTCGTATTGACCAAAAACCCACGCCCTACTTCTTCTCGCGTTCACTCGGCATCCGCATTATCCGTCGCTGCTCAAACTGAGGATATCGCTGTTCTCCTAGAAGATGTTGGATCGATCGACACCGACCGCGGCATGAATGTCGACAAAGCCAGGCCCCCAACACCTGTTACTCAAACTACCACAGTTGTCAGTGTTTTACTCAATGATATAATCATGTTGCTAACTGTTGTCCCAGCCGCGATGCTCGCTATGCGACGACTTCGGATACACCTTGATGTGTGCCACGGATGGTTGCCTGAGGGCTATATGCTTCAGACGAGAATCGACAGATGCCCTAGCGTGCATCGATCCAGAATCACTTCGGCATATTCCCTCAACCATGTTCTTTTGTCCTCCATGCCACCACAAAACGGCACGCCACTGGATGTGAGTGTGTTCTCTGTTCTCTGATTCACATCTAAGGCTGACATGTACCGAAGTACTGTTTGAACAATTCCATTACTGCGAGGTTGCCAACCACATTTCAACCACTACTTTTGGTGCATTTGTGGGACAGAGGTGCAACGGATCACTCTGTAAAGATATCGAATATACATTTTCAGGAACTTTTTGGGCACAGTGATGATTACGTGAGTGAAATCATGTCTTTCCATGAGTGCGCCGTGAACATTCTTTCCAGTTTCTCAGTGTCACGTTGGAGCTATCGCTTGCGGCAAGAAAGATTGCGGAAAACCATGACCTTGTCAGGGACGCTATGATGTGGCTTGAAAATCATCCTACAGCCCACATCGTCATCCTCCTGTCATCCCATAGCGCATTTGGGGACGGAGGTATCTCCCTTGGTCTTCATCCTAAATCAGGGAAGCCCATATCTACGCCTCTTCCACAGGTATGTGCGGAAAGAAATAAGCATTGGCAACAGTAACATAATCTTCGGCAGATCCTGGACCTTTATTTTAGTGATCTGCTCTCTCAAGATCGTCCGCATCAAAGTCGTCCTATTTTGGCTGCTGTTACGTGCGGTCCTGCGTTCACACGGACAAAAAGAGTTGAGGAGCTTTCCGCTCTCAAGGAGTGAGTGCTGTTCTTGTACGCCACTGCTGGTTTCTGAGAATTCTTTCAAGGCAATTTTCATGTATCCTCGCTTTCACCCATCCATGTGTTGTCTCTTCGTCGCAGTTTCTACCCATGTTACAGCTCATTCATGGAATTGTCAACGGCCGCTTCATCGAAGATTTACTTTCAGAAGTTCTTAACCCTGCACTTTTACAACGCTCTCCTTTTCTTGCGTTATTCTTCTCTCGAAAGACCGGGACTTTCAGGTCCTTGTATTTCTTCTCTGACATTCCCGGCTTTCATCCCTTTCCATTGGGCTTATGCTTCAATGTCCCACATGTGATACACACCTGGTTGGAAAGTCAAAACATGATCTTACAGTCAAGCTCAATTCCACATGGAAGCTTCGATGCCCAACGTGTATGCGATCCTCCGAATCTTTCACCCCTCCTCCAATTTCCCATTTACCCCCTGGACGAGTCTACTTTCATTCGATATACCCTCCTGAGGAAGTCACGCAGCAGCTTCTGGAGATAACTGCATTACTTCCTTGCTGATTTCCCGTCTCTTTTTCAAATCTTTGCGTCACTATGGGGTTGATATTTGAAGAAAGATGTGGAACCATGACAAGTTAGCTTACTGAATCCATTGTGGGCTGCGCTGGTTGCGTTCTGTCTGCACGCACATTCCGATAGCCGCGACCAGGGTGGTCGTGTGTGACGTGATTCAGCGGGTGCTGGATCCTCGGAATTGGCTCAGTCGGCGTGACTGGTATGGCTGTGGTGGAGGCGTGCTGCCCTGTTGGAGCTGCGCTGGTTGCGTTCTGTCTGCACGCACATTCCGATAGCCGCGACCAGGGTGGTCGTGTGTGACGTGATTCAGCGGGTGCTGGATCCTCGGAATTGGCTCAGTCGGCGTGACTGGTATGGCTGTGGTGGAGGCGTGCTGCCCTGTTGGAGCTGCGCTGGTTGCGTTCTGTCTGCACGCACATTCCGATAGCCACGACCAGGGTGGTCGTGTGTGACGTGATTCAGCGGGTGCTGGATCCTCGGAATTGGCTCAGTCGGCGTGACTGGTATGGCTGTGGTGGAGGCGTGCTGCCCTGTTGGAGCTGCGCTGGTTGCGTTCTGTCTGCACGCACATTCCGATAGCCACGACCAGGGTGGTCGTGTGTGACGTGATTCAGCGGGTGCTGGATCCTCGGAATTGGCTCAGTCGGCGTGACTGGTATGGCTGTGGTGGAGGCGTGCTGCCCTGTTGGAGCTGCGCTGGTTGCGTTCTGTCTGCACGCACATTCCGATAGCCGCGACCAGGGTGGTCGTGTGTGAGGTGATTCAGCGGGTGCTGGATCCTCGGAATTGGCTCAGTCGGCGTGACTGGTATGGCTGTGGTGGAGGCGTGCTGCTCTGTTGGAGCTGCGTTGGTTGCGTTCTGTCTGCACGCACATTCCGATAGCCGCGACCAGGGTGGTCGTGTGTGAGTGATTCAGCGGGTGCTGGATCCTCGGAATTGGCTCAGTCGGCGTGACTGGTATGGCTGTGGTGGAGGCGTGCTGCTCTGTTGGAGCTGCGTTGGTTGCGTTCTGTCTGCACGCACATTCCGATAGCCGCGACCAGGGTGGTCGTGTGTGACGTGATTCAGCGGGTGCTGGATCCTCGGAATTGGCTCAGTCGGCGTGACTGGTATGGCTGTGGTGGAGGCGTGCTGCTCTGTTGGAGCTGCGTTGGTTGCGTTCTGTCTGCACGCACATTCCGATTGAGCTGCGTTGGTTGCGTTCTGTCTGCACGCACATTCCGATATCCGCGACCAGGGTGGCCGTGTGTGACGTGATTCAGCGGGTGTGGATCCTCGGAATTGGCTCAGTCGGCGTGACTGGTATGGCTGTGGTGGAGGCGTGCTACCTTACTTACTAGCTTGATTGAGCATTCTTAATATTTTGCAGCAGTTATTTGCGTGTGCAGCAAGTATACTTTGTGGACACAGTTGAGGTTTTAGATGCACTTCCTTCCGTGCGGTTGGGGGTTCAGCATTCTCTGCACAGCTGTATTATGGCATTGTATAGGGGTAGACAAGAATTCTGAAAGCGATATCCCCAACCCTATCCTAACACGATCCTCCCCACTACTAACGTGGCCCCCGTTGTTTGTGGCTGCAGCGGATTCCCAGGCCCAAGAGTATACTCCGCCCCTCCTAACATCTCTGACGTTGGCAAATTCTAGATTAGACAGGCGATCAATTTTCCGTCACTAAAACAACGCACCGTATCATCCATGATTCGAAAGCTTCAAATTGCGCTACATCATCCATTTCCAACACAATTGGGCCGGCTTCGCCGGGATCCCTGTGGTATAAACACCGGATAATGGTTGTTGCTGACTGGGCCGGCCTGACAGGAGGTTCTGAAAAAGCGACCATTTGGTTATCCTGCAAAGATGTGAGTGACCCCATGATGGTTATCAGTTTGGAAACGAACCCCTGCGTCGGTATTGGAGGTTGCGGGTTGGATTTGAGTGTTCTCGATGGACATGACGACCGTTAGTGAACAGGAGAGCAAAAACCGCGCCTCCCATTTTGGACGCTAAATAGTGGTCCAAATGACACCGCCACCTGTGATCTGTCGGGCATTGGCGCTTTGTAACATTCGATCGGCCCCCTTGATCGCCTGAAAAACAAAGTTTGTAGGAACATTCATACGCCGAAAGTTCTCGGGTTTATAACCTCTCGGATTCCCTCCTTCTTCGACGGACGTTCAGTTCCAACTCCTCGCACTTTGCTGCCCGAGACGAGTCCAGTGCAGAGTTTGGGTTGCATTACCAGGACAGTGCCTTGAGGTGCACCTGGTCCCTGTATCTCCCTCACTGGAGACAGCTATCTGTGCTGTTTCTCAAGGCATCGTAAAATGTAAGCCGGGCTTTGGTTGATTTGGGTTAAAGCATACCTGGAAGTGGACGATCTGCGCTAGGTCCCTGCCATAACCACATCAGCAACAGGCTCATGTCTGTCCCCGCCACTGTGAGGCTTTTTACTTAGTTAATTAGCGGTAGTGAAAAAGATGGAGAGATGTTCTCCACTTGCGCCGATGAATTGTGCCACGTAGCACATCGGCGGCGGTGTGTCTCAATTGTCATAAATACCGGTTAGACACTATACTTCTGCCTCTAGCTCTACGCCCTACCTCTTCATCTCCGCCTCCTTTGAACATCATGGACAGTCTGTGGAAAGAGCGACTCCGTCAGAGAAAGCCGTCCTCACTTGCCCCTCCAGTGGCACCCTCATCACCCACCGCCCCAGCCATACCCTTTCCCTCTCCCGAGTACACAGGGGATGATTGTTCCCAAAAGCCTAAAGGTGTCTCTCCCGCAGAGGAGCATGAAATCAACCTCCGAAATCTTCTCTCACAGGCACGCTCTTTTCTAAGGGGTGGTGACGCTCCCGACCGCACACTGATGGTTCGTCACCGTTCTCTTGCGAATTATGTATAACACTAAGTTTTCGCCAGCACGACACCGCGAAGGGATCTGCGTACGCCATACCTAAACCAATATGGAGAGACGAACTTGAGGCTGGCTCACCCATTCCGCCACACGGCCATCTCAGACGAGTAGAAGTCCAAGAGGAGCGTTATCGTAATCGCCTCGAGCGAATATATCGCAAAATCAAGGATAAAACCCCTGTATTCCGCGTCGACAAGACCAAGGAGGAGATTGCGGAAGAGACTCGCAATATTTCCGGGAAGGGTCGAGCAGATTGGCAAGCACAGTGCGAAGCATTCGAGAGAAACAATGCGCCGATCATTGCATACTCCACGCGATACGTGTTTAAAGACACAGATGTCGACCAGCAAGACGATGACGCCGTGTATCTTGGCTATGGTGCACCTCGTCATGATCCCAAACCTTCACTCGCTCCAGATGGTTCCCACGTAACAAAGACAACCGCCTTTGATGATGAGGTACGTGGGTTGAGGTCCGAGGCTGCATCTTACGTGAGTACCTCTTTATGTTCGATCCGTTAATATCGTCTCACACGTGCAATAGAACTGCTCGGAAGCATCACCCCTTGTGAGTTTCACCTGAGTATTCCACAGAGCTCTCACACTCATGCACCATCCTCTGTCTCGCTAAATTCATTCAGTGTTCTGCGACATCCTCCTCCGTGATGGTCAGTCCATTCTACTCATAGCTCAACCCTCTCACAGATGTTTATTCAGAACACGACCAATCAACCTAAAACTCTCGACGAGCAACACATCGGTCGCACCATAGACGACTATCTGCATAATGATAAGGGGGTCCACTGGGATGGAATAAAGGTGAGTTTTCTGTCCTGCATGACCTACGTTGGCATCCTCAGATATTCCGATAGGAGGACGTGCGTGATAAGTATTTGGCAGCCACGCAATCCATGTTTCATCATTCAAAATCGGTCTTGAAGCCCAACGATTTCCGCCACAATCCGCACCAGTCTCTTGGGTCACGTCTCCCGGCGGACCAGGAGGAGCTTGAAAATCTAGAGGTAGATGATGCTACATTGGAGGAGTGGGCTTTGAGAGACCAGGTCTTCTTTTACACAAATCCGTATGGGTACCGACAGGGTGAAAGGGCCTCTGTGGTACACCTGGTGAACGCTTGGGATCAGACCGGCCATAGTGACGACCCTAACTCGGTATGTTATCTGTTATATATCCAGCAGTTTCAGTCAAGGTTCACCTCGTTCACAGCACATGACCTCCTCGGCCGAGATGCGTCAAACCGGAGCAATCCTTGCCAGCAATCTATCCTGGTATTATGCCAGCCGCGATCTCAGTATCCAACTCAGCGTCATCTTCAAAGTCTTCATGCCTCGGACGTACAAGGTCTACAAGGAACGCTTTGATGCCTTAGTATGGATTGCATATGACGTAGGACCTTTCAACGGGCGCACGGTCGTCTACAAACTCCAGCTTTATGCTCATGTTGATCCCGGCGAAGCTGGCCCAACAATATCCTTTTCTTCCGGATATTTTGAAGGAGGGTATATGGAGGTGCCCCAACTAGGTGCCCGTTTCCTGTCAGTTCATTAAAGTTTTCCTTCTCCATCGTACTCACCAGGTCGCCTCAGGTATAATTCCGGATCCATATTCCTCGCGCCCACGGGTATTCTCGCGCACCGTGTAGCCCCTTGGACTGGCGTAGCGGTTCCGGCTCATCTTGCTGCCCGGGGGATCACTCCTGGTCGCATCGGCACCGTCTATATGTTTCCTAGGTCCTCTTTCAACAAGGCGGAAGGGAAGAAACCTGGTTGGGGGATCCGAACTGGATTTGGACGCATCCCTCTCCCAGAGAATCATGGTCCAGAGAACTCAATCTTCCCTCATCACTTTGACCATCTCGATCAGGTTTTGTCGGATGATGATATCCTTGATAGTATACCTTTGGAAGACTCAGGCTCCGAGTAATTCCATGTAGAATTATGATCACTTCAAATAACGTATGTTGGATTGAAAGTCATCGATGATATTGCGACAGAAATTTTTATACAACCCCAGTGTAAGTATAATAAGGATGAGAGCTAATACATGTAGTATAAGATTAAATTTGTGTCCGTATTACTACTCCAGCGTTACAAAAAGCCCCTGTCCAACGTCATCCGGGATGCTGATTGTTTCCACCCCAGGGTCTGCCCAATGCAATGTTTCAGCATCTATGGGAAGCCATGTCTCCATCCCGATCCTAAGCACAAATTCCGCGGCACTCTCGTGTTCCAGGCGATCTGCCTTTCTCGTCCCTGCTTTCATGGCTTGCGGGAGTGCATATCGCTTCTCTGGCACTTTATTATGCGCAAGAACCTTCTTGACGATGTGCCTGGCGTTGACAACATCAATAGCGGCAGTCCCAGCGTATTGCGTCGGGTTAATGTATCGCTCTAGATACAATACCATCCTGGCCATTGCGAGAAATGGTTTGAGGAGCATTTCTTGGATAAAATTCCAGTTTTCAGGCTCGGATGAAGATGAGGGCTGACCAACTCACCAGGGTGATGCGTTTGTCGTGCAAGCGATATGACCATCCGAGAAATTGACCAGATCACCTGCATGTGGGTTGCGTTTGTTCCATCTCCGTTTGTCCTGGTCTGAATCACCAGAGTCTTCTCGGTGAGGTGCATGGTGTCGTAGGTTAGGAAGTGATCACCGACGGAGATGGAATGCTCCGGGGTAA
This sequence comes from Cristinia sonorae, assembly GCA_021029105.1. Classification (NCBI taxonomy): domain Eukaryota; kingdom Fungi; phylum Basidiomycota; class Agaricomycetes; order Agaricales; family Stephanosporaceae; genus Cristinia; species Cristinia sonorae. The sequence continues at coordinate 7,348 of JAEVFJ010000096.1, forward strand.
GAACAATGTGCCATATACCCGGGGGTTGGAATCTAGGTTGACTTAGAAAATTCAGAAACTGGTTATATGTAAGACGGACTCACAGCATCATTCCCGGCCTCAGGACCAAAAATGCAAGCGGTATATCCAGCGATAGACACTTTTGAAGTACTTCCAGCGGGGTATATGACCGGTTATTATGGGTCCCAAGAACCATGTCAACGTTCCAGTTCATCTCCTCACGAACGTTTCTGCCTTCCCTCGGTTGGACGATGACCCACAACTTCGTTCCCACAGGGTTTTCCACGCATGTTCCGTAGCCATCGGCATCGCAGTGAAGGTGCGTCAAGAACCCCGCAGAACCAATAATAGCGTAGCCCTTGTGGCCGTTCGGACTCGCGTAGTTTGCGTCGTCGGATTGTTCAATGAGTGGCGTCATTGGGGTGTCCCTGATCTACAAAAATAGCCAATATGGATAACATGATTACGGCAATTGAGAAATTCGTGACCCTCTTACTGTACTAAGCTTTTGATTTCTTAATTTCCCCTCATATTTCCATCTCCTGAACAGGTTGTCCGTGTCATCCTGAGCAATGTTGCTGGAAATGGGTTAGAACGGAGCTTCCAACTGGGTGACTCACATACCGGAAGAGTGCAGATACAAACCTCTCCTTGGCAGCAATATCAAGGCAGGCACCAGACCAAGGATTTTGTCCGTTTGAGATTTGGGTCATTCTGCTCAGTATCTCATCCGCTGTCATCCGCACATGTATAGATCGCTCGTCCCTCCTCCCATGATTTACCGCCTCCAAGTTTTGAGCCCTTAGATGACCGTCTTTTAGAATAGCATCAGCGCATCAGCAAGTAGTTCTGGAGCGAGATAAAAAAAAAAACTAAACGCCTCACCCAACACATCATATCGGGTGTCCCCCATCAGCGTCCTGAAGCTCTCCATGTCCAAATGCAACCCTTGATTGTTAACTGGAGAGTTCCGTATCACCACCACCTTACCCAAACTCATATGCTTGTGGACCTTCTTTACCACCTCATTTACGGCGCTGATTGTGCTGGTGTCTGGGTAATCCAGAACCTCGGCCAATCGTGTTCCGTTAGACAATAACGCGGTCGCGTCGAATGCGTGTCTTTGAACCCATCGTATGACTTCGACGTCTGTCCTGTCATGGTTCGTGACAGAAACGGGGTCGAAAGTCTTCAGTCCGTTCTGCCATTGACCCTTGGTGTGATCCGCGGGGAAGAACCCATCGGTATTCCGGGTGAACTCATCTACAGCCAGATCTTCATATGTTTCCAATTGAGATGGACTGCAAATCTGAACTTGAAGCTTTTTGCAGCATAAATAACTTATCTGATTGCGACAACACGGCTTTATCACTTACCATTTTCGGATCAATTTGTAACTCATCGACTCGCCGTTTTGCTGTTCCGAACACCGACTGCACCCACATCATCTCGTTTCTGTTCTTCACGGTCTGTTCATCCGCGCTAAGCCAGGCCATCTCAATACGAGAGCGCGTGTCCGATGGCCTGTGAGATTTTTTTAGGTTCCATCGAGAGAGCGATAGAGACGCTTCGAACGCCTCCCATTCTTGTTGACCCCCCCCTATCATCACAATCTCATAGGGTCGCCCTGTTTGCACCAAATAAGAGTTCCAGTGTCTGTCTTTACGCGACTATTCTAAGCCACACATCATTGTCAGCAAGATAAGATGCTCACCGAGACCTATGACCACCCGCCTGACACCTGATCCGTCTTTCCCTTCCGCCACTAATTTCATCATCGCCACGATGTCGCCTTTGCATTTCTCTTCTACCACAGCCCACCTTGAGAGAACGTCGCTCTCACACCCGCTACGGATTTCCCTACATACCTCCTTCAACAGCAATGACGTCCACACAAGCCCTGCCAAAGACTCCTGGTAAACCCTTCGAATGTCTGTCCTATCCTCATTGCAGAAGACCACGAGATTCATCCAAGCCTGGTCATGCGGGGCGGGCCAGCTAGCCGCACGAAATCTGTTTAGCGTGGCTCGCCAGCAAGACAAAAACCAACAGAATAGTCCCATCTGTCGGTTCTGTAGAGGCCTTCGTTCAACTTTGCCTGCTTCGAAGCTGTTGTATGCGATCAGTAGCAATTAGGGTTAGGTTTTATTTTGTCTTACATATATACCGACCACCGGTTCCTCACATGGCTATAACTTGGACTGAGCTCCATTCGCAACCCACCCTCTTGTGTAACAAAGTTCCAGCTCTTCCGCAGATTAGCAAGGTCTGTCTCCGCAAGAATGTCAACGGCATCTTTCGCGAATTGCACCCACGAGGACTTTGATGTCCCCAATGGAACAGAAATAGGCTCTTTAGGATGAAAAGGGGAGTTGAACATCTTGTAGAGAAATCTGGGTAAAGTCAAACGGCAAAGTTTTTGCTCAACAATGTAGAGAAAGCTGTGTAAAGTCAAACGGCAAAGTTTTTGCTCAACAAGCGCTACTCCGGAAGATGCCGGGCGCGTGAACACGAAGGTTGGAATCGCTTCACGCTGGACGACTAACCCCATCGTCGCAGTGAATCCCATGGCACCAAATGTCCCATACGTACTCGGAGCTTTCACTCAGGCCGTTGATATTGCCATTGAGAGTGCGCAAGACTCCGATACCCTTTGCGCTGAAGTGCAGGATTTGCTGGTACGTGTCGACCCTTCCGTACAACCAAGCATATCATATATTCATTGACAGGATTATATGAGTCTGGTAATTTCGGACTTGAATCAAATCACGCCTCCTTTAGTTTTCCCACCGCGTGTCTCCGCAGTCATGGAGTGGGCAACACTTCCTGCAACCGCGCGATCGGGGGAGGCTCTTGTCGGTCTTCTGCACAGTTCCGGTGCGGTGACTGTCAACTTAGCGACCAGAGACACATCTAGTCTTCACTCTGGCTCAGTTCAGGATGATGCGATGGATCTTGACCCTTTGCCGCCCCCCGGTCCATCTGTTTCCCCCCCACCATCAATTCCATCTCACTCATCCTTAACTGTGCAGCGAGCTCCCCTACCATCAGCCATACCATCACGCCGCTCCAAGAGACTTATGCCTTCGGAAGATGTTCCCACTGGTCCTACTCAACAGGTGATGCAAACAACTGTGGCATTGGCAGGTCTGTTCTCGCTTTGCTTCAACTTCCTTGCTGTTTTGACTCACCGAGTCTTCAGAATCCTCATCTATGCCCTCGATCAGCTCTAAAAGGCGTAGAATCACTCTCCACCCTCCGGCAGTCAAAGACCACGGCTTACAGTCTCACTTGTCTCCCCCTAACCGCCGTACTAGTGTGACACTCACTCGCTCCACAAAAACCTCTGACACGCAATCTGCTCAGTTCACCAGTTCTGGCGAGGTCCCTCCTGAATCACTTAATGTATGTTTCCACTTAACAGCTTTTGGTTCATATACCGGATACCAGCTATTATTCAGGGTTCCGAGTTGGTACTGCAAGATCAGAAATGTGTACGATGCGCTCACAAGGGGATAGAGTG
>JAEVFJ010000097.1:0-10134 GCA_021029105.1 Cristinia sonorae
TCCTGGTGATATCCAAGATAGTTCTACGAAAAGCGTCTGCGGACAGCATGATGCCTTGGCTGTCATCAAGCGCTCCTGCTGTCTCCTGGTCCGCAATCAGCATGCTTTTCCACTGCATAACAAAACAGTGCTTACCAATCTTCCTTTCCACTTGGTGAACCAATCATCATACGCAGTTTGTATGCTCAAAACACCGCTCTCCAGCTCTGTTGTATCTGGGTCTGGTTCTGTCGGAGGCGGTGAGGACATTATTCTCTCCACCTCCAACTCTTCCTCGGACTCCTCCGTCCATTCAGACTGCTCCTCCTGATTTCTTCTCCATACTGCGTCCCAAGAATGAACCTGTTCGGCTGTGATTAATTCAGGATGCAAACCGCTTTGGCTTTGTGGAGTCAGGGTTTCCATGCTTGGCGGTGTCTGTTCGGATTGTCCACTTTCAACCCAACCATCCGTGCCACTTCGGCTGGCCCTGGGGAATGTTTTTGTTTTCCCTGCGGATTTTGTTAGAACTTTCGATTGTTGTGTGGTGGAGGAGTCTTTGCCATCCTCAGGCGTGAATGGCACTTCCAAATCCGTGACGTTTACTCCCATTTCTGGTAATGCCCAAGACTCAGAACAGTCATGTACGATGTCTGAAATGATGTGCGATCAGTCCCAGCTGCAGCTATTTTTTGTGGAGAATTACCGTCGCCTTCCACAAACTCATCACCACCACGTACCGCCACGTCTTGTTCAGTCGAATCATCCGTCGGCTTGTCCTGAGCGTTCGAAACTGCGGCTCTCAACGAGGAATATTCTGATTTGCTCGTTTTCCTCGTGGATCTTCTCGCTGCTTTTGCGGATTTCGTTAGAGCTTTCGATTGTTGTGTGGTGGAGGAGTCTTTGCCATCCTCAGGCGTGAATGGCACTCCCAAATCCGTGACGTTTACTCCCATTTCTGGTAATGCCCAAGACTCAGAACAGTCATGTACGATGTCTGAAATGATGTGCGATCAGTCCCAGCTGCAGCTATTTTTTGTGGAGAATTACCGTCGCCTTCCACGTCAGCAGTCAGCGTCGTCCCTTCTCATCAACGGTTTTTGTGCGTTACTTACGTCGTTACGTGCGACTGGGACCTCTCCATGATGCTCAGGAAGCAGGACAGCAGGCGGCTGGGGAGCCCCGGGCGAGTCTGCAGCCGGCGGAATACCAGACGGAGGTATGTCCTGTGGTAAGGCACCGTGCCCGACAGTCAGCGTCGTCCCTTCTCATCAACGGTTTTTGTGCGTTACTTACCTCGTTACGGGCGGCTGGGACCTCTCCATGATGCTCAGGAAGCAGGACAGCAGGCGGCTGGGGAGCCCCGGGCGAGTCTGCAGCCGGCGGAATACCAGACGGAGGTATGTCCTGTGGTAAGGCACCGTGCCCGACAGTCAGCGTCGTCCCTTCTCATCAACGGTTTTTGTGCGTTACTTACCTCGTTACGGGCGGCTGGGACCTCTCCATGATGCTCAGGAAGCAGGACAGCAGGCGGCTGGGGAGCCCCGGGCGAGTCTGCAGCCGGCGGAATACCAGACGGAGGTATGTCCTGTGGTAAGGCACCGTGCCCGACAGTCAGCGTTGTCCCTTCTCATCAACGGTTTTTGTGCGTTACTTACCTCGTTACGGGCGGCTGGGACCTCGCCATTCGCTATACCCGTTGACAATGCCTTCTTATTATATCAGCATTTCTGATAGGCTGGTCGTCAAAAAAGTCACTCACAATATTTTGCGCCATAAACCCCGCTTGCTGACCCCCATGGGAGAGCATTAGCAATTGTGGGGAAATACATGTAGGGAGAAGTTCCTCAGGAACCGGCTCTCTTAAGGGGTCTGTAAAATGTTGAAAAAGATCATCATCGGAGTTTACGATTCCCCTCCTTTCAATCTCATCACTATATGACTCATATCCCGCCTTTACTATCATACTCTCCCCCTCGTCATCGAGATTCTGTTGTGAAAGTCAGCTGCTTTTGGAAATCTTCTATCCACCATTAAACTCACATCATCGCCTTCCCTGACTGAACGTTGCTAATAAAAACTTAGCCCGTGAATCCTCCGAGCTGTTAGCTACTCACTGTCGCAGTGCCCTCTTTCACCGCCCCCCCTTCCTCTTCACACATTTCTCCCGCGCTTTCCTCACTGACACGCCATTGTTTTCCAGATTTCCGCTACTTCCCAATCCTGTGGCGGCTTTCCACTTTAGTAAGCGGTGTATCCTAGCCAAGGTACCACTCACCATCGTCCGGTTTCATTGGCACTTCTACCGATGAAATCCACTCTTCAACCTCAAGTGAAGGAAATGGGCCGAAATCCATTGTACCCTGCTGAAGTGGTGGAAGCTCTGTCCAACCTGCCCAGCCATTGCTTTCCTTGCATCTACTAATTGACCAGCCTCCGTCGTGAAGTGCGGTGTACCACATTTCTCTTTGCTTAGGGTCTGTCCACCGCGTGCTGTCGAGGTAGTTTTCATCCGCGATTGATTTTGCCTTCTGGGTTATATATCCTTTCAGTTGCTCTGAAAGTTGTCATTAGATCGGTTGTAAAAGGTAGTTTGACACGACACGCACCGTGCAAATCCTCGATCACTGCCCCTTTTGCTCCCACTGCAATTTCGGGGTGTTGCAAATACTCGAAGTAATCCCCCTTCGTAAATAACTCGAAGGCCATCCACTCATCCAAGGCTCCGAGCCGCACATCATGCATCGGCACATTCCTCTTCTGTTTCTTTGCCCCTCGCATCTCCTCTTTGACAGCCATCATCACTGCGTAGTAGAACTCCGCCTCGAGTTTTGCAGCGAACTGAACGTTTTCATCAAACTCCTTCCATAGTGGGTTCAGCGCAATTGTTCTTGCTATATGATATCGGAAGATGAACAGGCGCAGGATTCCCACTTGTGAGTTTGGTACCAGGCAGCCGAACGGTTTACCTGCTTTGCCACCAGTGACGCTGAAAATCGGATGAGCTCAAGTCACTCCCCCAAAACGGGAACACTCACGAGCTCACTTTCCATCCGTCCGCCTTTTTGTTATATTCCGGTTCTACTCGGATTGAGCTTGAATTTTTCCTTGACAACACCTTCCACAAGCTAAAATCGTGATGTCCCTTGTTCTCCCAGTAGTCTCGTCCGGTATACAACCTGTTCAGATCTGGACGCACGCCTAAGGATTGCGCGGAAGTTGTTGCATGTGTAGGATGGATAATAGAGGTTTTCGAAAATGAGAACGGCATGGTAAGAGAGTGAGATGTGCGGCGCCTAAAACTCTCGTGCTCTGTCTGCTAAGTCCCAGAGCCCGACTTCTCCTCACAATTTCATCACTTGTGTAATTTTTTATTCATGAGAGTTGACAGTTGGCCTCTGGCACTCTCAAAAAGCCTTCTATAAATAACTTCATGATTACAGGAAATTCTGCTGATAGAACATTGCGCCATAATCTGTTGGAATACTGGATGCCATTCCGTAGAGAATCTGGAGAGCATAAAACACATAACAAAACACAAAATCGGAGTCTGACTTTCAAATGCACTCAAATCTGGAAAGTTTGCGCAACCACTTCGCAACCGTAGACTGACCAAACACAGACGGTGAGTACAAAAGGTAGTGGAATAGATATGCGAGCCAATGAGGAGGCTCGACAGACGCGGCAGGAAGGAAGGAAGGAAGGAAGGTATATTCCGGTCTTGGTCCCAATAAGGAACGCTGGATTCCCGTACCGTGCTTGGTCACATGCTAGGCTACATGATAGGTACAGGACTGTAGGCTACGCAGAGTGTCTGAAATCTATTCTGCACAGTGTTTTCGTCGACCCCCCTTCCAGATTCAACATCTGGATGAGCTGTTTTCAATACCGATACAACGGTAAGCCCCGACGGCACGCCGGCTTGAGCTCGGTTGAGGCATTTTATACTGAAATCTATTCTATATGGCTCTCCAGACCTCTGCGGAATGGCATCCACTAGGTATAATGAAAAGATAGATCAAGAATAATACGGCGCAAATTGGAAATAAATGCTGACCAGTGAGAACTACAGACACCCATTCGACCTTGTCGACAACATTGAGAGTCTGGAAAACAGAGAATGATGTTCACGTGGCAGAACGATCGACGCGAGGAAGATGTCTGAGTGATTTCAGGACCCCGAATAATACAGCCAAATGCCGTTTTTTTCGGTGAACCATATCCGGAATTGTTTTGGAGGTCGGCCGGGCAGATGTCCGGATGAGCCCAACGGCCTCGAAATCGTGGTTTCGGATGTCCGGATTTATAAAATGGCCTCTATTTTGCTCGTTTCTTCCCTCAAGGGCCCCAAATTCATCTGGAGCGAAAGGAGCTTGTTGACAGTCAAGTCATTGGGAGGGAGCATGGGTTTGAACTCCACCGGGACGGCAAGGGCCTCTTTTCGTGCGGTCAAAATGGCAGGTGAGGGGTTTGGTGGATTTTTTTCCCTTGGCCGATCCATTGGTCAAGATCGAATTTCTCTTCAACGTCGATCACCTCCTAAGAGGGTGCAGGAGGCCCAGGCATATGTTGTTGTTGCACAAAGATGTGTTGTACAATATGTGGCTGGAGGAATGTGATGTTTTGCTTCGACAGTTACAGTTGAAGTTGAATAACAAAAAGAGTCCGATCATTGTTGAAGAGTGTAAATCTGCAAAATTGAGACTACTACATTGTGGTAAAAGTAACATCGAATGACCGCAACAAGAATTGAACATGAGCCCTTGCCTGCTCTCATGCTATGTGCTACACCACATGACCCATGTCCGGATTCTGAATCGGCCTCCCCAGACGTGTGGAGGGGCATGTCCGGACCTTCGTATTGGCCTTTGACCGTCAAAGACCAATACTTATGTCCGGACTTTGGAACGGCCTTCGACACCAAAAGTTAGGTTTCGTGTCCGGATTTTCAAACGGCGTCTGCCTGTATTATTCGGGGTCCTGTGATTCCATTCGTCTAAAAGGCATGTGAGGGGTATATTTCACTGCTGAACCGAGGATTGTGGGACTGTGGGATTTGCCTGATCATCGTAAATCGTGATTGATAAGTATCATGCGGAGCCGAAATGTGATCATCTCCCCTGGAAATCTTAGTCACCTACAATCCATATCTTTGTCCCTTGTTATTTTATTTTCTGCGAACGACAATGGTACCCTTCCGGGACGCGTGATAGCTTTCATGGAAATCGATTTATCTTTAGTCAGTTTCCTGACGTCTTATCTGCTGACGCCTACCACGCACCATCTCATCCCCTCAGTCTTTTCGTCAAATCCACAATCAACATTATGAACTTTGTGCCGAATATGTCGTCCTACAAAATATATGGCAGTGATGTGATGCAAACGGCAGTGATGTTGGTTTGACACGGTCCAAATGTGAATCATGACGTGATTTTCTGTCCTCAGTGCTGTAATGACTGATTTTATTTGTGCCCCACTCACGAGGCATGACGCGCAAGCACGGATATCGTCGGCAGGGAAAGTGGTGTAAAAGTCTGTAAGTTTTCCCCCTTTTCACTGAACTCAGGCTCTCGACCAATTGAAGAACGACCGGAGCTCAGGTGAAAGGAAAAGGTGAAATCCGCCACGACTTCTCCCGCCAGAAAAAGTCCCCAATGCACGTCGTTACTAGTGTTTGACTTCAACGGAAAGCCGTGACAAGGCACTATCTGTCCCGAAGAGGGATGTGTATTGCTACAGAAGGCAAAAGCTCACGAGGGTTCACATTTTCATACATAAGCTGTCAGAAAGCGAGACTTGCTGAAATTTCTTGACGCAGAGTGCACACCCAGTGACCCTCTGGACGGCACTCCAAGTTCCTTAATTACAAACTCGGCACCTAGTGCAAGACGTTAGCAATCTGTGCTTCCAATAAAGTCCTGCTGCTGACAGAAGCGCAAACTTGCTCAGCCTCTCATGTTCATTACCAATGTTCCCGACAGCGGTTTGTGAAAAGATTGTCAGTAAAGAGCTGAAGACTGTGTACCATCTAAGGAAGCAACGTGTTATTGCACCATATAACTCCGAGGAAAATGCGTGGAATCGATAAGGGGGAGTTGTTGCATACGCTGTTCCTCTTCGTTCTTCAGCTAAGTAAACTAGATCTAATTATAAATGGGAGGAAGTGTTCGTTTGTGGTGACCATGCAAAATGGGAGGTTAAGGATCTGGCCCTGAAGATGTCGGTAGGTTAGACTTCGGAGAGAGCAATGCGGGTGCGATGAGTGATAACCCCCTCAATGGCGACGAATCTTCTCCCACCCCGGAGAAGCTTACGTAGTAGTGTTTCAGACTCTATTCAAGTCCGAGTCGGTAGTACATAGTCGTTGTCTCGCTTTCAACGCAGCGTGCCAAAAGTTCAAAGCATACAACAAGTGCTGAAAGCTCTTTTGTCAATGTATAGTATCCTTTTCCCTTCTCTTCCTCCCGCAATGAACAGATGAATTCAATCGCAGGGCGCAAAGTTTAGCCAACAGCTTGTTTGGCATAATACACCGGTCTGTATTTAGGTATGGAATAACATATTTCTGCGGAAAAATTCTCGTCTGCTTGCAGTGACATTGAGGGATGATCCACCATTGATCTGAGAGGGTTCGGAGTTTCGGGAGTTTCCGCTCTATTTCTCTCCGATTTTTACACCATCTTTTCCTCCACTTTCCCTCGTCCCATTCACGCTCTTATTATGCGAAACCCTCGAGATATACAACTCGTATTGACCAAAAACCCACGCCCTACTTCTTCTCGCGTTCACTCGGCATCCGCATTATCCGTCGCTGCTCAAACTGAGGATATCGCTGTTCTCCTAGAAGATGTTGGATCGATCGACACCGACCGCGGCATGAATGTCGACAAAGCCAGGCCCCCAACACCTGTTACTCAAACTACCACAGTTGTCAGTGTTTTACTCAATGATATAATCATGTTGCTAACTGTTGTCCCAGCCGCGATGCTCGCTATGCGACGACTTCGGATACACCTTGGTGTGTGCCACGGATGGTTGCCTGAGGGCTATATGCTTCAGACGAGAATCGACAGATGCCCTAGCGTGCATCGATCCAGAATCACTTCGGCATATTCCCTCAACCATGTTCTTTTGTCCTCCATGCCACCACAAAAACGGCACGCCACTGGATGTGAGTGTGTTCTCTGTTCTCTGATTTACATCTAAGGCTGACATGTACCGAAGTACTGTTTGAACAATTCCATTACTGCGAGGTTGCCAACCACATTTCAACCACTACTTTTGGTGCATTTGTGGGACAGAGGTGCAACGGATCACTCTGTAAAGATATCGAATATACATTTTCAGGAACTTTTTGGGCACAGTGATGATTACGTGAGTGAAATCATGTCTTTCCATGAGTGCGCCGTGAACATTCTTTCCAGTTTCTCAGTGTCACGTTGGAGCTATCGCTTGCGGCAAGAAAGATTGCGGAAAACCATGACCTTGTCAGGGACGCTATGATGTGGCTTGAAAATCATCCTACAGCCCACATCGTCATCCTCCTGTCATCCCATAGCGCATTTGGGGACGGAGGTATCTCCCTTGGTCTTCATCCTAAATCAGGGAAGCCCATATCTACGCCTCTTCCACAGGTATGTGCGGAAAGAAATAAGCATTGGCAACAGTAACATAATCTTCGGCAGATCCTGGACCTTTATTTTAGTGATCTGCTCTCTCAAGATCGTCCGCATCAAAGTCGTCCTATTTTGGCTGCTGTTACGTGCGGTCCTGCGTTCACACGGACAAAAAGAGTTGAGGAGCTTTCCGCTCTCAAGGAGTGAGTGCTGTTCTTGTACGCCACTGCTGGTTTCTGAGAATTCTTTCAAGGCAATTTTCATGTATCCTCGCTTTCACCCATCCATGTGTTGTCTCTTCGTCGCAGTTTCTACCCATGTTACAGCTCATTCATGGAATTGTCAACGGCCGCTTCATCGAAGATTTACTTTCAGAAGTTCTTAACCCTGCACTTTTACAACGCTCTCCTTTTCTTGCGTTATTTTTCTCTCGAAAGACCGGGACTTTCAGGTCCTTGTATTTCTTCTCTGACATTCCCGGCTTTCATCCCTTTCCATTGGGTCTTATGCTTCAATGTCCCACATGTGATACACACCTGGTTGGAAAGTCAAAACATGATCTTACAGTCAAGCTCAATTCCACATGGAAGCTTCGATGCCCAACGTGTATGCGATCCTCCGAATCTTTCACCCCTCCTCCAATTTCCCATTTACCCCCTGGACGAGTCTACTTTCATTCGATATACCCTCCTGAGGAAGTCACGCAGCAGCTTCTGGAGATAACTGCATTACTTCCTTGCTGATTTCCCGTCTCTTTTTCAAATCTTCGCGTCACTACTGCATTACTTCCTTGCTGATTTTGGGTCTCTTTTTCAAATCTTTGCGTCACTATGGGGTTGATATTTGAAGAAAGATGTGGAACCATGACAAGTTAGGTTACTGAATCCATTGTGGGCTGCGCTGGTTGCGTTCTGTCTGCACGCACATTCCGATATCCGCGACCAGGGTGGTCGTGTGTGACGTGATTCAGCGGGTGCTGGATCCTCGGAATTGGCTCAGTCGGCGTGACTGGTATGGCTGTGGTGGAGGCGTGCTGCCCTGTTGGAGCTGCGTTGGTTGCGTTCTGTCTGCACGCACATTCCGATATCCGCGACCAGGGTGGTCGTGTGTGACGTGATTCAGCGGGTGCTGGATCCTCGGAATTGGCTCAGTCGGCGTGACTGGTATGGCTGTGGTGGAGGCGTGCTGCCCTGTTGGAGCTGCGTTGGTTGCGTTCTGTCTGCACGCACATTCCGATATCCGCGACCAGGGTGGTCGTGTGTGACGTGATTCAGCGGGTGCTGGATCCTCGGAATTGGCTCAGTCGGCGTGACTGGTATGGCTGTGGTGGAGGCGTGCTGCCCTGTTGGAGCTGCGCTGGTTGCGTCCTGTCTGCACGCACATTCCGATATCCGCGACCAGGGTGGTCGTGTGTGACGTGATTCAGCGGGTGCTGGATCCTCGGAATTGGCTCAGTCGGCGTGACTGGTATGGCTGTGGTGGAGGCGTGCTGCCCTGTTGGAGCTGCGTTGGTTGCGTTCTGTCTGCACGCACATTCCGATATCCGCGACCAGGGTGGTCGTGTGTGACGTGATTCAGCGGGTGCTGGATCCTCGGAATTGGCTCAGTCGGCGTGACTGGTATGGCTGTGGTGGAGGCGTGCTGCCCTGTTGGAGCTGCGCTGGTTGCGTCCTGTCTGCACGCACATTCCGATATCCGCGACCAGGGTGGTCGTGTGTGACGTGATTCAGCGGGTGCTGGATCCTCGGAATTGGCTCAGTCGGCGTGACTGGTATGGCTGTGGTGGAGGCGTGCTGCCCTGTTGGAGCTGCGCTGGTTGCGTTCTGTCTGCACGCACATTCCGATATCCGCGACCAGGGTGGTCGTGTGTGACGTGATTCAGCGGGTGCTGGATCCTCGGAATTGGCTCAGTCGGCGTGACTGGTATGGCTGTGGTGGAGGCGTGCTGCCCTGTTGGAGCTGCGTTGGTTGCGTTCTGTCTGCACGCACATTCCGATATCCGCGACCAGGGTGGTCGTGTGTGACGTGATTCAGCGGGTGCTGGATCCTCGGAATTGGCTCAGTCGGCGTGACTGGTATGGCTGTGGTGGAGGCGTGCTGCCCTGTTGGAGCTGCGCTGGTTGCGTTCTGTCTGCACGCACATTCCGATACCGCGACCAGGGTGGTCGTGTGTGACGTGATTCAGCGGGTGCTGGATCCTCGGAATTGGCTCAGTCGGCGTGACTGGTATGGCTGTGGTGGAGGCGTGCTGCCCTGTTGGAGCTGCGCTGGTTGCGTTCTGTCTGCACGCACATTCCGATATCCGCGACCAGGGTGGTCGTGTGTGACGTGATTCAGCGGGTGCTGGATCCTCGGAATTGGCTCAGTCGGCGTGACTGGTATGGCTGTGGTGGAGGCGTGCTGCCCTGTTGGAGCTGCGTTGGTTGCGTTCTGTCTGCACGCACATTCCGATAGCCGCGACCAGGGTGGTCGTGTGTGACGTGATTCAGCGGGTGCTGGATCCTCGGAATTGGCTCAGTCGGCGTGACTGGTATGGCTG